>JAPMOR010023574.1:707042-741240 GCA_026543865.1 Argiope aurantia
GTGTGCGTGTTGGCGCTTTACAGGCCAGACCATTCAACCTACAGCTACCAAATGTGGTACGTGTATACCTTGGAGGCCGCAAATGTGCAACTGGGGGTTATTTTTTCGAATTTTTAATTAGAATTTTATTTATTTAAAAATTAAGCGAAATGTTGGCGTGTTTCTGCTATAATTTCCGAAAATATTACCGCACAAAAAAGATTTTTACATGAAGTTAAAGATCAAAAATTTATCTTTCAAATGATACCAATGTTTTAACCTTAAAATTAAATTTCTATTTTTAATGAATTTTTAAATAAATATTTTAACTACATTTTTCAACAATTTTTTTTGTACAAAATAAAAATTAAAATTAAGCTGCACGAGCACGTTTCGCATTCAAGGGGAAAAAATTAGCTTTTTCAAAGTGTTGTCATCACATTGATTAAAGCTCCAACTAAAAATAAATTATATCTTTTTGGAAATGAAATCTGCAAAAATATAATTTTCGGCACGTGTCTGTACGAAATGAAACAAATAAGAAATATTATTTTTTCTAAAAAATAAATTCAAGAACAATTATTTTATGATCTTTTATACTCTCTATATTATTAATCCAATACATCAGTTTTATTTTAGGGCAAGTTTTGTTTAATATGAACAGGATATCCATTCAAATCAGGGCCACACAGCTAATTTGTAAACCTTTAGTAAGACACAGATCTGCTAAAATGGTCTAAATGGAAGATGATTATATTTTATGTAACTTGATTCAATAAATGCTCTAATAAATAAAGAATTTTGGATTTTACATAAAGCTTCTGCTGTGGAAATCACGAATAACAAAATGTTCTTGAAACACTAATATTTTAAATAAAAAGAGTTAATTTCCAATCAACTAAATCAATCACTTAAACTGACCGATTTATAAAAATTTGAATATCACTATTCAATAAAAAAAGGATAATTTTAGTTTTTCCATCGATCGTTTCAAAGAAAATACGCCAATCAGCGCGCAGATTTCTCGAGATTAATTGGCCTAAGATTATGAAAATGCTGAGTTTTTATAAATTTTTAACATTCAAAACTTCATAAATAAGTCTTAGTTGATCGTGGAAAATAGAAACATTCATTCATTTATTTAAAATTTGGTGTGTCCAGAATATTTCTCAGAATATGATACCTTACTGCATTAAATTTCTTCATAATTTTTGAAATATATTTATAGGCCGGAACAAAATGTTATTATTGATTTCATTTCAATCCTTTTGAAAGCAGAACTAAAAACTGAATTTTATGCTGAATCTGAGAAATTTTTGTGGAATTATTCTTTAATATATTACATAAATTATGAAAAATATTTTGTACTTCACATAAGACTTAAATACCGAGCGATCCTGTTTGCAATACTCATATTCAATAATAATAATAATAAATAAATAACAATTAAGCAGATAAATAAAATAAAACGCTTGGTTTTATTAAAAAAGATATTTATATTAATTGCAATTTCATCATTTCCACTTTAAATTAAAGTTGAAGTTTTACCGGAAATGACAACAAATTAGCAAAATATATATAGTAAATTGAACGAAACGATCCAAACAACAGTATAAGTTTGGTATGACTATCAAAATTTGAAGATTAAAATTGTTTTGTTTCAGAATGAATCTATTAAGAGACCAGTTACTTAAAATACTTAATTAAAAATTGTAGCGAGCGGTAAAACTGGCGAACAGGCTGGTCGCCAAAGGCGGCTAGTATATATATTATATAAGCATGATTATTTTATTTTTACGGAAACAATATATTGGATTAGACTTTTGATTTTATTCTGGAATATACCGATTTTTAGCATTTTTAAAGGAGTTAAGTACATGCCAACTTCTATCAGCAAATGAATTTTGTTAATTTGACATATTTCTCATACTGCCACGATGGTTTGATGATAATAGAATTAAGAACAATTTAATCTGTCTAGCTGTTTTCGTTTTGTAGCTATCGTGTTAACTTATATTCGAACAACTGGATAGACAGACTTCTTATCAGATTTTGCTCAAAGTTTGAAAGAAATATGCAAATTTGGTGTAAAGATCCTATACCAAATTTCAACCGTCTAGTTCAAAGCGTTTTTGAGTTATCTTTGTCACTGACAAACAGACAGACAAACGGACCTTTTCAAAAAATGTGTTTCTCGAACTCAGGGAAGTCTAAAACGTGGAGATTCGTAAAAATCTCGAGTTCGAATTTTTTCACGAATACTATACTTTATCCATACTGCTTACATGAGAAAGTAAAAAAGGGGCGATCCTAACCTACGAATTAAAAAAAAAACAATAATAATCCTTAAAGGTATATTGTTGCCAATTGTCTACATCCAGTTCCACTTAATTTTATTCAAAAACCTGAGTGTGTCCGTTTCCGAACGCACGTTGATAAACAGACAATAAATCATGTGTGAAAGAAAAAAGGCGACATTACTTTTGACGGGTAAGTTATATTTTTTTACATTTGAATGTGGTGGTGGATGAAGTTCAGTTTTTTATGTGTTGTTGCCTGAAGGGACAGTTTCTATTGTTGAGTTCCCTATAAAGGAGTCTATCTAATTGTTAAAAAATTACTTCTCCTCTGTTGTCAGGTAAGCTATCAATGTTTGATATTGTATTTCAAAATTATATTAGATACAAGCTAGATATTTGGCAAATACTATATGTTGCCAAAAATCTACATACAACTTTTATCAAAATAAATATACCATATTATTATTAGGATTTTTTCATTTATTATTTACGTACTCTGACTATTTTCCTATAATAAACGTTTTTTTAATTAAAAACAAATAATCATGCATTTAAGGGTTAAGCCTAGACTAACAGACTACCGCATCCTCCAAAAATAACCGAATTACATTATTTATAATTTTACTAACAACAAAAAATTAAAAAAATAGTATTAATCCAAACCACCTTATATATAATCTGCAAATAAGGCCACATAAATATCCAGCATAAAGGCTCTTTGTTTACCTTTCAGAACGAAACGCAACCGAAGTAAATCATTTACAAAAAGGAAAAATCTTGTTGTTCGCGCCAAACGCTCACCAAACACAGCCAATCCTCTATCATTCCGACCTCAATCTGACAGACACTATTTCCGAAATTTGTTCTCTCAATCCGTTTTTCTCTCCTCCGTCGCTCCTCCTAGACACAATTATCTTTCTACACGGCCACTTATGTCATTGCTGGCGACCCACCCACCCCTGGCAACCCCATGGGACCATTCTATCACACTGTGACACTGGCAATTGGATTCGTCCGTTACGCAACCCCTCTGTACACCCCCGACTCCTATCTCTGCTGCCTTTTATTCCTAGAACTTTCTCTCTTTCTCCCCCTCCCCTCCTTGCGAAAGAATATAGATTTAAAAAATTAGAGAAGAAAGAAGACTTAAAAAGAAAATAAAGTAGAAAATAAATAAAAAACATTGCATAGACTTTTGGTTATAAAAGAAAACAAGGTTTTAGAGGAAGAAAAATTTTGGGGGCTTTTTGGTTTGCTGTTTGTGTTGTTGTTCCATGTTTTGTTCCATTTACGTAAATAAAGGAGCAAGGTGTAATTACACGGTTGCCAAAGTTTTAAAAAGGCGAAAAAGTTTAGAATTTAGTAAGGATCTCTTATTTTCAATCTTTTACATTTTTTTTCCCTCTCTTAACTTTCTGTGATATCTTGCATTTCTGTGATAACCCAAGAGATTAGAAGATTTTAAATGCATCGGTTGGACACACTGGGCGTGTCTAAACAAAATAAGCCGAATAATAATTTTTTTTCTTTTTTGAAAAAAAAAGTTTGATTTGCTTAAGATTTAATTTAGAAACCGAATTTAACATGGACATTTGAACGTGTACTTGAATTTTTACTTGAAGTTGAATGTTTTAAGCTAAGATCTTTTTGCTCAGTCTGCATATCTCGTTTTTGCATTTGATGCACGAAACATTCAACAATTCTGTTTTAAAAGCTCAATGTCAAAGAGCAAAAAGTAATAACTATTCAAAGCTTATTCGAAATTTCAATACAAAAATAAATTTAAATGTAAAGACAAACTATAATATCTTGCTTATATTAAGTCCCATTTTCAATAAAATTAAACTTTACTGTGAAATGCAAACGATAATGCCTTGTTTATATTAAGTTCCATTTTAAATAAAATTAAACATTGCTGTATAATGCAAACGATAATATCGTGTTTATATTAAGTTCCATTTTCAATAAAATTAAACTTTACTGTGAAATGCAAACGGTAATATCACACCAACATTAGTTGCAACTTCAATACAATTAAATAAATTTTGATGTGACATGCAAATGAAAATATCTTTGTTTATGTTTAGTTATAACTTCAATAAAATTAAGCTTTGATGTCTCTGCAAGTTATTATAATTTGAATTTATAAGTATGATACTGTAACTTTGATATTTTAAAGCTATACCAGGTGTCGCAAAAACCTTGACCGTGGCTTTTATTCCTTAAATATTGATCACAGACATATACTGTAAATTACAAAGTTGCGTAAAAAAAAGTGCAGAATGTTATGAAATCGATAAAAATTTTCAGGGGATTAAACTTTAAAAAATACAAAATTTAAATTTGTATACGGACCACGTACAAAAAAATTCCCATAGAGTAAAATTTGTCCCACCCTCTAATAAATTCATGTACAAAATTTCAGAATTTCATCATGAAAACTCTCAAAGGTATGTTTAAACAAAGTGGGTGAAGGGTCAACCATAAATTAAAATGCAAATGTCTACAGCTTCAGTGCAGATAACGCGATGCAGGAATGCATCATAAGGAAAGAAAATATGCTTTATATCTTTAGTTTTAAATACAAATTTTAAAATCTATGCTTCCAGAAAAATACTTTAAAATTTTATATCATGAATTACAGAATATAACTTAAAAATAGCACAGTCAATGTACTTGTAAAAAAAATTATGTAATCTTTCCTTTAAGTTAGTATTTCTACAAATTTTAATACTTTTTAACCAATAAATAGCAAAATTATTATTTATTTATTCAATCATTACTTTTTTTGTGCGACCCCAAAAACACGAACATCCAACATGATTTTTCCACTTCGCGAACTCATATCCAGGCATCGAAAAGTGGTTTAAGTCAGCATTTATGTAGTTTCATATCTTTGAGACATCTTGCGATAAATTGCTGCAATTTTGTACATGACCTTATTAGAGGATGAGGGCACATTTTACTCACTGGGAATTTTTTGTTGTACGGGGTACGTATAAAAATTTAATTTTTTTATTTTTTGCAGTTTAATTCCCTGAAAATTTTAATCGATTTCATAACATTTTACATCTTTTCTTGCGCAACTTTGCAATTTACAGTATATGTCTATGATCAATATTTAAGGAATAAAAGCCGCGGTCAAGGTTTTTGAGACACCCGGTAAACATGATAAAACAAGCATTAGAAATGAATTTTTGAAAATTGAAATTTTAAAAAATATTTATATTTTAGAATGATTTAGATGTTTTATGCTAGAATTTTTTCAGTTGTTAAAATTAGATGAGATTTTTTTTTATTCCAAAAAATCTTTCACGAGTTTATTAATTATGCATAAACATATATTTCATTTTGAAATTTTATAATTTATCCCCCATTAAAGGAGAAATTTTCATTAACCATCTTCAAAAATCATGCTCCATATTGTCATGGCCTACACAGCTGTGAGTTGCATTTCTTTTCTCGGATGCTACAAGAAATTATCAAAAAATTTATCGAAGAATTTTGAAAGAGGCGTACATTAACAATCATTTAAATATGAAAAAAAGCTACATGTTAAAATTCATGCAGAATACAAAAAATTACGGACAAAAAAAACTAGGCGATAAAAATATATATAAAACAAATTAAGATTTAAATTATTCTGCAACTATTAATAAAAGATAACTGCTACTTTTAAATACTATTTTCAAAAATAGTTTACATTTCATTTTTATCTAAAACATAATAAAAATAACATTCAAAGTAATAATTCTTCCTGAAAATAATACAAAAATTTCCAAAAATACTAAAAAAATTCTAATATATATATATAGATGAAGCACTGTAGAAATCAGAATAAATAATTTATTTTGCATGGATAGTATTCGAATTCAAATATATTTAATGCTCTTATTTTTGACTGAGAAACATACTGAAAAATTCACAACTTCAAAAATGCTGAGTCAAGGCATCAGATTTATTAAGGGAATGATTTGATAAATGCGGCTACTGTCTAAAGCAGTATAATTAAAAGCCTGTTCGTCCATTATGGTTTTGGAAGATATACTTTCAGTTTTAAAATGGTGTTTAACATAGTGAATACTGCGGGACCGTTCTTTTTACTTTCTCGTATATGTAGTATAGAGAAAGTATAGTAATCGCCGAAAAATCCGAATTCGACATTGTGACGAATCTCCACGTTTTAGACCTTCCTGAATCTGAAAAACACATTTTTGGAAAATTTTGGAAATTGGTCCGTCTGTCTGCCTGTGGCAGAGAAGGGGGAAAACCCACTTTGATCTAGACGGACGAAATTTACCGTCTTTATACCAAATTTATAGATTTCTATCAAATTTTGAGCAATATCCACTCAAAGGAAGTCTATCTGCTTGACTGTTCGAATTTCATTTAATACGATAACTACAAAACGGGGAGAATTAGACAAATAAAATTCAATACACAAAATTAACAACTATAGTCTAGACACTTTTCAAATTTTGAGGCAAATCCCTTTATGGGATTTTATGATTACAATTGTAACTTTTGCCGTTCTTTTGTTTCAGTTTGTTAGGAAGAACGTGTCTGAAACACAAATTCTATTTTTGTATACTATTAACCGCATATTAAGGACTAATTGCCAAAAGTTACGAAAGGACCAAGGATCACACGATAGATTCAGTAAAAATGCTACATTCAGGCATTCTTTGGGATAATACCTTTACTAGGAAGTGTGCGAGAAAGTTTTGGGGAGACTACCTAAACTGGTTTATTGTTTACATTTGATACTTTGTTGTGTTTTCGCATGTTAATGAAATCTGTTAAATGGCTCTTCTAATTATTAGGTTTGGGCTCCCCCCCCCCCTTAAAGTTCCGATGGACTATAAAGAAGTCAAATGATCCATTAGAAAAAAAAGGTTCTCTTATTTCACATACACTGACAAAAGTTTCAATCATTTTCATGATAATTTATAATTTATGTAATAAATATATTTTGAATATTTTTGTCTAGTCAGTAAATTCTACCTGAACATTTTTTTTTTCTTTAAAATTACACAATGATTATGTTATTTCCTGCGACCTTGATGCAACAGATAAAAATGAAACAAAAAATAAAAAAGTATCCCCTATTGTATCAGCATATTTTTACATCCGTTAATATTTGTATAATTTCAGATCGAATTGCAATTCCATTTCTTCCTTGAAGATCTGATTATTTACGAATATGTTTCTTTGTTACTTTGATAAAAATCAAAGCTGTTATGCGAATTATATATGCATTTATATACGCATTCTCATGTAAGTGGATTAATTTTTTCCGGGAAATTATTCAGTAGGAGTATCTGACACTGAATGTTACGAGAAATAAGGATGAATGTATTATGATATCAGGAAAGCAAAACCTACAAATATTTATCCTTGTTTTTATTTGCAGCAATGACTAGCGAAATTTTTCTTATCGCGATCTGCTTGCATTTCTCTCGACTTATTCATTCTTTTACGTGATATAAACTGATATTCTTTGATTGTACCTGTTTGCTATTTTTGAATCGATATGTCAAGGTCAAGATTTATTGTAGCAGATTTGAAATGATACACAGTTTTCATGTTTCTCCAGTTTCATCCTAAAGTAGAAATTCGGTTCATTCCGGTTCATGTGTTGAATGACATTATACTGCCATTGGATTTTAAAGCGCTTGATTTTTATTAAAATAAATGCTAAAATATATAAATTTATCTGCAGTGATTTGTAGATTTCAGCGTACGAAATGCAGTGGAAATAATTCGAACGGAAGATGGTTTGTATTGGCAAGTAATTTGAAATGTAAGAAATACGAAGTGAAGGATAGAATATACTGAATAATAACAGAAACATATCATTAGTGAACTTCTAGCTAGTAACTTCTTCATTTTCATTTTAAGGTAGAAATTCGGTTCATACCAGTTCATTCGCTGAATGACATTATACTGACATTAGATTTTAAAGCGCCTGATTTTTATTAAAATAAATTCTAAAATATATAGCTTTTACTGTAATGACTTGTAGATTTCAGAGTACAAAATGCACTGGAAGTAATTCGAACCAAACATGATTTGTATTGGCAAGTAATTTGAAATGTAAAAATACGAAGTGAATAATAAAAGATATTGAATAATAAAAGAAAAATATCTTTACTGAACTATTTAATGTAATTAATTCCTTTGATATGTAAAAGGTACAAAGAGAAGGATGAAATACATTGAATAATAAAAGGAAAATATCATT
This sequence comes from Argiope aurantia, assembly GCA_026543865.1. Classification (NCBI taxonomy): domain Eukaryota; kingdom Metazoa; phylum Arthropoda; class Arachnida; order Araneae; family Araneidae; genus Argiope; species Argiope aurantia. Next base: position 715,566 of record JAPMOR010023574.1, read on the forward strand.
ACTGAACTACTTGCTAGTAACAAGTACATTAAAAAAAACCATTATAAATTGTAGTTAACAGACACATTCTACAACACTTCTCTTAGAAGATGTTTTCAGAATTTTCCGATAAAGTGCCAAATTCTGACTACTTGCTTTGGATTTAAAAAAGCTCCATAATTTATTCCACATTTGAATTAAATTTGTATTAATGAAAAATTTATTTATAAATGAATAGCTTATATTAAAAATATTAACTAAATTTATATCCTGAAAAGTCAGATAAAAATAATTTTACACTCCCATATATTTTATAATATATAACTTCAAATAATCGTCATATTACCATGGGGTAATCCTGACTTTAAACCTATTTCTTCACAGTTTGATGATTTCCCCGAGTTTAAATCAACTCTCTAGGATTATTTTGATTTTGATTCAGCAATAAAAGATGATTTAAATTAAATTTTTAAAAGTCAACCTTTGAGAAATTCCGAATTTTTATAACACAAACAATATGATCATCTTAATATATGATGCCGCTTGATAATATGTTGGAAAGTTATGTTGGAATATGTTAATAAGAAGGAAAAATATAATAAGATAATAAAATAATAATTTATTGTATTCCAGTTCTACTACCTTTAAAAATATAATTTACTATTTCATCATTTAAGAATTTGTAGTAGTTTTTTTTTTTTTGTTATTTACACCTTTTTTGAGCTTATCCAATATTCCTTTGCATATGCAATCTCCTCAAGCCAGCATGCAGAGTGTCTTGCATTAAAATTTAAAAAAAACATTATGTTTTTCAATTATACTTCAAGGATCATATCATCGCTCTGTAGATTACGCATATCAAATACTAAACAGTTAATTCACATTTTTTTAACGTAAAAATTATCGAAATATTTCAGGGGTATGAACTAACTATTTCTAGCCAATTTTAATCGATGCATTCCTACAAATACCGAATGTAACCAAACTGTACAGAACATATTAAGAAAGTCGTACAAAAATAACAAATAAAATTTACAACAATACAAAAGCGATGGTGGTGTTTTTTTTTTCCTTCGGATCTTTATAAAAATAATAAACTACGTGCAACCACTATGTACTCATCAATTCCATATCCTCTACGCAATATCGGTTAACTGATGCGTTCCACGTTTATGACACTTGAGGTGCAAAATCACTTTAAATTTGCAAGCCACAGTTTGGTTTATTTATCCATCGTAACAACTGGATTCTTTGTTGTTCTTTCCATCCTCTTTTTGTAAATCTTTATCTTAGTCTTATGCAAAGTTTTGTTTAGCCGCACATCCTGTTGTAATGCCTCGAGTAAAGTCAACAAAATTAGAAGGCTGTCGGTAAAGAAACGGAACGCTTCGTTACCCACACCAGTTATCCCTGGTGGCATGCTATCATTTATGTTGTTCTTGCCATAGTGTGGTTATAATTTTGCTTTTGAATAGTGGGGTCAAAGGTGAGGATTACCGAATGTCCCGTAGTGTTTTTACCTTACAAGCAATGTAAAAGTTGACCGTCTTTGAAATGTGTATTTTTTAAGAATTATAATGCATGGTTTTATCTGAAAGGATCCAAAAGGATAAATTTCCACAAATAAAAAATCCTTTGAAACTTTCAGTGAATAGAAAGTGAAGAAGAAATTAATTTTGTCAGTAATCAATAATTTGTAGTTACTGACGAAACCATAATGTTATACGTAATCGGGAATAAAATAAAATAAGGCTTCTCAGTCATTTTTTGTATATTTGGAATCCAACTTTCCTTATGAAAATTAGTTTGTCAGTTATCAATAACAATTGGTTATTAATTTATTACTAACGAATTCATAATGATAAACAATTTTACAAGTAACCAACATTAAAACAAAATAAGGTTTCTTAATCAATTTTGTATACTTGGAATCAAACTTTATGAAAATTAATTTTGTCAGTAACCAGTAATTTGTAATTACTAACGAATTCATAATGTTCAACAATTTTACAAGTAACCAAAAATAACAAGTAACTAAAAATAAAAAAAAAATAAGACTACTTAATTAATTTTGTATATTTAAGATCCAACTTTCCTTACGAGAATTAATTTTGTCAGTAACTAAAAAATTGAAATTGCTGACGAAAACATAATGATGCATAATTTTACAAGTAGCCAAGAATAAAATAATATAAGGCTTCTTAATCAGTTTTGTATATTCAGGATCCAACTTTCCTTATGAAAATTAATTTTGTTATTAATCAATAATTTGAAATTACTAACCAATTCATAATGATAAACAATTTTACAAGTAAAATAAAATAAGGCTCCTTAATGAATTTTGTACATTTGAGATCCAACTTTCCTTATAAAGATTAATTCTGCATAACTAGTAATTTGTAATTACTAACGAATTCATAACGTTAAACAATTTTACAAGTAACCAGCAATAAAAAAAAGGGGTTCTTAATCAATTATGTATATTTGGGATCCAACTATTGTTAATTAATTTATCAATAACCAGTAATTTGTAATTACTAATGCATTCATAATAATGAATAATTTTACAAGTAATCAATCAACAATAAAACAAAATAGAGGTTCTTAATTAGTTTTGTATATTTGGGATACAACTATCCTTATGAAAATTCATTTTGTCAGTAATCAATAATTTGTGGTTTTTAATGAAATAGTATTGATTATTAATTTTACGACCAATCAATAACAAGTAAAATAAGGTTTTTCAACCATTTTTATATTAGTATCTTATTTTCTTTATGATTTTATTTGGGCATCTAGATCTCTTTTCCATGAACTTTTCCATAATTTCAATTTAATTTGTAACTTTATAAAACATCATTCTGGGAATTATTCGAATATGCTTGCTTACTTTTTTTAAACATATACATCATTTTTGTAAAATAAATAAATGAAAAAAGATGGATTTTTATTTGTTTGAATAATTGGTTCAGGATAGTTGAATTAAAACATTTCCTTATTTGAGAAAAAAATGATTAAAACCATGTTCGAATTTTAAGCAAAAATAATAAACACTGAATTCAGAGATTTCAGACAGAATAAAAATGAATCATTAATTCAATGCTAAAAATTATTAAGACATGAATACAAATTAATTAAAACTATGTAAAGATATGTGTAGTGAAAGCAAGCAAGTCAACTAAAAAATATTACAAGAATATATTAAAAAATATATTATTAGAATATATGTTAATAAATAAGACATATGCATTTTCGCGAAGTAACTGAAATAAGAAAAAATTAGCCTAAAATAATCCAGTAATTTGTTGTTTGAGTTAAAAAAAATAGTTGAAATGTGAAAATAAATCGACCAATTTGATGTGCAGTCCTAGGAGTCACAAAATATCTAAATCCATCATTGACATTAAATATAATTTTTAATAGTGAATCTGAAAAACCATGTTTCTCAGTTGCGAAACTAGTGAAATAATTTCCAAAATGAAACAAGAAGAATAACATGAGGTTTAGAAATCTTTTGGATAAAAGCAAAATTTTCTTTTGAAGTGTAGAAGCGAGAAATCTTAAGATAAAATTTAAAAGACTTTTCGATTTAGCTCTTCAAAGATGAATTTTAATGAATTCTAATTGAAATTTTTGAAGAATAATTTCAGAAAACGTCGAAATTTTTTTGATTGATAAAGAAAATCACTTTCACGCATAAATTTTCTAGAAGAGTATTTTACTAACATCATTTCATTCATTCAACAATTTCTAATGTTATACATTAGCAAACGAAGCACGACTCTAGCGCCATCTCTCGGAATATAATAATTAATAACATAAGCGGCTTCAAAGATATTCAAGAAATGTTGAATTCTTTGCAAATTTCATAGTTTGGAAGATTTTTATTAAAATGAAATAATTTTTTATAGAATATTTAACAAAATCGTGAATACAGAATACAATTTAATTAAAATTAATAAATTAGTTATTTTTGTGACATAATTTATAATTTGAGAAAAATATTTAAAATGACATATGAATTTGCTTGCGATAACTTAATAAAAATTAAATATTTCTTAAATTAATTCTTAATCATAAACATTTCATTTGCATTTGATAAAGTAATAGTCAATTAATTATGAATAAAAAAATCTTCATAACCATTATCATTTCCTCTGTTATAGAAACATATAATTAATCATTTTTATCATTATTAATATTATATTATATGCTATTTATTGATGTAATTTTATATTATTTCTATAAAAAATGAAAAAATTGTCAAAAATGTCTACAATGCAAATAAATTTAAATTATTTAAGCGTTTCTATAAGAAAATCAGAAAATTTTAAGCCGATTTATATTTTTCACCATTTTTAATGACAAAACGGAAAAGAACTGTCTTTCAGTTCGATAAATCTGAAATAAACTGATCCAAAAAAACACAAAGAAAAAGATTATACAGTTTAATACTTGTCGAGTATTATTTATAAATCCTTAATGAAACAAAGTTTATGAAATTGAATTTAATGATATTTTACAATACTGCATTATTTTTAGAAATACGTGAAATTACCAAACTTCAAAATTATAACAGCCTCTAGTTGTTGCAACATTGTATAATAAAGGGAAAAATGTGTATTTTTTTTTTTTCGTTGTAATGTCATTTTATGAATCTTTCCGATTCTAAGAAGAAGGAGGGAGGGTGTATTCCACTTATTAATAATCGAATGCTTTAAAATGTCTTCTCATTAAATATCTTTTCCTTCAACTATTTATACGAACTACGAATAGATTTTACAGTATCCATTTCTTTGCCAATATTTGTTTTTAACGATTAAATTTATAATATCCCGATAGAAAGAAGTAGGGAAGCCATACTGAACATATTTTGAAATACAATTATGTTAGCTCACAGGACAGTTTTATGCAATTATATAGATATTCTCTCTAAAAACAAATACAAACACCGCTGATTTTCTATACTTTGGTTTCTCTTTTTGGTTACCAAACGATTTCATTTTCTTGTTCACCATTTTAAATTAAATATCTCTTTTTAATCTTATTTGTTTCTTTTGAGCCATATGAGATTACTTCATTCATAACAGCTTAGATATTGTTAGTTGTTATACTGTTTGCTAGATTGATTTTTTATAGTTTGTTAAATAATTTAGATATTGTTTGTTAAGTAAGAATTCCAAGTGAAAGTAGATGTTAAAAAAACACCATTACAAATTGAGATATACAATTCAATATATAGGGTGATCTGCATAAAGGTTTTGTTCCAAGACTGAAGGTTTACATATTCGATATTCAAAACCTTTGAGTAGCTTCTAAACGGGGCATTAATTGTACAAATGAAATCATATCTCATTTATTTAAAGTTGAAAATATTTATTAGAAGCTTAAATTTGAGACACAATAGCTTTCAAATAGTTTCAAAATGGGATGTGCATCAAACAAATCAAATCGCATCTTATTTATTTAATGTGGGGACAAAACATTCATTGAAAGCCTAAATTCGAAATTCTATAACTTTCAAGTAGCTTCAAAAAATTGATGCTAACGAAAAAAATCATACAGAATAGAGAAAAAATCAATTAAATCTTGAATTCGAAATTTAATAGCTTTTAAGTAGTTTTAAAATGGGATGTAGATGAAAAATACTCATTTAAAACTTATATTCAATGGCTATCAGTACAGAGAACATTTCTTATTGTTTCACCAATATTACAAACAAAGCCGAGGACACAACATTTAAATAATTAGAACTAGAAATCTTAATAATTAATTTATGCAAGATATAGTAGTATCACTACGTTATATATTATAAATTTTCATTCGACATCGGTTTACGAATTTCAAACAATACAAAAAAAAAAAAGAACAAAAATCTGACAAAAAAATCATTGGTAATAATTCCAATCAGCATGAATGACAATCATCAAGTTATACATTTTCCTCCAATTCAAACTGATTGACATAACAATAATTCAGCTTTCCTTCCAATAACAGATGGTACCGTTAGAATATGTATATTGTTTCTCGTTGCTTCTTTTTAATGTTTTTCCCTTTAAAGTGTCTACTGCTTTTTTATTCTTTATTTCTTCTGCAGACGATTACAAAGAACAGCACGATAAACAAGCAGGAAAAAGACAGCTCAGAGAAACATTATTTACGACGAAGAATCGGCTCGCTACGTCTCAGGAGGCGTGAAGGTCAAGGCTGAAAAAGAACATGATTTGTTTGTTCCTTTTTATTTTTCTTTTTTATGCAAGACAGTTGATGGATACGATTTGGTAGCGAGATTATGAACAGTAATGCTAATTATGTTCGCTTCAAAGGACTTTGTTTACTGTCAAGGAAAATGTGTGCGCCTCGTTTACAGAAAATAGCATTTAAAAATGTAGAAGAGCAGCCAAGGTTTTTCGAAGTTTCTTTTGAGGAAATAATTTTGAAACAACTGTATCTTCTGCAGATTATGTAAATTTATTTACTGATTATAGCAAATGCATTTTTTTTTAACTTTTTGTTAATAAAGTATACAAAGGAAATACAACTATCAAAACATTCGACCTCAAGATTTTGATAAAGTTCAACATTTTAAATTTTCCTTGTTTTTAAATATAATTTCTAAATTAGGTTCATGAGTCAAATTGACTACCAGTTACAATTGAGTATAATAGCTGAAAATGAATAAAATTTGATAGATGACTTATGACTAATAATAGAATTAATGACTTGGAGGAATAAAATTTTGTGCATGGTTCTTGCAGTCAAAATTACAGTTCTAAAGCATATTTTCAGATAAATTTTGCTTTTTTCCTAAATACATAATCGACATTTTGTTTCCGAGATACAATGAAACTAATCAATTGTTCTAATTTTGACGATTCCACTACTAGAAATAAAACTGCTCATCATGCTTTTTTATTCCTTACAAATGCCGAAAATCGTTCTTTTCGGTCCTAGGTAGTAAAAATTACTAGGCCCTTCTTTTTCCACCCCTTTTCGTTAAGAAAGTATGCAAAGAAAATAAAACTATCGAAATATTGACCTCAAGATTTTGATGAAGTTAATAAAATTTGGTAGATGGCGTATGAATAAAATGAATAAAATTTGGTAGATGGCGTATGATTAATGATGAAACTAATGATTTAAATGAATGAAATTTTATGCATGGTTCTGGCTGTCAAAATTACAGTTCTAAAACATATTTTGTAATAAATTCTACTTTTCCCTAAATACTTGATCGTTTTCTAATGGAACTAAACAATTGTTCTAATGCTCTAATTTCTACGATTTCTTTTTCAGAAAAAAACTGCTCATAATTTTTTAAAATTCTTTATAAGTGTCAAAAATAGTTCTTTTCGGTCCTAGGCAGTACACATTACAAGGACCCTCTTTTAATTGGATGGTCAATTTAGTTTCATATTTTGGTATATTTTTAATATAATAATAATGATTTAATTTAGGTCAATATTTTTCATTTTATTATTTTTGTGAATATGAATTTATTTTATTATCTCTTATTACCTCAAATTATGCAAATTGTGATTTTTTTTAATCGTAAATGCATGCTGGTAAGTTTATTTCATGTATACATAGGAAAAAAAGGGAACAACAAACAACAGCCATTGTTGCTACACATCCCAACCCATACCTACAAATTCATTTAATCCAATGCTTCGATAATCACTTGAACTACAAAATATTGTTAAAAATTGTCTTGTGAAAGCTGGATTTCATTCAGTCAGAAGATACATAATGTAAAAGAAATTTAAAAAATAAAATTAAAAAAAGGCGCCAAATGAAACTTAACCATCGCCAAATAGATAATAGCTATGACTGAACTATTTCATATTAATTGTTTAAAAAATCTATCTATAATCTAGACGAACAAGCTTGTCGTCAGAGGGGGTTAGATTTTTAAAAATCCACCATTTATGGTTCTCTTTCAATTTAGCGATTCTAAGCGTTTGCCTAGTTTGAAATCCGCCACTAGTCAGAATCAAATATTAAAGATGTCTTTCTATAATATTAATAAGATATTTACAAATTAACTTACCTTGATATTTAGGCTCTATAGTAAAGAATTTCATTTGATTACTTCGATCTAATTTAACAGCTTCTAAATGTGATTCAAGTAGCCGCCAAAGACGATAATCTTCAAAAATATTCGTCATTCGAATCTTATTGCAGCAAAAACAAGGACAGTTTCTAGAATAGTAAAAGAAAATAAGAAGAATTAAAGCTATGATTCATAAATATTTACAATACAGATTTATTTAATCAATGCAACAATAAAATTATAAAAAGTGTTTAATATCTTATGCGAATTATAAAAGTATATTAATAATGAATAATGTAAACTTTGTATATCGCTTAAATCTAAAACGAGTAGCACAACGATGCCAGTTTCAACTAATCACCATTAAAAAACATTGAACAATTCTTTAAATATTATTTTAAAAAAAGTATATTTTATCTCAACCCAGTTCGAATAATTTCCTGCTTAACTACCAAAATAAGAATGCCACAGAAATTATTATATTGTGGTTAGACTTCTTTCACGGATATTCTTCAGTTTCATATCAATACGCCATTTCTTTAAAAAATACTTCGGGAAATCATTTTTCCTTCTATTTACAGGGTTAATAAATTAATACATATCATTTTGAAGTTTCAAAATTCTATTAGAACACCAATTATCAAATTTTTACTCATACTATATAAGTGATTAAACCGATATCTAAACTTCTTCAATATACCAATATTTGTTTGATCCAATTATATACTGATGTGAAAAGATTCCAATATTAATAGGAATAATCTTTTAAGCCGCATCTTTTCACAAATAACTGTCGATATACTTTCATTTAATTAAATTTTAAAGAAAAAAATATAAGAATCTGACCATCTGAAACCAGACTCTCTTTGAAATAAAGAATAGGCAGGCAACCTGAAATTTGTGCATTGCATTCTAGAATCTATTTTTAGATCAATCTGCTATTCTAAACTTACAAAAGTAATTATTTCTGAAGTTGATTAATTATGTAAGAGAAATTATTTTTCAAACTCCATAAACACAAATCATTATTTTAGGGAACTCACAATAATGACATAGTTATTTCCATTTTTTGGTGTTTTTGATTATATTTTTGGTCGGACAAATACAAGCTGCGTTAAGTGCAATAAAAGAAGTATTTTCTTTCAAGATAATGATGAGTAGTAAAGTAAATAAATATCTTAAAAATTGAATCGTAATTCAACTTTAGCAGCTAAATAATAATTATTATAGTTTATAATAATTATTGCAGTTTAAATAATAATTATAGCAATTAAAATTCTAATATCCATTAATAATAAAGGAGAATATGTATGTATGTTTCAGCTTTAGTAACTCAGAGTTACCAAATTCTATAAACATACTTTGGTAGGTGTAATATGCACCTCAGAGCGATTTTTAAAATTTTTAATTAGAAAATTAAGCGAGATTTAAATATTTGTTTTATAATCATTTTTCCACAAAATTTTTTATGCTATTTTAAAATTCAAAAAATTATCTTTTTAGTGATACAAATTTATTTGTCGTTAATTTAATTTTAAATTTTGACACTTTCTAAAAATATACTTTTTATATAATTTTTAACTATAATATTTCATAATTGCAATGGACTTCAAATCATTTTCATTGTTTCAAATTTCTATTTGATGTTTCTCTATTGTCTATGTTTTCTCTATTGTTTAACCCTAAACAAAGATTCTATTTATGACCTACGCACTTTATATAATGGGAAAAAAGTGAGGTGAAAGTGAAGCACTGAAAAAGATGATTAATTATAATTAGAGGACAGAAACAGGAGAGTAACATTTTTAAAAGTACTATGATATCAGGGGACTCGACTCCATTAGGAAGATTCATATATACACAAAAGTAAGCCTTATGCAATAAGAATTACAGCTTTAGGCAGTATTTGAAGGCTATTAAAATACCTATAACAGCATAATATAGAAGAAGATTCTTAAATATATGTATATGAGAGAATCGTGCACATGAAATTTAAGCACAACAAACTCAAGAGAAATTAAACAAATAAATGTTTTAGTCGAATTAGGTGATCACCAAAGGCATATGGCAATTTAATTCTTCGCACTTGGACACGCAATTCGATGCATATTTACTCATTTATGACAAGAAGTTTATTGCACCGAAAAGTATATATAATTTTCAAATTGAATTTACTCTAAAATTAATCGATATCCTCTTACCACTTCTGAAGATACTTTTAACAATCAAAATTAAAATAAATAAATAAATAAAACTTTAAAATGATGCACCGTCCTGAATGATACTTGAGAGAAACCATCCGAGCGCAAAGGATTAATAATAATAAATTAAAATAAAATTAGCATAAATGCATTTTCAAAGTTTAGAAACAAGTAATGTAAAATATGACAAAAAGCCGAATATGATATCTTTAAACTTGTTTCCCAATGCAATAAATACACAGAAAAGTGTAGAAGAATTTTCTCAAATAAACACGCATTTATGCCGTACATTTTCAATTTACAAACTTCCTTGTATAGCAAATTTATAAGCATTCCTTGCAAAAGTCAACAGCTTTTTATGAGAAAAACGGACTTTTGTTATTTATTATGTGAGCGATAAATAAAATTCCAGGTGCATAGAGTTAAAAATGTACTCTCTTTAGACCATTAACTTCTTATGTCATTCACATAAAACAGAATACGAGAGCTTGCTTATATAATATTTATAGAAAGAAATAAAGCTCAACGATCAAACTGAAGTTTATCTGCAAGTGCGAAATGTTTCTATGCTTCCGCGTTAAGTGCAAAAAATTCAGTGCAGGTACCGGAGGGAAACTCGATTTTATTTGTATAAATTTTACATATTATATATAAACATATTTTTTAGCAGTTGCGGGGCCGAATAGAAGAAATCTATTGAAATTTTAAACTTCGATGTATTTCATCACGGAAAGCATATTATGTACAAGAAGCGATGGTGAAACTGACGTCCCTTTACATCGCGATACATGTGCGAAAGTGCAAAAAAGAGAGCGAAATTCTCTCTTCAATGGTTTTTACAATGAAATTTTGATAGGGATTTCTTTGACATGTGTCGATTTAGGATAGGGAAACTTAGGTATCTTTGAAAGAATGCTGCAAACATTAAGGATTTTTATCCTTTCACTCGGAGCCTGAGAACCTGCTGAATACAGAGCATATGTAGGATTAATTAAATAAAAATAAGTAGGAATTGGATCAGGAAATAAAAGAACATTTTAGAATGAAGTCAATATGGTCTAAATTAAGATAAAAATTAGGAAATTAATTAGAATTTAAATTAGATTAAGAGTACACATTACACATATATATTAATATTTAAGAAAAAAGAATGTTATATTTATAAAAGTGTAAGATACAATTAAATAATTCATTGGGACACGATTTCTTTCGATTTATCTATGTAATAACATCAATTTATTCTTAGTATTAGCCCATTTATAATCACTTAAATTCACATACATAATTTCAGAGTTGGGCGCATTATTGTTTCCCACGTTCCCAAGTCTAGACGAGACAAAATCAAATTGTTTCCTGATGGCTTTGATGGCTAAAATTTATTTTCAGATAATTGAATGCATTTGCTTTGAATATATTGTGGAGAAATAACAAAGTTATTATAAACTAGCCACCTTTGGCGACCAGTTTGTTCGTCCAAATTATTAAATGGCTGTTAATTAATTAAATGTTATAATTATGGTTATTTAACTGTTATAATTATGGTTGTTAAACAATTAATGTGGAATACATTTTAAAAAAAATGAATTTCTCCTTGTTATTTGATACGATTTAGAAACATGAATTCAATTGAATTAGTTTATTGCAAATTAAAAATTGTACATATTATGCAATAAAAGCGGAAGTGAATATTCTACATGGAGTTAATGATTGACAAGAGCATACGATTGAATGTTTTTACTTATGAGTTTGGGTTCATAACACTTAAACATTGTTACAAATAGTGCATCTAATTGAATTAAATATATTATTCAATTTAAGGGAAAAACTGTAGAAAGTGGAATTGGCAGAAAGCCGACACAAGGTCGATAGGCAAGTTATAGCGATTACCTTTCTGGCGGCGGAGAATCTATTTCTGAGCTCGATTTAATTTTCGGTTTGAAACCCGTCTTTTGATCTCTTTCACATCTTCTTTTCTTTGTAATTCAACAGACTATTTTGACATGTCGAACTCTCTTTAGAACATTTCGAATAACATTTTGCAGCTCTATTGGAAGCGTTGAATTCTATTCAACAGTGTTCAAAATGTTCAATGTAGCAGTTTGAAATTCGTACAAAGGTTTGTTTATACTTGACTTATGCCATTCGATAATAAGTAATAGGAGAGATTTCTGTGCCATGTATGTTAGTGGTTTATATACGTAAAGACGTTTCTTAATCTAATTTAAATCCTAATTAATTTCCTATATTTTATCTTAATTTACCCCAGTATTAACTTCATTCTAACAAGTTATCTTATTCCTTGATTCAATTCCATCTTTTTTATTTAATTAATGATACAAGCGCTCTGTAAAACTGCTAGTCTCAGCATTTTCTTCATGTTCCGAGTGAATGGATAAAAATTCTTAACGTTTACAACATACTTTCATAGACACCAAATTTCCCTATTCTAAATAGACACGTGTCAAAGAAATCCTTATTAAAATCTCGTGGTAAAATCACTGAATGGTTTAATTTAATTGAGTTACATTAACATCTCCTTTTTAAAGCAACAACAGGGCTATTTTGGGACGGAACATGTAATTTTGAGCCGCAGTCAGATGACAAGGGCGACATCTGATCTGGTACCTGCCTCTTCCACACTACGCCATCGGAAGGACGTTTAGCCACGAAGGATTTAAAGTGCACCACACCCGCTTACGCGAAGGTCCTTCGTTAGAATCGGGTCTCGAACCTGAAACCGTCCGGTTCCGATGCCGGGACCTTACCACCAGGCCACCGCGCCCATATTACTGAAGGGAAAAGCTTGTTTTCTTCTTCCCTTATGATGTGATGTAGATTGACATATTTCTTACCACTTATTTTTTGTACGGAAATTATGTCTCACATGATGAATAAATCGAAATTTTGAAAGTTTCTTCTATTAGGTCACGCAACGACTAAAACTTGCTTACATATATATAGATATGATAGTATTGAACTCTTTAGGATTTTTTTTTTCATCCTGCTTCTTACTACTGATATATCTTAAGTTGCATCTTATATATAAAAAAAGAAAAGAAACAAGATTTTGTAAATTTTAATACGCATCCATTCTCCTTATTTATCAAAATAAAAACAGAATAGAATAATATACTATTATGCAGCAGTTCTTACATAACCAGCAACTCGTCAAAGCTACATTATAATATATGCACGGTTAAACAATCAGGCCCTCATGTCTAAATCAAAACAGAGCAGTTAATTATAATAATTATATATATATATATATATATATATATATAATATTATTTTAAAATTTAATTAAAACTTAGTTAATTTCCAAAGTTTTTTATTAAATTAGCTCATATTAACTTCATTCTAAAATATTCTCTTATTTCCTTATTCCAATTTACTTTTTATACTTTATTAATGCAACAAAAGCTCTGTGAAAATGCTTTAGTCAGTGCTTTAGCCACACTCTGAGTGAAGGGATAAAATACTGTCCAGCTAAGCACATTCTTTTAAAAGATCCCTATGATTTCCTTACTTGTGATTGACACGTGTTAGAAATCCCTATTAAAATATCACAGTATATATTACAGGGATAAAATTTTCATCAGCTTTTCCTCATTTCGTGTTGTGCTCGTCGCTTCTGTTTGTTCATAAATCATGTCTTTCAGGATCGAAATAAAACGAAGTTAAAAAATCGAAAATCTCTTCATTGTCTTCGAAACTGCCTTCTGCTTCAAAAAGTATGCTTATATATATATATAATAAAAAATAACTATCACTTTAACAATAAGCAAACAGACAAAATGAAATAATTGTATCAAAATCCTCCAAGTGCTAAGAAATAAGCTTCAATAACGCAGAACTTTAGTTTTTTTTAAAAAAAATTTTCTTTAAAGAATATAATTATCAGATTTTACACGTGCCAACAACATAAAGTTTATACCAAGCAGTTCTTAACTAATTTAGAAAATATTGTGATTTAGATTGAGTAAACATAATATTTATCAGAATTTGTCATGCAGTCAAATGCTGTTCCAATTGTTTAGGCTTGATACTAAATTTAAAACGGAAAAAAAGGCGCATGGAGCAAATTCCACAAGAACAAAAATAAAATAGCCAAAAATAAATGATATTAATAGACAGAACTTCTTTAAAATTTATGATTCATTCATAAAATATCAATATGCTGGTATATCATATATGAAAATCAAGTTGAGAAAACGGTATATTTTTAATGTTAAAACCCCAATTTGCTAGCTGCCTTTGGCAATTAATTCGCTCATAATACTAGCGTTCATGTTTTTTTAAATATTAATATGGAATGTATTTATTTAAAATTTGATTTTGTTCTTGGATAAGGCCAAAAGATATGTATATCACTCAAAAATTATTTAAAATACAGAATAATACTAAACAAATAAACAGTACTTTTCTGTAGAAAATCTAAAAAGAAAAACGAAACGGAAATTCAGATTTTTTTTTCTTTAAATTGACAAAAATGCACTAATTTTCGATAATATACGTCATTACCAACTAGTATGCTTTATGAAAATAGAAACAACTATGACGAATTTTGATTAACGGAGAGATTGACCCAATTAGTTTTATTAAATTGATATTTAAATAAATGCAGTTTGATTGTTTTTTTAAATTAAATAAAAAAAACTGATCCTTAAATTTAAACAGAGTGAAAAAAAATTAATTTTTCTCATTCAGAAATTGATTTTTGTAAATTTTATCAAAATATCTTCAAATAGTTTTAAAAATTAAACAAGGGTATCCTTAGGAGAATTTAAACATCTCCGTAAACAAATACCACAACATAGGTTACTTTTACATTCCAAAGATCCACGACAGCACGACAAACATTGAAAGTTCCACCATGTTTTATAAAATGAATTAGACTTCTGCATATCCCGAGGACACACCATGATATCCAAAAGAGCGTCTTCAGAATATTCAAACACAAAATCATTTTACCTACATTTTCAGGGCCCGTTCCCGGATTGGTCAATGTTTGTGCAGCTTCCACTGGACCAAAACCCGCTGAGCTGCGGGGGGAGGGGTGTCGCGACACAACAGTATGTCAACAACGATGGCAGAAAATTTCGTTTAAACAAATATACATAGCGTGTGTACCCTTATTCCAGGGTAAATTTTATATCATTATCTAATGTTTTATTCTATTATATTCCGGGTTTACCTCAGATAAAGATGTAAAAAAAATAAAATGGGATTTGGCTATTGAATACAAACTTTGAGGTAAAGTTTCTTAGCGTAAGGGGATGATTCGTACAAAAACGGAAACGGACATCAAATAGTAGCATCCAATAGCAGTCGAGCATTTAAATTTAGGAATGTTTTGAGTTGGTGAGGATTCTGCTACGGGTGGATACTGAAGAAAAGTAATGGAATTTTTTAAAAGACAATGACGTTACTAAATCGATTATGTTGTTTTTTCGTTCTATTAAGTAAAATACGTTCATATAGTGTTATCTACGTTTAGAGCAAATCCATTGCGAAATTCGAGCAACTGTTGATAAAAAAAAATAGGAAACTAAAAAGAGTTTTGAAAAAAAATTCAAAAAATACAAGTGAAAAGGTTTTAGATTTACATAAATATATTCATTTCTTGTAATTTTGTATTTGTTTTATCTATCAACTGACATAAAACGAAATATAAATAGAAAGTATAGTCACGATTTAAATAAATATCCTTGATTATTACAAAATAATTGCCATTAATGAAAATTATTTTAAAGCAATGATTTGAAGATTTTAAGATAGTATTAATATATCTTTATACTTGGCGTGCAAACAATAATTTAATTTAAAATTAAATACATATCATAATAGTAAAAAGAATCTTATCTTTACTGTATATCTTTAGTACAAGCTATCTTTAGTACAAGCTATACATTTTTTATTTTATAAAATTTATATGATGCATATGAATTTTTAAATTCAAAAACATTAATAGTCGTCTGGTGAACTAATTGAGATTAAGTATAGCATTATGAATCGAATTAACTTTATTTATTTAAGGCATAAAATTTTGAAATAAGTACTTCTTAGCTAGGCAACAGAATTTAAACTTATTGCAAATATATCTTTTGACAATATTATTAGATTTAAAGAAGTGGTTTAGGATTGATTAAAAGCTAGAATATCCCAATCGCTTACCCTCAAACAAAGGCAAGAAAAATAAAGATTTTGAAAATGAATTTAAAAAAATGTTCGACGACAGCAGCAGCTTCAAGCTATGAGAAACTAATTAAAATTTTGCCTTTTTTTTCTGAAATAAGGTTCAGCAGAAATCACCCCTAAAAAATATTTTTAAACCACCTTAAAATTCAAAATTTACTCTATCAATGATATGAATTTCAGTTATTTGCCATTTTTCTTTTAACTGTTAAAGAAATTATCCTAGAAGATTTAGATACACTTTTGACATTACGCCGCCCCATGTGCTTGCACCTGAAGAAATTACAGCTACTTAACAGTTGAATGAATATGGGGCGATACGTTTTTGATGGGGCAACGTTAATATTTTGAATTACTCTATCACTACTTTTTAAAATTTCCCTTTTTAATTTCAATTTTTTTCTCTTTAAATCCAATGGTCTTTGAAAATCGTCTGGAATAACTGATAGTGTAATCTTTTATTAAAAAAAAGTATTAGATGATAAAAGGTTTTAATATATTATAATATTTTATATAAGATTTTCTAGGTTAAAAATATTTTTAATCCTAAGCCTGTCGGGTATACCAACAATTGTGAATAAGTCTAAAATTATGTTATCGATATAGTTAACATACTCCTCGAAAATGATCTTGATACCAGCGAAGAAAATGACATATAATCGAAATTTTGGATTTTATGAGTTGTATTAACGAAATACTTTATGATTACAGTAGTTTCGATTGTATCTGGATTGTGACGAAACGACGCATGAATGAGAAACACATAAACGGTTTAACTGCTGGTTTTAGTTTCTTTTATATTAAAACAAGGTTTTGAATCAATGCAAAGGCTAATTTGGGACGAACGTCGTCTCTGTCTGTCGCAATATCCGATTTTTAATATTGTTCATGACACAATTCAGAGTTTTATGAATATTCTATTTTAAAGACGATTTTACGCTTTATTGTATTTTTAAAATAAACAAATAACTTGCTGAAAATACAAATAATTAATGTGCTCAGAGGAGTAGGTATATCTTAAATAAAATTTTCTGAAAATGCTTTTTCTTCTTTTTTTAAACTTATAATGTCTTTGAAATGATCAATATGTCTAACGTTTTGAGGGCATTGTATACAATTTTGCAACTGTAAATAATTTTATTATACATTTATATAAATTTGGGAATTTGTTTTCTACTTCATATTTAAGGTTAAATGTTCATGCAGATTTTATTTTCACACAATTAAAAAAATAATAAAAAAAACCTTTCAAATAATGTCAAGTTTAGTTTAAATTGTATTTTTTAAAGCAATAATAAAAATATGAAGTCAAAGAAGTAAATAAAATAAGAAAGCTTTCCGCAATTTAATTTAAAAAATAAGACTTAAAATTGTATTTAACCCTTTAAAGGGCCATTTTTTTCTAGTCATATTATGTTAAAATATTTTTAGGCTTGAAATTAGAATAAGAAAAGGGATTCATTTAGTTTATTAGATAAATTTAATTTGATTAATTAATTAATTTGGTTAATAAATAATTAAGTAACAAATCAAGACACATCATTTTGCCTGAGATAAAGAACTAACGCATCTAAGTTTCTGACTTACTAAAAAAATTTGTCAGAACTTATGCCAATCTACATAAATTCATACAAAGATTGATAAATTTGGTGGGAAGCATACTTGCCACGGCCATAGAAAGGGTTAATTTATATATCCATTCAAATATTATCAATAAAATTTCATCGCACAAAAATTCGGAAAAAAAAAAAAACTCTATAGAGTACACTGTTTTTTCCCCCCTTCTTCTTCACCTTTTTCTTCGATATTTTTTTGACAAACAAACAACACAAAAAAATTAGCTAATTACAACAGTTGCAGTTAATTAGTTAACAGTTAGTTAATTACAACAATAGTTATTAGTTAATTACGACTTAAATATAGTAATTTTTCTAAATTTCGAAATATTTCCAATATAAACCATCCAAAAGAAACATATACACACCGCTGAAACAACCGCTAAAACCGATATCTAGAACATCAATCATAATCACCGAAAGCAGGAAACTGGCATGCATCTACCACAGATTTCAACGCGCGCGAAGGGGGGGGGGGATAGCAAAAAAACGAAACTGCTCGGCAAATTTCCGTCTTGGTACTGTACGGATTGAACTGTGACTTTGTTCAACTGCGCTAAACTCAGCAATAAGAGCATGCAACAGGTGGACAAATACGTGATATGTAAATGAACGGGTTTTCGCACGGGAAAAATTCACCGCACGAGCCGAATTAAATAATGTGCACAAGCAACGGGGAAAAACTTCCTTAAACTAACGTGACAGAAGAAAATAACACCTTGCAGCCATTTGCAACTGATCCTACACTTGTACTAGAAACATTTGCAGAAATATGCAGAAGAGGATTAGAGCGCCTGTTCAAATATTTCAAGAAAATTTTACATTATGAAATACAAAATATTAATACTTATTTATCCTTTTAAAGATAAAGATTTGTTGATATAAACAAAAGGAAATAAATGAAAACGCATTTTACTAATAATAAGCAGGTATATAATTATTAAATTAAAACGTTTTTGTTTAATTTCATATAGTTTGTTTATACCAAATCCAGTTTTGAAGAATTACGAGGATCAATTTAGAACGGACTTCATAATTTTGAACACTGGGTAGATGACGTGGATGATATTTGAGCTGTTATTATTTCTCCAAACCTCCGTGCCACACGATGGGAAATATATTAATTCCTAGACATAGATTTAAGAACAAATCGAAATACACGACGAATTTAAAAACAGTTCAGAAGTTGGATTCCAACCACCTGCAACAGCCATTAAAGCGAAACAGAATTGATACTATTGATCTCCTCCATCTTCCCTAGAATTAAAAATGCTTCAGGTATTTATTTAGATTGTAAAGACGCTTTTTCTAGAAAATACTAATTTTGGGGAATCTAAAATAAAGCCCAAATAAAGGCCAACAATATAACCAACCAATACCAACATTTAAACTTTTCTGGCACGCCATTTATTGTTACGACAATTATTCTTATTATAATTCTTAATGTACTGTGCAATAATATGCTAAATTAAATTAATTATAAATAAAATGGATCATCATTTTCCTCTAATGCATCAATCTAAACACTAGGAATGCATTCGTTTATTTTCTGATGTGACAGAATTTGAATTCAAAAATAGAGATCTTTAAAACTTTTAATATTAATATTGTATATATCAATTCACATAATAATTAGAAATATTTCGATGAAATTATTAGTCTAATTTTGATCAGAACTATCCGCAAACCAGAATCGTATAAATAAAAAAATCGTGGCTAGATTTTAGATTAACAAAAGTTCAAAGTAAATATTTATTTAAATCAAATGATATATTTAAAACTAAAAGAAGTACGTGAAAATTTATTCAAAACGTATAATTTAAATATTTATTAAAACAACCATTTTAATATAAATTTATGGCAAATGCAAAATTGTGAAATATAAGCGTGATTAAAATAAAAACAAATTTAATGCCTATATGCGTTCAGTAAAGCACTGATGGAGGGAGAGGAAACCACATTCTTACTCACATAGAATACCAATTTCCACAAAAAAATTATAAAGACATTGGTATGTATTGCAAATATTATTTCCTATTTTTAATACGGTAAATGCATTTTAAATATGATATGTGCATACTCCACGCAATTTATCATTTCTCAAATACAGTAAGCTGTAAAAAGAAAATTTTGAAAATTTGAATTATTCAGATTTTACAGTTTTGTAAAACGCTTTTGCCTGCAGGAAGGTAGAAAAATTTATTGCAATGGCAAGATGCGACATGTTCTACGCATTTCAAAATTGAAAGTTTATATAAACGTGTATAAATATTATAATGCACAAGACATTAAGTCATCAAAATTCGTAATAAAATGTAAAATATAATTGAAAACGCAGCAGCTGCTGTTTTAAATTTATCTATAAAACAACAAACATTACACACATTATTTTAAAATTTAAAATAACATATTATTATAACTACAAATTCCCTGAAGTTTCAATTCTCACAGCGTTACTTAATTGAATTTCATGTAATAGAAAATATGTAAGCGTCATATTTCACAGAAATATAATTATAAATTGTCAAACTTCTACAAAATGCAGTCTTATTTAAAAATATAAATTCTCTAAAGCAATTTCAGAATAAATTCTTTTAGAATTACAAAACAATTGAAAGCCAAAGTTGCAATACATATCATACTTTTAAATAAAGACAATATAAAAGATCATTTTTAAAAAATAAATCCCAGACATAAAGGAACAGAAATCGTTGCAATGTGATATTAAATAAAATAATCAAAGATGGATTATGAACTAATCAAATTTCCAAGAACAGCACAGCAAAGAAACTATTATATTCAAAGCGACAGTTGTAAGAGAAAGACAGAAATGAATTTCAAATATTATCTATTTCAGAAATTCTACGAAGCTCAAAATTCTGTGAAATTCACTAGAGAAAAGTTTATTTTTGTCAATTCCCAAACTATATGTAGATAAAAATGCGTCCTTAAAAGTGATTATTATAAAAATCGAAACAGGACTTTTATTTAGAGACACATACAGAATTTTAAAAAAAAGCCGATCTAATACTTAGAAATTCATTTTCTAACGTTTCATAACTCTAAAAGGTTCTATTATAATTTAAAATCCGATTTTCTTCTATTTGATATGCGTCACTCCTAAATTTTAGTATTAAATGAAATGGAATATACATTATTTCAAAATTCCTTGAATTCCACCAACAGAAAAAATCATGAATATTTGTTTTAGTCCCTATTATTTACCCGTACGCATAGCATTTGTTGAGAGAAATATTTTTTTAATCTTTTACATTTAAACATTGTGGCGCCGCTTTAATATAGTTTAGTTATATTAACGTCGCGTTTGAAGCGATATTAGGCATTTTTAACCCTTTAAAGGACCATTTTTTTCTAGTCATATTATGTTAAAATATTTTTAGGCTTGAAATTAGAATAAGAAAAAGGATTCATTTAGATTATTAGATAAATTTGATTAATTAATTAATTTGGTTAATTAATAATTAAGTAACAAATAAAGACATCTTTTTGATTGAGATAAAGAACTGAAGCATCTAATTTTCTTTATTTCTAAAAAAATTTGTCAGAACTTATGCCAACCTATAAAATTTCATAAAAAGATTGATAAATTTGGTAAGAAGCATACTTCCCACGGCCCTAGAAAGGGTTAAAACGTACCTAATTATTTTGTGCAGCGCTCAATTGATAAGCACGGCACCTGAACTGGCACCCCTTCTCTCAAAGATTTTACACCACACCAGCGATATGATATTTGACTTCAAGGGTTTTAACCAGGGGCATGGTGAGTCATTATCAGAGCTTCGAGGTCAGAGGATAGTGGATTCGAGACTAGCTTCTAAGATCTGTTGTTATAGGGAAACAGTACAAGCTAAATGGCTATCAGGTAAAAAAAAAATATCTTATTAGTTTAGTTTGGAAACAGAATTAGATGATAAGAACGATAACGGAGTGCAATATACTTGTTAAGAGTAATTTCTTTTAATTGTGCAAGAATATCAGGACAGAGAAGACTTTCGAACGATTAACGTTTTTTGTCATCATAAAAATTATGGACAAAAATAATAATTATTCACGAAGCCTTGTCCTTTTTTTTGTAAATTCTACCTCAATATATATTTTAAAATCAGAAAAGCTGTATCGTCAGGAAGCTGTGACATGAATGTCTGACTGATGTATCAGGATAATTATAAATATAGCATTAGACCACGATTCCTAATTTTTTTTATTCATACCATATCCAAAATCTAATTATTTTTAAGAGAATCTTATTGAAATCAGAAAAACTGTATCATCAGGAAGCTGTGACATGAATGTCTGACTGATGTATCAGGATAATTATAAATATAGCATTAGATCACGATTTCTAATTTTCCAAAATCTAAATATTTTTAGGAGAAGTTGGTGCACTTGAAAAATCGATAATAGCATCTTGAAACTTAATATTACACATATTACAAGTCATTTCAGGGAGAATTCAATAAATCATTCAGGGGAATACAAGTCAGTGAGAATTCTCAATATTGACTGCCGAAATTCTTATTGTATCCCTAGAACATTATTTTTACTATTTAACCTAAGTTTAAACAGATTTTTCACATTTTAATCATGATTTTAGAATAAATCCCCGGTCTTAACTATACTAACATAGCGTTTAACCCTTTACTTTTTCTTAGCAATTCGCTAATTTTATTTAGATTAATAAAAAAAATAACTACAATTTTGGAGAATGATAAAAAACCTTTTGCCATTAAAACCCATAATAAAACAAAAATAATTTGATTTTCTTGCAATTTTTGCTACGTTACCTGCAACAAGCGATTTAATAGAAATCAGAAGGAGTCTAACCGAGTAGGCATACCTGAACGAAACACAAACAACCAATAATTCCAATTTGTAAGCTCTCAATGCACTTCTATCATCTTCTCAAACCATGCTTTATTCCAGTATTCAAAACTCCTACTGAAACTGGAATTTGCTATTGAAAATTATTGCTATTCAAATATTCTTGTAATGTGTAATAATAATAATATAACTACAAATCCGACAAAAATAAATTTTATTAATTTTTTCGAAATGTTTAAAATTATCTCTGCCGGTTACTTTGATAATCAAAAATAAAAGAATCCAATTACAAAACATGCAATTCTTGCACCCACATACAAATAATAAATAACCCCGCTTTCTTTATTTGTTTGGTAAAGCTTTTATTTTCATCTTTATTATACCCAAGTTTTATACGAATACCGACAAATTCTACTTCAAACTGGGACATGGACAGATCAGCTACTGCCATTTAAACATTCTTACCGTTATATAAATAATAATTCCACAACGCATCGGAGGCTTTTTTCATTGGTTCGCTTTTCTGTTGCCATTTCCCTACCCATAAATGCATTTATACTCTGTATGTATACATGCAGCTATCTGCTGGCGTCCGCGCCCAGTTTAAGGACTGCAGGATGGCAGAGGCTAGAAGGCGTAGGTTATTGGTAGTTCGAGAAGATGGCAGAAAAGGAAGAGGCAGTTGTGTCAACAGAAAAAAAGCGGCTAGTCCTTAGATCAACAACTGTTTGTTGGACGTGGCCGCAACTTATGTAAACATCCTGCTTTGCAGCAAAAATGTTCGTACCAGCAAAAGTTGACCTTAGCTGCAAAATGTGTTTTCTCATGTTTTTATTTTTGCCCGTTTGCTTGTGTTTCTTTGCTTTTTTTTACATTGACTGACGCCTACGTCTTCTTCTTTCTTATGCTGCGTATATGCTGGAGGTTTTACCAACGAATTTGGAACGCTTTTGCCTTGAGGGATTCCCGTTTTCTTTCCCAGGCAGACAGCGAGTGAATCATGAAGAATGCTTATGCAAAATTCATGAAATATTAATTCCTCGTATAAATTATTGTGTGCTAATTGCTCCGTTAATATTTTGATAGAGAATTGGAACCAACTTCAAATTATATATTTTGAAATATAATTATGTCACAAAACATTGCAAAAACGTTAATGTACAATAATCTGAACAACTATTCACAAATAATTATTACATTATCATTAATGTATTCTACAAAGGACGATAAATGATTTAATGTATGTATTTTCCAATCGTGAATTCGAAATCCATAAGAAAATTATTAGTTATAAATAATTAAAATAATTGATTGATTGATTATATTGTTTAGTTGATTTAAATTTCAAAGCAACATTAGGATTTTTTTCATTACTGCAATGATACAAAAACGGTGTGTTGTTGTTTTTGTCACTTTATTGCCGCAACAACCATAATTGGCTATACTGTGGTATGGTATGCATATGGTAAAATCACAATAGATACATTTTTTTTGCGAACTATAATACAATATCGAAATCAATCATAGTATATTACATCCAACATCACAAGTCAGCATTTCGAACAAAATATGACAAACATGCCTTTTACATTATTAGTTATTTGGAACATGCAGCTATACAAAATAATTTTTAATTTACGGCATTGCTTTGTAACATATAATTAAAATTTCCTTCAATTTTTTAAAAAAGATTTATCAAAATTCAGAATTAAAAAAAAAACATTTTTTTTGCCTAATTACCAATAATAGCCTTGAAATTAAACCGTTTTCATTGCTTCATCTGCTATTTATTTAAGCGCTAATTTTCTACAATTGTTGTAAGCTAACGATGGAAGATTCTATTTAATATCTTAAAAAATAAAGTTACAATACGCTACATTTATGAGATGGAACAACCTGATAGTTACTTTCTTATGACATGGATCAACCTGATAGTTACTTTTTTATGAGATGGATCAACCTGATAGTTACTTTTTTAATAGCACAACGGTGATATGGAACTGGTTTTTATTAGAAAAGTTCAAATACATAAAAAGATGGAACAAATATTAGATAATTAAAATAAGATGGATTTAATACATAACAATTTGGCAGAATTATGGACATGAAGTTATATCTAAGAGATTTATTTGAAATTTAATATAACCAATATCCTGGGTGGACTAGAGTACTTCTGTACTGGCAGTAATATTGTATTCGTTAAAAACGATTAATGCGGAATAACTAAAAAAAAAACTGTATATTTAAATATTTTGCGATTTTCTGATTTTTATTTTCATAAACTTTTTCACGGTGACTATTAAATCACGAATAAGATTTGTTCAGGAGCCAATTCGAATAATAACAACAACAAATCTTACACAAAAATAAATTAATGACTTCCCTCTAAAATTAAAGTCAGTTGATTACTTGCAACTTAAATATCGCTTGGCATTATGAACAACTGTGAATAGCTTTCAAAGACATGCTCCCAGAATGTCACATAAACTTCAAAGTCTCATTTTTGAAGTTCTAAACACCACCTCTTTCATCTCAAGTTAAAATGGATGGACACCTTCTCGACAACGAGACCAGTCAACCCAGCTTAAAATGGCAGATGGATTTTGAGGAAGTTGATTAACATTATTCAATATTTGTTTATCCGAGCTTGAGGTAAGTGTATGAGCCCAGATAAACAGACGCCGAAGATGAAGCGTCCTTAAATGTATTTCGAGAACGGCTGGTGACTGAAGTTGATGGCAGTGTACATAAAAGCAGAATTTATGGAAAGATATATTGAGAACGGTTAT
>JAPMOR010023574.1:741640-817283 GCA_026543865.1 Argiope aurantia
AAAAAAACTTATAAGAGGGAAATAGATACCATTACAATAATCACTAAGCGAAGCATGCATGCCATCATATCCATACATATTTCGCATACCGCTACATCCAAAAGAAACAACACACGAAAAAAAAATATAAAAGATGAAAATAAAGATAAAAAATTATCACATTTATGGGTAACAAATTAATAAATAACCTCCGCTACACAGTCACAATAAGAGAGGGGAAAAGCCATGTGAAAGAAAGGAAGAGGTAGTTCGCCAAGTTTTAGTTAGAAAAAGGTAGTTTTATTCACAGTATACTGAACCGGGTTGCCATGGAAACGCTAGCACTAACAATGAAGGTGTGACGTTGGGTGGTCAAGGATTAAGTGGTTCATGTGGTGGTATGCCGAGAGCCACGAGGGACTGGAACTTCCTCATTTTTTTTCTCCCCGATGTCTAAATATTTTTAGATATTTTAAAAAAATTACAAGGTGAGGTAATGGAATTAAAAAACATTGTAATAAATTTTATACCAGGTGAATGACGCATAGAATAAAGCATGCACTAACAACACAAAACCATTGTAAATTTTTTAAACCTAATATATATAAATATTTCACAATTACGAAACTGATTAGATAGTTTTCCAAAATCATTTTTAGATTCGTTAAATTGATTTCGAAATTGCATTCTTAAATTCCTTGTTTTTGCGTTAAATGATTGAGCAATTATTTTTAAAGTTACTATTATCATGCCTCACTTTCAGAATCAAAGAGTCACAAACCTATTAGCATCATAAACTTGATACACAATAAATTAGTTTCAGCCGTTATACTGAATAGAACTAATTAAAGAAACCCCAGTGTCATAAACATGTTACAATTGGTTCCATTTTAATTATAACTGTTGTTGAAACAGATATTCTGAGAATTTTCTAATTTTCTTTTATTAATTTTTTGGATCTTGTCATAAAATTTAAAGTGTGAGGAATTGTAATACAAAAAAATTTACTCTGCAGATCACTGAATAATGCAGTTTAAAGTAGGTCATTTTTTAATAGTGAGTCATGATATTAAAACAGATAAAAATAATAACGATAGGCGCTCGCCAAAATCCTCAGATAAAAAAAAACTCTCGTATAAAAAGAAATTAAAAATATATATATGAATCAGCTTTTATATATCTTCTAAAGATCTCAGAAATCTCTGCTTCAATACGTAATATTTTCATAGGGGTCCTCTGAAATTGGACAAAGGCATAATAAGGCTTTGTGAAGAGTCAGGATAAACAATACATGGAGGGGGGGGGGAGGTTGAAAACTACCATAACGCTTTTGAATGAGAATTCTTCCATATTTGTCGATAGCAACTGATAATCAAATCTCGACTGATTGTCAAGTTTGACGTTTTATTTATGATTATCAACTACTTATTTTTATTTATCGTTAACAACTTTTTTTTTATTTTTTAACTTTTCTGTCAGGAAAGATATTTTATTTTGGTATTATGAAGATGCTAAAACTTTTTAACCCTTTTAAGAAATTGATGAATATAAAAAGTAAAATACAACTAAGAGATGAGAGTTCGATAAATAAATTACAATTAAGTAAATTCAGTACGAAAATTAAAATGACGCAATAAAGCGATATTGGAAAGAAACAATATAATTAACAGGAGTCGTCTCCTCGAAATTTTGTCCCACAGTTTCTAATAAAGATGTTATCCTTACCCTCTCTACTTTGCTTAAAAATTATGAACCTGTGAACACCATGAAATCTCAGACTTTTATTTTCAGATTCTAGCACATGAGCATTTAGCTTTTCGTTCTACAATGAAGAACAACAGAGTATGCATTTTGCGTGTATTTCTTCTTAACGAATTGAAATAAAATTTTGACATGTAATTACAATTTTAGTAATAAGATAACATAACGAATTTCATTTATCTAAGTCACATTTCTGAATTATGGTGTTTATATTCATGTGGAAATATAGACCGACAGACTTTCAACCAGCCCGTCGACAGAGTTGGCTCAAAACTAGATATATATATATACACTTAATTAAATGCTTCGACCTCTTCAGAAAATACATATTTAAATTGTCATAAACTTATATATATTATATAATTATCATAAATATTTATAAATATAATAATTGCCATTAAATAAACTAGTTATAACGCAAAATGTTGTACTTTTTCCATGGCGAGTATACTCAAAAATAATTAACTGGTTAAGATGATAAAACTATGTATTAGACAGAGAAAATTTATCGCATTATATTCTGTAGCTATCATAATATTCTGTAGCGTTTACAGAATATAATGATACGTATCTATATTCTGTAGCGCTCTTAATCAGACAGACAAACAAACTTTTTGCGATTTGTTAAATTGTTAAAAATATGACAGAAATATACAAATTTGAAATAGAAGTCAGTTGTCATATCTCATTCCTCTAGTTCAATTCATTTGTTCACAAACAAACAGATATAATACCAAACATGCGTTTTCGGGCTCGGGGGAAGTTTGAACGTATAGATTAGTAAAAATCTCGAAGTTGAGTATCTCTGACGTTTACAATATTAACTTCTTTGTATCACATTCGCAAAAAATTCAAAAGACTTCAAATTTTCACATTTATTAATAAAGCATTTTTAAAAATTTCCAAATTGTATAAATTTCTGAGAGTTATTGCAATCGAAAAATTATCAACTAGAGCTCCCTTTACCGGTAATTCCTAATGGAAAATTATTTCGTAATTAAACAGGAGCTACCTTTTCCAAAGGATGAAAACTATTTATACCAATTTAAATATTTGTGCGGAAACTTAAGCGTGGCGTGTTGTGGCGTTATCGCGTTAATTAACTGCCTTCAGACTGACTAGGAAGCAATATCCCTCTGACAGCCTGGTGGACAATGGCTTTTCTATTTATTTCTATTCACGCCAAACCCCCGTCCCGCGTGCTCAGACGCTGTTTCCATGGCAACCATCGTGGCCGTTACCCTTTCTTACTTACCGTAGGCACTTATTTAATTTGGGGCATCCGTTCATGCTTTTGGGGAGTAAAGGGGTTGGGTTCACAATAAAGGAGACTAAAGGGTTTGATGGGGAAGGACAATAATGCAATTTTGTTCTTCAGTTCTTTTACTTTATCAGATTTCAGCCAGCGTCAGATAAGGTTTTGTATTCACTATAATTTAGATTATTTAACAGCACTGGCTAAGATCAAGTAAACAGCTACTGTTTAAGTATTGGATTTTCTTGAACTATTTCGGGAAAACAAAAGACATTCATTTTACTGTTTTCAGTTCTAAAATCTTTTAATGCAGAGTTTAAATGCTCCGTCAGCTTGGAAAAGAGTAGCGAGACAAAAAGTAATTTTAAATGATCGAAATATACAATTTATAAATTAACCCTTTGGACTCGGGAAGCGACCCTCACTCACCATTCAAGAAGGTGCATCATTTTGGCGTTTTATTTATTTATTTTTTAATTTTAATTGTTAAAAATATCTTCAAACTGGTAAGAAGATGTAGAAAATAATTCGGGAAAATATAAATTAAGACAATTATATATACATTTATTTTCCGAAGCAATGAACACCTTCTTGTATTAAGTGAATAAATATGCATCGAATTATTTTTCCAAGTGCAAGGGCTTAACTTTTAAGTGTTCGAAATTCATAGTTTTTCCTATGACAGGCATTAATTTCTCAGTTTTTTTTTAAATATACCATAACCAGTAACACAATTGTTCGATTAAATTATATTTAGTAAAATATTTCAGTAAAGTTTTGGCTTGAATATTCTACAAATATAAATTTCTGATTCATCCACTTATTTAATCTGCGACAGCATTATTTCAAAATGCACGTTACTACTTGACAGTACACTGAAATACGTATATTGTAATGAAAGCAAATTAAATGATAAATCGTTTATTCTAAAGTACATTAAAACTGTATTTCTACAATTATGATCTTTTAAAGATGATTACAGTGAAAAATAAAGTAATAACTTTTTTGATTAAAATAATATTTGTGAACTAAAATATAAAGAGAAAATTTACCAAACGATACGCATTTAAACGGAAAAGTTTTCTACATAACAATATCTTGTAGCAGTAATATTTATAAATAAATAGTAATTATTAAAGCAATAATAATAATATGAAACGTGTTGAGCTGCACAACTTCCAAATCTTGTAGCACAAATTGTGAAATAAAAACGTCGTTCCCCCCCTCTTCATTTATCATCTTACCATGCACGTTAAAAATGGTACGAAATTTTCCTGCAGCTCATTTTTATTCATTTCTATATAATTTTAATGTTTAAATGTGCCATAGAAGTCTTATTGTAAAATCGTAGAATAAAGGTAAAAAGAATAAATTTTTTTAATAATGAAAATAATTTTCCAAAAATAGTTTAAAAATCTTTTTGAAATAAATCATTCCATTAAAATTTTAAAAATATATATGTTTATTTTATAAGAATAATTATCTATTGCTTTATATTATTTTTTCACTAACTTAAACATTAGGATGTCTTAGAAAAATCTTAAGTTTTTTTGGAAAAAATAAGTGATATAAATCTTCACAATTGTGAAACTCCTACACATTCAAGTACAAACATTCAAAGGCTAACAAATTTTTCAATCACAAAATAGAATCACATGCAGTATAAACAGGAAATCTACTCCATACAAGTACAGTTGAAAGGATTGCATAAAAGAAGCATTTTTCATTTTATTAACAAAGAAAAAAAGTATATAAGCTAGAAAGATTAGAGGAAATTGCTTCCAAGCGTAAATAATTTACAGTATTTAATTTCTTCTGAAGGACATAAGACACTTATTATTTTTTGACGAATACTATAAATTTCATGTTAAAAGATTTTCAGAGTTGGAAATATATCAGAAAATAATATAGAAAACTAAACAAGTAAGTATATTTAATTTTAAATAAAACCACTCAAGAAATATATTTTTTTTACTTCATGTTTTAAATTCGAGATGTACCATATTTGCTTTAAAAGCTATAAAAGTTAGAGCTTTTCGTCACTATTTACAGTAATTTTATATGTAAAAAGACAGTCCGAAGTATGCTATTTCTAAAAAGAATGTATTTTGTTCCCCTGGATACGTTAGCAGCTGCATATTTCTATTTTGTACAATATTTGCAATGACTTTTCAGAACTTTAAGAGTACTTCAGTCTACTCCGTATAATTAGAAGTAAAATTAAGACGACAATTAATAATTTCTGTCATTTTCTGTAGCATGTAGATTCCGTTCGAGAATTTTTCCTGAAAAGGTCAATTTATTGCTCAAAATACAGTTTTTATACGTTTTAATTTTAAAAAGCATTTACGAAAGAAAGGAGAGGAAATAATGACGCATACACATCAACAACATATATGTTTATATCACAAAATAATAATATATAATAGATATTCCAGGCAATCGAGACCTAGAAATCCTTATGTAGTGAAATTTTCCACAATGACGCAGATTGCTCATGATTTTAATCAAGATATATTTTGCATTTCATGTATTTCATCCTTTTTCAAATCTTGAATTCACACATTCGATTATTGTTAAGTTTATTTTTTAAAATTCGGTCAATTACTTCATAAATTGGGCCACGATATCATATCTAAATTTCTTAAAATTTTAACATTTTCCTATACATTCAATTAAGCGATTTTTTTGGTAAATTCCTATCACACAATCACACAGAAGCTATAAATTAGAAAATTAATCACTCACTGACAATAATTATAAAGACTTTAATCCCCAAAAGATGCACAGTATATTGTTATTCTCCAAATTGTGTTGAATATCTTTCTTGGTGATAAAAAAAATCATGCAATTATTTCAAAACTAGGGCTTGCTGGACACTTTATATGCATTAAAAAAATTACTGAATTAAAAGTTGTCATCATTTTATTATCTTGAATACACCATATCAAATGTTAATGCAAACATATTTATTATAATTATTTTAATAAAAAGATTTAAATCCAAACTATTTTGTACATAACTTCGATTTAATAATATCGTACAGTAAAGGTTTTTGGCGACTGTAAAATTTAGATACTTGCTACCATTTTGGATCTGGCATACACAGCTGAAGACACCCTGCCACCCATCCTTGCAACCCAACCTTCAAAAGGAAACCACCGCATCCAGACCAAAACAAAACGGACGATCAAAATGCCCAATCGATAATTCGCACGCAAATCGATAATTACGATGCCCAACCGATAGCCCACCGAAATTATCGATCCGCATCCTCACCACCCCTCACACAATATCCAGCGACTGTTTACTTTGCGCCCCAAACCTCCCCATGCCAGCCTCCACTAACTCTTCCCTGCAGTCGGCAAGCTGTCGGACAACACATCATGAGTCACCTCCCGCAAACTCAAACAACATAAAAACGACAACAAAGGGCCCTGCCTCCCTCTCTTGCGCCTCCGCTATCTGGAATCTTGATCCCTTCAGAGGTTTAATCCAGGATTGGGGGGGGGGGGGGAGGGGCACAAAACTAGTTCACCGCACGCTGAACAGTTGCTGAGTGGCGTCATGTGCAGTTGTGTCGTGATAATGGGTATCGACCATTTCCGAGCGGCACGAATTGTCCCGAGAAATTCCGAAGCTCTCATTATTAGTGTCCTTATAACCTTATCGGGTGTCTCAGACGAAGCTAAGGAGATGACTAGGTCTTCCGGCTTTTGTACCATATTCTTTGAAGATGTATGGTAAATGACGGTTATGAAGAGTAAAAGCAAATTTCATAAACGTTGTTACTCAAAGCTAAGCACCATCAATAACAGTGGAAGCAATGTGATCCGTTAATTACCATATTTAGACAAGAAACTATTAAATAAGTATTAAGAAAATCATTAAATACAATGTCCAAAATCAAAGCTACAAATCTTGTGCGGTTTCTGGAAGATGACGAAGATTTGATGGCTCCAAATCAAAGCCCGGAATAAATGTTTGTATCTTTCCTCAATCAAGCCCTTTTCCAAGAAATATTAGCTTCATCGAAATGCTTGAATTAATATTGCCTACCAAACCCTCCTTTTCTAGTTATTGTATTGTGTGTAGTTTATGCGTTGTTAT
The DNA here is from genome assembly GCA_026543865.1 of Argiope aurantia. Lineage (NCBI taxonomy): Eukaryota > Metazoa > Arthropoda > Arachnida > Araneae > Araneidae > Argiope > Argiope aurantia. The sequence continues at coordinate 748,746 of JAPMOR010023574.1, forward strand.
ATTGTGTACAGTTTGTAAACTTTATCACTTTTTTTTTTCTTAATTAATCTTTCCACTTATATCCATTTAACTGAAAGGGGATCCTAGAGATTTCAAGTTAGTGGATATTCTTTGATGAAAAGAAAAAGAAAAGTCACAAATAACTGATAATAGAGACATATAAGAACGTAAAACGATTTGAAAGCATCATTATGCAGGGCCATTAATACAATTTTTATGCACTTATAGCATATTTTTATTAATTATGACGGTGTATCAAGTTTAATATCTACCTTATTTATTTCTACAAGTGTGATTACGACCCTTTTTAAAATATTCTGAAAACTATCATGGAGTAACAATTAGGCATTATTCAAATATTTAAGAAATATACAAATACAAGGACGTAATCACAAAAATTATAAAACCAAGTAATTATCGAAGCACGAAAATTGTAGTTTGTTAATTTAGAAAAAAATCGATGCTTTATTACAACATTTCACCAGATTGCTAAATTTTGTGATTTTTCTATAATTTTTACCAAGAAAAAATTTCGCTTTCCATGGAAGGGGCCGTGGGAAGAATGCTTCCCACCAAATTTATCAATATTTGTATGAAATTATGTAGGTTGGCAGAAGTTCTGATAATTTTTTTTACAAAGACAGAAACTTAGATGCTTCAGTTCTTTATCTTACACAAAATGATGTGCCTTGATTTGTTACTTAATTGTTGATTAACCAAATTAATTAATTAATCAAATTAAATTTATCTAATAAGCTAAATGAATCCCTTTTATTATTCTAATTTCAAGCCTAAAAATATTTTAACATATTATGACTAGAAAAAAATGGCCCTTTAAAGGGTTAATTCAGATAAAACGTTTGGAAAAACAATTCAAATAATATAAAGCAGCAATCTAAAAATGTCGATTTTAAGCAATTGGGTATTACTGCATTTAAAACTAAACATTCTCTATTAGGAGAAACGCTTCAAAACACAATTGAAATTTATGCTTTAAAGCATATGTAGATAATTACTATTTCTTCAGTTTTCATCACGACTCTATTAAAGTACTTTTCTAATTGACGTTGAATTAATACCACATAATACACTGAAAATGAAGTGAGGGCATTTATAAAGAAATAATGCAATTATCAAAAGAGGGGCAATAAGATAGGATATAGGGAAGTATTTTAAAACAATCAGAGGAAGAACACTTCCTGCAATTATGCACAGTGTTATGTCACGTTTCTCAGTCAAGCCGCCCCTCCTATGAATCTACAGCAGGTGTTCCGTGAGTTCACGAGATTGTTCCCTTTTAACCTTCCGTAAATTAATGAAGAAATGTACAGAATATGTTTATATTGTACTAAAAATCTTCTGCTAATAATTTAAGATAAATATTTGAAAAAAATTGATAGAATATGTTAGAAGACATTAAAATTTGAAGTTTGTAATCTTTATTTCAAATATTTCTTATCATAACTTTAATAATTTAAATTTAATATTAATTAGGAACAAATTTAGAAAGACTCAATTTTTTAATCACTTTTTGAAATAAGCAGATCCCAAATCTTTACTCATTTCTTTGTCCATATTATGAAATATTCCAATTAAGTTTGTTTCATTTAAAAACCACTGGTCGCACGATTTATTAATTTATTATATACACATCATTATTATATATACAAGACATCAATCAATCAATTTACTTGGGCATTAAAAATTAATTTAATTTAGTTGATGTAAGGTATGAAATGAGTGTTTTCAATATCAGTAAGTTCTGAATCATCAAGTCAGTGAATTATCAAGTGAATCCAGTCAGCGACATCATTAACGTCGCTGGCTTAGTACCACAGAACGTAACCGAATCTGCGTTTGGTTTGGTTTGGTTATATTAACGTCCCGTTTGAAGCAACACTAGGGTTATTTTGGGACGGACCTCGTAATTTTGAACCGCGGTCAGATGACGAGGACGACACCTGAGCTGGCACCCCCCTCTTCACACCACACCAGAGGGAGGATGTTTGGTCATGACGGATTTAAAGTGCAACTGGCCCCCTTACACGACGGTTCTTTGGTGGAATCGGGTCACGAACCTGAAACCTTCCGGTTCTGAAGCCGAGACCTTACCACCAGGCCACCGCGGCCCAAACCGAATCTGCGAATGATAGTAGAACCTATGAATGCCGGTTTACCGAAATATCAACTATCTAAAGCAGTTTACTAATTTCTCCATTATGAATCTTTTTTTATATAGTTATAAATAATTATTCCAGACTATTGATTAATAAATTATTTTAATGCAATTGGTAGCTTAAATTTTAAATAAATGTATAATGCTTAATTATATTACAGTATTAATGTAATTACAGTATTATATTACAGTGTAATATATAGTTATCAATAATTGTGTTCATTTTTGATTTAAAAATTCACAATCTTTGTAGTACTATTATATATTAAATCTGATTGCTTTCTAATTACAATTTTTGTCCTTAATAACAGCCAAGCTCACAATTTCTCTATTCTATTTCAAGAGGAAAAGCCTCTTGAATAATATTCGGATTCAAAGCAATCTAAAATTCAAATTATTTAGTTTTCGTTTTTCATATTTCTAAGGTAAATATCATTTAGTAATAACTATATTAGCAAATATTTCTGATTAGTTATTAACAAATTACTTACAAGCAATAAAATTATTTAAAGAACTTTTTTGCATTTTTTCATTCTTCGCATGCGATATTTTAGGTTCAATTAAGAACAAGTGTTATGTATTATATTATATAATTTAAATGCAACCGATGTGGTGCTATTATTTTTCATGAAATAAGTCTGAATGATTGCTTTTTTATATTACATTTTTAAATCGATTATTACATCTGGTTTCATGAGATTTCCATTTAAAAAATTCTTTGCTAAGCCAATTTGGTCGCCAAATAACCTAATTTTTTCTACAGCATTTAAATGATAGTCATTGCAGTACTGCTATTATTGAAAACTTTCTAAATCAAATAAATTTTCAAGTCGTTTATAGAGAATATCTTCCTTTATCAAGAGATTTTTTTAATAATTTTTTTTGCTTAAGTAATTTAGGTAATTAGTTTTAATATTTCAAATTTTAACCTTATTAATTATTTTTATTTGCCTAATAACAGCATATTTATCCCATATGTCCTTAGATTTACATGATAAGGTAATAAATAAAATATCTCAATAATTAGAATTTTCATAATGAAATTCTAATTATTGAATAAAATAGATTAAATGTTTTCAAACATAAATAAATAAATTAGAATCCCACACACCAAATGAAATGTTTAAAAATTCAAATACTTTTCTACAATCTAGTTAATGTTGCTTTGTGCGAACGTAAACCAGCGTCAATAATAAATGACAACCACAACTCGGTCCCACACGATACTGTAAATGATGTTTTCCCTCCGCAAAAATCACTTACTTATTGCTTTTTCCTGATTTCTGCGTTCGTTATCGTTTCGAAATTGCGCCCAAAAAAGACGGAACACGTAACCCTTTCATGAATTTTTCGTTGTCAGTGACAATTTTCTCTTCTGAAAATGCAATCACTCATGAAGAACGATAACGAGAAAAGAAAAAAAAAAAATACACAGACGATAATTTTTTTTTCTCTCCCACCCTCACCCCTCAGATGCCAGGCAGTCTTTAGAACGACCAGCACCCCTCCCTCGTTCGAAATCATTTGCCGGCGGATGTTTAAATATGCATATATCTCGAAAATATGCTTACGCTTGGGTATTAAGAAAAGAGGGATAGAAAAAAAAAGATGAAAAAAGTTAGGAAAAAAAATGTCTCTTAAAAAAGCTAATCAGGGCTAATTTTCGAAACTTAGTCCTCAAATTGAAGCAGGTGAGTCCTTCGGAAAAAAGATCACCTCGCAAAAAAATAAATCTAAAAAAATAACCCTTATCTAACCTCGTTAACGCCCATGTGAGTATAGCAGCGACATTGTGTGACAGGGAATATATTTCCTAGCTCTTCCACCCCCTTCCCTCTTCGATGTTAAGATCGCCATGATGAATTTGTGTGCGCCAACTCCTACCCCTTCACCAGAAACATGCAAGAAAAGATGAACATAATATCACAGATTCGACATAATTATTATGCATTCTGTGAGGTTTAGATATGAAAACGTACAATCAGATGGGATGGGAGAATTTAATGGATGACCAATCATTCGTCAATGAAACTAAATTTCATTTAAAGATATATTAGTATGATCCTTGATATATTTTATTAATTAAAGAAGCATTTTATGTATAAGATATGTGAATAGTCGTAATATTTCAAATTAGACAAAGAATTTAAAAATGCGCCTCTTAATTACTAGCTCTTTCACTCCCTCTTCCTCTTCGATGTTAAGTCAATCAATCGTCAATGAAAATATATTATTGTGCTTCTTGATATATTTTATTAATTAAAGAAGTATTTTATGAATAAGGTATGTCGATAATGAATATGTCGATACTCATAATATTTCAAATTCGGCAAAGAATTTTAAAAAGTTGGCTTTTAATCATTACTTTTTCCACTCCCACTCCCTCTCCGATATTAAGTCAATCATTCGTCAATTAAAGTATTATATTAACTTTATTTAAAGATATATTAATGTGTTCCTTGATATATTTTATTAATTAAAGAAGTATTTTATGCATAAGATATGTGGATAATGAATATGTGGATCGTCATAATGTTTCAAATGAGGAATTTTTTTTTTAAATTGCATTTTAATTACTAGCTCTTCTACTCCGTCTCCCACTTCGATATTAAGTAATGTTAAGTCACTCATTCGTCAATTAAACTATTATATTAACTTCATTTAAAAATATGTTTTTTATATATTTTATTAATTAAAGAAGTGTTTTATGTATAAAATAAGTGAATAATCATAATATTTACAATTAGGCAAAGATCTTAAAAAATTGCCTTTTAATTACATATGTTTCCTATTAAGAATTGGAGTGTTTTACCTCTTTTTGATCATTCGTGGATTGTATTTTAAATTACAATGACTAGACGCTTCATTAGTCAAACTCTGAAAATACAGAAATCCGAAAAATTAAGCAAAACTCGAGAAAGGCTAAAGAGAACAAATGCATTAGATTAAATTGGATTACGGCTCACGTCAGAATATGCAGAAATGAGAGAGCAGATTAATATGCAAAAAAGGCTACATAGAAATACCAAATAGATACTGTAATCTCAAAATAATTCCAAATATTAAATTAGAAGTAGCAAGATAGATGGGTAATGTCGTGCAAAGGACGTGTAACATATGTATTCATACCGGGACCAAAAATCATTAAAAGAATATTTCTCTCGATGATAGTGAAACTTATATCGGGATATGGTAGATTTCCTGAGCACTTCTGCAAATTCGGAAGGATGCAAGACAACACGTGTGTAAGTCGGGAAATAGGCTCAGTTCAGCACTACATAACAGAATGCGTCGAACTCAAAAGAATTATAGGAAGAGTCATTATGGATAATAATTTTAACACAATATTACAATATCCAGAACATTTTAAAATATTTTTAAAAAAAATTATGGAAAAAAATTTCTAGCCTTTTACCGACATTTTGAAGATTCTTTGAACTTTTCTTGGCCGTTGTTTTCTTCTTCAAAAGTTAGATAGTTAAGGGGCATAACAGATAATCACAATAATTCCTGTTTATACGACTTAGTTTTGTGGTAAAGGGGTGATTGGCTGAAATTAAAAATAATCTAACTTTGACACTTAGACTCATTTGAATACGGCACATCATTCGTCATTTAAACTATTATCTTCATTTAAAATATTTTAGGGCGGTATTTCAAAATACTTCATTAACTGAAATGGTATTTAACATATGAGGTTGTGCGTGGGTAGTAAATACTAATCTAAACGGATTCAGATTGAAAAGTTTCTACTTCCAAATTTCACCTACGTATCCTATAAATCATTGAAGGTGGTTCACCTTTGTCTCATCATTGGTTCATGATACGTTTAAAGGGTGGTTAAATATCCGAGAGAGTTCTTAATTCCGACATTTTGCCTCGATTTTAAGAATCACTAATCGCTATCAATCAAACTATTAACTTCATTTAAAATCTTTAAGTGTGGCATTCCAATATATTTTATAAATTATATAGTACTTTATGTACAATAATATGCTTATAATGGATTATAATTCAAAATAGCTTCATATTTAAATATTTTTGCCTTCAAACAGCTTTTAGGTTCAATATTAAGTATTGGAGATGGTTCATCTTTTTCTCATCACCAATAGAATGTATCTTTTAGAAAATGACAGGATATCCTTTATTAGGAGGATATTCCCTCTTTTTAACATTTAGCCCCAGATTTGAGCTGATTTTTTAATATGACTAATCAGTATAACTAAAAAATTAGTATAACTAATTTTTAACAGTTTAGTTTTAACAGTTTGTTAACAGTTTAGTATAACTAATAACAAATCATGTCGACATTACTTCGTTCCACGGTGGCAGAGTGGTCGGCTGTACAAAAGAAGTATGACTAATCGTTTGCTTTAAACTATTTATTTAGAAAAAATTTAAGATACGTATTTCTTTGCTCTTTATTAGTTAAAATGTTAAGCTAATATACGGTTATATGTGATCAAATAATAATTTTCATAGCTGTAGATTTAAAAGTTTTGCCTTTAAATTGCTTTTATTTCTCTGATGAAATGAATTATTTCCTTTTTTAGCCACCGATGAATTTAGTATATAGGGAAAGTGTAGATTGATTAGATTCTTTATATTATATCCTAGATTTGTCTAGATTTTCAGTTAAATGTCTCTAGTTTTCCAGTTTACAGGAAGTAAAAATATTTTAACCCTTTCTAGGGCTGTGGGAAGTATGCTTCCCACTAAATTTATCAGTCTTTGTATGAAATTATGTAGGTTGGCATAAATTCTGACAATTTTTTTATGAAAGACAAACTTAGATGCATCAGTTCTTTATTTTACATAAAATGATGCGCCCTAAATTGTTTCTTAATTATTAATTAACCAAATTAATTAATTAATCAGATAAAATTTATCTAATAAGCTAAATGAATCCCTTTTCTTATTCTAATTTCAAGCCTAAAAATATTTAAACATAATATGACTAGAAAAAAAATGGCCCTTTAAAGAGTTAAATCAAAAATTTAAAAATGCTTTTCATCTTTTTCCATACAAAGATTAAAGCCAATATGAATGAATTAAGTAAGATAGTAGAAATTGAGTGAAACATGTTATTAATAATCAGTTATATTTTATTAAATAAAATATATAATAATTTTATTTCTGATTCGTCATTTTCATGCTAGAAATATTTTTTCCTCACAAACACAGCTGTTCAGATTTCAAAAATTTTTAAGGGCAATGTCGATATGCATCATAATTATTTAAATTCTTCTTGAAAAATGCAGTTAAAAATGGAATAGTATAGAATTGCATTCAAATAGAGTTAAATACATTGTTGCACTTCTTTTTAAAGATTCCATTTAAGCCATACCGAATAGTTTTAACAGTAACGAAAGATTTACATTTCTTTTAATGAAATAAAACGATGAATACAAAATAAAAGAAAACGCATGAAATGTGATTAATATTATTTTTATTACTTCTCATTTTTTAATCTTTTGACTAAGCACGCTCACTTGGGTCGGATTTCACGCGAGTCTCTTAAAATGCCAAATTAACAAATAAAACTTCATTACCTAATAGATAATAAGGTTTTATTTGTTATTTATCGTTTTTTTTGTTTCATCATCATTCATTTATCATTTTATTTATTTGCTTTTCGTTGTTTATTTGTTACAAGCAGATTTGAATAATTTGCGACTCCTTCCTTTTTTAACTATAACTTTTCAACTTTTCTATAAACGCCATTCTGAATAAAAATTTGTTTAAAGATGTAATTCATGAGTGATTTCTTTCCTTCTTTTTTTAAAAAATTTAATGACATATTATTTATTATTACCAAAAATCTTATATCTGACTTGCTTCGATCTACTGTTAGAGTTTTCTAGTCGCGTTTTTAATAATTAAAATTTTTATTTTTTTAAACTAATTTTAATATTTATTTATTTATTGAATTCTTTTTACTGCTTATTTATTATTTCTATGTATTTCATTTAATGACTAATTAAATTATTTATTATTACCAAAAATCTTATAGCTGGCTTACTTTAATCTATTAATATAATTTTCTTCGTGAGTTTTTATTAGCTAACATTATTTATTATCATTTTGATATTTATTTACTTTTTGAATTCTTTTTACTGTTTATTTGCTTAGTTATTCTTTCTTTGTCTTTTATTTAAGCGTTCTTATCAGAATTAAATTTTATCTCAAGTGTCCTTGATGTAATGGGCCAAAGATATCCAAGTCCAAATTAAAAGGATTTGTCAACTAGCGAAGAATCAAATAAGTTTTACTGCAATTGCAAAAACATAATGTTGCCGAATAAATTAAATTTATTTAAAAATGAGTTTAAATTTTCTTTCCCTAATGCTTTGTAAAAGTGTTATCGCCCTTGACAAATAAATTCAGTTGCAAAGAAAATCAATTCACAGACTACCTTGCCACCTTGTTATCTTTCACGCCTATTCACCTATTTCAATTCTTATTTACTTAAATTTATCTTTTACAGGAACACTTCAAGTCTAACTTTTAAATCAACATCGATATGATACCACGCCTCGAAAAACACCTTACATCCGAATAACTGAAAACTTACGGTAAATATAGAGTCATAAAATGAAACAAAATAATGCCAAAAGAGTTATATCTGGGTAAATAATGCAGCTGATATTAATTTTTTCATTTGGCTAAAGAGAATATTGTGTGAAATAATATAGTTTCATGATTTTACAGCGCTGAGAAAAGTATTAATAATAATAAATAAATAAATACAGAAAGATAAGCTTTGTTTTAAATAAAAAGCAATAAATTTGATTAAATATGTTTAAAATAATAACTAAAAAAATAGTCTTACATCTGCATCACTCGCAGGTTAGAATTCATCAATTTTGTTCATATGAAAACTTGCGACCTGTAGATAAGTCATCAATGGTCATTCGACTCCCAATTTTGGTAAAAAATCTCAAAAACATTACTTTACTGCGCGTTCTGTTTGGAAGAAATCCATGACAGATTTGCTCCGTCCAAATCAACATTACGATTTCATGACAGCTAGGTGCATCAATAGTCAACTGCCTACCACCATCCCCCCAATTTTGCGAGGAATTTCAAACGCTCTCTCCTCCGAAGAATATCCCAATCCATTCATTTTTTATTTCATACGAATTCTGGATATGTCATCACTGATCATTGAATTCCCTCCCCCTCTTCTGCCCATCGCTTTTCACTTTCTGTGGTGAAACAAAAGAAATTGGCAGTCCTTGGCGTTAACGACTAGACCAATAAGGTCAATATATTTAAAATAATTAGAAAAAAATCTCTTAGCCTCAATCATTGGTTCGTTTTGGACAATTTTTATGTCATATGGACGTTTATTACTTCAGATGCGTCGGTAATCCACCGTTATCCCCACCTTTTGAGAGAAATCTGAAAAAGATTAATTCATTGTATATTACCTGTGGGAAAATAACCACAAGAGTGCCCTCTCTCCCATCCCCAGGCTGCAAAAACTATACCTGTATAACCAATAACACTTCTCAATTAATCCTACCATTTTGCAAACATAACTAACCAATCAGAATGCTCTATATTTATTTCCCAAGTACGATTTTAAATAATATTTTGTTTCGTCATGATAAGATGTAACTGATCAAAGTTGACTGACTTAAATAAATTAATACTTTTAATATGGTGGGGGAACATTACGTCTAATAAAGTTTTAATATTAATATCACAGAAAATTAAACGTATATGTTAGACCCGTAAAGTGTGTAGAGAAATATTTTATGCAATTATTACCTCCAAATAGCAGAAATAAATATTAAATTAGCTTTTCAAAGCATATTTGAACACAGATTTATACTAAATTATATATTAGCTTAACATTATAAGTTTCCAATTAAGAATCTAAATATCATATTATTTAGTAATAAGCATTATCAGAACTTATGTATTAGAATTAAAATTTTCAAGCAGTGACAAAGCAGTTGTATTCAGTGCATCAAAGTTTTATTTATTGATTCACTTAATAGTAGTTCCAAATAGTTATTTGGTACAAAATATTGAATCATTAAATTTTATACAATTTTGTTAATTCAACCGATTAAGGAAATTTAAAATCTTATTTTTAAACCAGTGCAAATACAATTCTAGTTCAACAACAACAACAAAAAAAAATAAAGAAAGAAACAATTTATATAATTTTCTATCTATTTAAATATTTATCAGAGAATAACAGTTAAATTTTCACCAAACAAAATATATTTATCAAATTGATTTAGTTTAGTTAGATTAACATCACGTTTTGAAGTTTTGTAAGATCTCCTATGGGACGGACATCACAATTCTGCGTTCAATGCCTTCTCCAAACTTCCACTCCAAATCAGCATGCGAGTCTTTCGTCTCAAGGATCATGCGTACAAACTCGACATCACTAATATTATTAAGTCATACAAGATCTCTTATGAGACGAACATCATATTTATGCTATCGATACCTTCTCCAAGCTTCCACTTCACACCAGCATGCGAGACTTTGGTCTCAAAGATCATGCTTAAATGCTCGACGTTGCTAAAACTGATATACGTCCTGCGAATCCAACGCCAAAATACAATGGACTTTTTTTTATGACTCAAACTTATTGCAAAGAAGAAACATATTCTCTATATAAAAATTAGCTTATTATCCTTCACATAATATAAGTGATTAATATCAATATTTTTATATATATAATGGATAATATAAATAAAAAAAATTGGAAACAAAAGATTACATATAATTAATTAAAAAAGGAAATACTATCTTATATTCTTACAATATAAGTTGACTAACTAAAAATAATTTGCATCTTATCCATTATATAAGATATTTGTATAACATGGCAAAAAATAATAAGAAGAAATTACACATTATAAATCATTTGCATATAATAATAATTTAAAAATAAATAGAATACATTTAATAAGTTTAAAAAGATAGCATTATATTACATTTTCATAATAAAGCATGTTGAAAATATTATGCATGTAATTGTGTATGCTACATTCATGCATTTAATTGTTATTTCAGATATGAAAGACAGAAAGAACCCATTGTTGTCGTTTGAGGTGTAAAGTGAATAATATATTCTAAAAGTAATCCATAAAATTTCATTACAAAAGTTAGGTAAAAAAAATTCTTAAAAAAATTATTTAGATTTGTTTAACTGAAAGAAATTCATTTGTCCGGCGAATATTAAATTCAGTATTGTTTTCCAAGAGCATTCTTTCGCCATCTATTTATTTCACTAATTTTATGGAAGCTTGTTTTATTTTTCTTTTTATGTTTACCCAGAGTTGCTGCTATCCAATCTCTCTAAAGAAGCCATGCTCGTGTTTAATAATAAAGGTTTGTCAGACCACTTTTTAAGACCAAATGAGAAGCGAGAAAAAAATGTAAAAAAAAAAAAAAGGTTCGAAAATTATTTGTTCTTTATGATGATTATTATGGCCGCAGCTTTTTTCCCCTCTCTACTTAGAAGTATTTTCTGGGGAACGTAAACTTTTATATCGTTTTTTCTTCTAATTAAATAAACTCGAGACCAAAAAAATTTCTACTTTTTTTTTTAATCGACGCAAGTCCCTTGCCCTCAAAGACGTTGCAAAAAATTGACGACTTTCCATTAAGATATTTTTTTTCCTACCCACCCTTTTTTCGCACCTCATTTTTGTAGTATTTTACTTTGAAGTGGCAACGACGAATTCATTGGGCGCCCTTAGAAGCAGCAGCAGACGACAAAGTCAGTTCTGGGCGGCAATTAATTCCTGCCAATTTTTTTTAATTCACCCTCTCGCCATTTTCTTTTAATCAAGAGAAAGCGCAAAATTGCCCGATTCCCAAACGACCATTTCGAACAAACAATGGCGGGAAAACAATGAATATGACGTCACGCCTTTCTTTTCGCATCTTCTTCGGCAAGAACCTTTGCTAAATGAGTCGAATAAAAAGGTGAAAACAAAACAATACCCACCAGTTCTTATCACTGCAGTTCCTCTCTCTCTCTCTCTCTTTTTATTTCTCTCCTCCCCCCCCCCTTGCCCACTTTTTTACACTTTTAACTTTATTAAACAAAAACCCATGAACGCTTTAAAACATTTTTATTTCATTGTACAGAATGACAAGTGAGGGACAATAAAAAAATCATACATATGAAAGAATAAAAAAGGGGAAAAAAATCTTTCCCTAACCGATCTTTAAGCAAATAAACACGCATTTTTCTCGATCACAGAATTTTTTTTTTACATTTAATTTTTCAGTCACATTCTGTTTTTTTGCAAGGCACCGATTATTGTTATTGTTCACACAATAGTATAATCCGGTAATTTTTTTTCTGCTTTTCTCTGCATTGGAATTTTTTTTTAATTCAGTGTTTTATTTGTCAGAAGTTGTCGCTTTTTGTCTCCGCTTTTTCCAAAAACCCAAAAACGACGATAGCGCAATGTCTGTTTTATTATCTCATACAGCACAACGAAATAGGGTATATTTGTAAAAAGGCAAGCACCCCCCTCAAGCGGAGCACGGGGGCAAAGGGAGGGAAGACGCTAACTCTGGAGAGACTATTATTTCAAAAACAAAAAACGATTTAGAGTAAAAATGTTTGAGATTGGTAACCTTTTTCTCTTCTGTTATCTGACTCGTCGCCTTTTCATCGTCTTTTGTTTAAAAACAGTCTCTAACAGCGATCTATAGAAACTACATTAGTATTTACGCTATTGTTATACCACCCGTCTGGGGAATTGTGTGGGGGGTGCACAGTTTAGGAAAATGTTAAAAACTGTTTCCTGCCTCCTTTTTTTGTTGCTTTTTTATTCGCATGGCGAACGACTTTTTATTCCTTCATCTTTTTTCTTACTATTTTAAATGTAATCTACCCATTTTTGTAAATGAAGCCAAAATGTAATTATTGGAAATTTCGGGTTGCCCTTTGTTTTGCTTATACCTCCGTTTCTATCATCCGGAGGGGGGGGGAGGGAAAGTGTGATTCGTAACTTTTTTTCTTTCCTTTTTTTTCACCCAATGCATTTTTTTAAAAATTCATTTCTGCTTTTTCCTTTTGAATCCAACATTTCCGTCTATCCAATGCCTAATCTACAGTCTGATATGTACACAATAACTTTTTTTTTCAACATTTTTTTTCCTTTTGACACTACGGTCATTAAGGCTATATATCTCACTGCGGTATCTCTTGCTTCGCAAAATCGAATAATAAAAGATATTAATTCAAACAAAATGCACTTTCGGGTTATGTTTTTTTAAAATACATTTTTTCCCACCCCACCGTTGTTCATTTTTTTTTTCTGAATACGCATCTATTGTTTACGCCGGAAATATAGGAACACAGCGGGACTTACGATTAGAATAAGATAAACGCCTCATAATGGTTTGGGATCAGAATTCAGGAAAGCCCAAAACACTTGGCAACAGGAATTACTTGACATCCTGTTTGACAAACAAATTAACGAATTCTCTAGCTGCCATACAAAAGCAAAGGAAAAAAAAAGTGTTTTGAATAATAAATTAAAAATGTTAATGGCAGCAAAAAAATTGCGTACAGTGCATGCTTCGCTTTTATAAAACGATCTTTTTTCTAGCCATTGCTCATTTAGTGTTTTTTAAACTATGGAGTGAAGGAAAAAAAATTCAGACACAGAACTGCAAAAAAAGGAGAGATTGTCACTCATTGTTTCAGTTTCCTTATTTTAAACGTTTTCATCAAGTTTTTTATTGTCTGTTTTAGCCGCCTTTTCATCTCAATTTTGTCGCTTTAATCGGAATTTTTTTCTCTCTCCCATGCAACTTGTTAATTTTTTTTTTATCTAAGTGTTGCGCGCCTTATTTTTTATGTGTCTTACATTTTGATGATTAATTGATTTAGAAAAGAGTTTCTGGGATTTTAATTTTTTTTTTCCTCTTTCGATTCTAATTTTTTTTTCTCTCTCTCATTCCAAAGTTTTTCTCATCCCTAAAAATTTACCTCATGTTTGGCTTTGTATTAATTGTGCTGGCTTTGTGGTTTTGAACAATAAGCTGTGATCTGATAATACATATAATTCAAACCGCTGGAAACTTCTGTCGAGAATTTTCTGTGTCCGTTTTTGAATTTTTATTTTCTTTCTTTTTGATTTTATCAGTTGATATATATTTTAGGTTCTACCACTTGAATTAAATTAAAATGTAACTTGATAAGAATCGAAAACTTTTTTCAATAACTATTTTTTCCTTCATGGCTGGAAGCCTGTTTTTTTTAAATATAATTTCCAGGAAAAAAGGTTTTAATCAAAGACATGTTTTACAGGTAATTAATGTGACCTATAATATAAGTGTAAAAATTTTTAAAGTAAAAACATAATTAATTTTTATTCGCTTTAACTAAAGTTATAGAATTTTACATAAAATTTCATTTCTTTCATTAAAAGAAATTACGCAACGTGAAATCAGATCAAATTAAACATCTCTTTCTTCAGGACTTCTGTTCTAAAAATGCACAAATGTTTAATGGAATGAAGACATTTTCAAATACAAATCTTGCCTGCATGTTTTTTTGTGTGTGTTTAGTTATAATGCCTTACTATACCAAAGATATATTTGAATACAACAATAATTTCGAGAAAAAGATCGGAAACGTTTGGGAAACGAAACATTTAATTAATATTATTTACAAATAAAAAAAGTACAATAAATCAGAGCTTTTAGTTTAATTTAGTCATATTAACGTCCCGTTGTAAAGCAACACTAGGGTTATTTTGGGACGGCCCTCTTAATTTTGAACCGCGATCAGACGACGAGGACAACACCTGAGCTGGCATCCTCCTCTCCACACCACACCAAACAAGCGGGAGGATGTTTGGCCCTGATGGATTTAACGTGCAATAGACCCCTTTACACGACGGTACTTTGGTGGAATCGTGTCTCAAACCTGAAACCCTACAGCTCACAAGCCGAGACGTGTTCAAGTTCATGTGTCTTTTTCATTTATATGTCACTTTGTCATATTTCTGTTTGTTGCTATTGTAATTATAAAATAATTTTGTTTATACGACGCGAAGTTGCAGTTGTACGTCACTTTCCCCGAATATTTCGAGGTTATTTTCGAATAGTACGGAAATTTTTTAATTGATATCATAACTTTAGAATTATTTGCAAATGATGAGCTAATTGCAGAAAAATGTCAGATGTTAATTTCAGCGATAACTATAAATAATGTGACGAAAATATACAACGTTTTTAATTTCTAGTATATAAAGTATACAGAAAGTTAAATGAAAGTATACAAAAAAACGCATTTTTAGAAATGCGTTCTGTCTATCCGTCTGTCTGTGATAAAGATAACTCAAAAGCGTTTTCAACAAGACAAATGAAATTTGGAATATGGTTCTTTACAACAAATTTGTAGATTTCTATCAAATTTTTATTAAAATTTAGACGAAGTATGTCTGTCCAGTTGTTCGAATAACATGACAACAAAACGAAGAGAGATGGGTAAAATTTGGTATATCAGATTTAGGTATCTATAATGTAGACACTTATGAAATTTGGAATCAAATCCGCTAAAGGGTTGGCCATTCGTTAATCTATACTTCCATAAGCATAAAAAAATGAAATGACTTGAATACAACAAATTCGGTATGTGATTTTGTGACAACAATCATAGTTCTGTTTCCAGATAGGAGTTCATTTGGTTAGGAAAAACGTATCTAAAAAACAAAAATCCGATTCTCAGATATTATCAACCGCAAGTCAGGGATTAATCGCCAAGGATTATACAACAGATTTAAAAAAATGAAAATGTATGATAAAAGTTAATATCTTTTAAATATTATAAGCCAATACCATGCAATGTGTTTTCTGATTTATTCAAAGACCACAATTTTTGGCGGTGGGATTGGGATATTAATACCTTTATTAGAAAATATACGAGAAAGTTCTAGGACGATCACTTTCACTAATTTTAAAGACACTATAGATTCCATGGGAAAACTTCGTTGATCAAAATGCAAATGAAAAATCTCTCAATGATCTAACTTCGATTCATAATGTTAATACTTAAATAATTTCTGATTAAAGACCTTGTATAACAAATATTATAAATTAAGAAGGGCACAATTAGTTCTTAAAATAGGCAATAGATACAATTTTTATAAAAATGTTTAATTTTAATATTTAATTATTTTCAATATAAATAGTATTACATTAGTACCATTAAATGCTTTTAAAAAATCATTTCTTTTTAAATAGTAAAATGCTGTGGAGGAGATTTGACCGCAAAGAGGAGGAAATATATAAAGTTGTCCTTAAATTCTGAATTAATCAAAAAGTAAATACCAGGAAATTTAATTTAAATGAAAGGTCATTCCAGTTCCTGAAAATCTTTTTTTTCTGGGGGTGATAGGGGAAGAAATAATGTAAAACGGTTCGGACAAATCCGGTAAAAAAATTGCGACTATAAACACACATAAGTTAGGAACAAGGTCATTTCTTTTACTTTATTTTAATTAAACACTGTTTAACAAAAAAAAAAAAAAAACTAATTATTTTACTTAATATGAGTTATCAATTCGTAAATAGAATCTAGGATATTTAATTTAAATTACAAACAAATACTGGACAAATATTTTTTATTCCAGTTAATCCGAGACGTCTGATTTATTTTTATTGACATGCAAAAAAAAAAAAAAAAAAAATCTAGACACTTGATACTACAAGAAACATAGTTTCTCAAAATTATATTTTAAACAGAAACACAGTTTTGCAAAGTTATTACATAATATAAACCTAGTCCAACAAGATATTGTGCATTTATTCTAAATAATAAATGGCTTTCAGCTGCAGCTATTGAATAAGATGAATGTGGCAACATGGGGGAAAAAAAGAACCTCGGTTTCATTTGAAATGATAAACGATTCGTTTAAACTTGCTAGTAATGTAGTCTTCGCTTAACCTTGGAAATTATATGATTACTAACTTTTATTTGAATATTTGTTCGCATTGTATTTTAAAATAAGGAAACGGTAATTTTTGTTACATTATTTGAACGTGAAAAAATTCCTCAACTAACACAGCACCAAAAATTTGCGTAATTCAAAGTCTTCAGCTCGACACGATAAGGTCATTTGTGGCAATTTCGTTTCAACCTCGAGGCTAAACAAGGATGCTAAAGTAAATAAAAATAAATGTAAGAGTTAAAAATGTATCTAGTATAGTCATTAAAAACATCATGTGGAAAAATTTATTTTTAAATTTGTAGAGGACGGAGAATGTAATTTATGAAACATATAATTAGCGTAGCAGAAGAAAAATACAGAATGAAGTAGAAAAAAATAAAAGGGGATAAATCATGAAAGAATAACAGTGTAATATTTTTTCAATTTGAAATTTATCTGAAATCACAGGAATTAGCATGCAACAATATTGTGAAAACACATAATTATGTGATGTATTGTAATACTTCTAAACAAAAAAAGAAAAAATCGTACAAGCATGAGAAAGAGGAAGAATGTTTCTAACTTTATTAACAGGAGGGAGAAAATAACCTGCTTTTCTGAAAAACAAAAATTATGCAATCACTTTTTAAAAACAAGAATAAAATGAAGAAATTAATATATGTTTTCATGAAATTCATGGTTAATTTTAATCTCTACCTCAGCTAAGTTTAAAAGAAAATGCGTGTGTGTGCAGGCGTTTCACAGGACAGATCATTTGCCCTAGAATCATTAAATCTGTTCCATGTATATATTATGCAAATTGCGAATGAACATCCAGGGGCAATTTTTATTTTTTTTAAATTAACAAATTTATTAACTAAAATTAAGGAATATTTTGGCTCTTTCCGCGATACGTTCCAAAAATATAAAAATTTTACATTAAAAATTATTTTTTCAATTATATAAATTTTCGCCGAATGATGCTTTTCTATTTTGAATAAATGTGCTACAGATCATATTCTATACAAAAAGTATTCAAAAGAAAATAGACAAAGAATATTTTGCTTGATTTGAATACTAAATGAATTCTAAATTGAAAAAAAGATCAAGATCAATTCATATTTTTAAATCTTTCACTTCACTTTTTTTTAAGTAATTTATTGACAAGTAAAATCGAAACATTCCAGAACGTATACCAATAAATGAGAAGGTGGGTGAGGTATTTAAACTCAGGGCTTACAGGCATGAAAGAAATTGAAGAAAATTGGCTTAATTATGACATTACATAGCAAAATATTTGTAATTTGTTAAATTAAGTAATCTATACAAATATTACCATAGCATTTTATTAAAATTCTAGAGCAATATGTAAGATTTAATTCAAATCCAGCAAAATTTGCAAAAAAAACAACCCGAAACAATTTCCGATATTTCAGAATATCTATGCATTCAAGGTAAACGATTAAAAGTAAAAAGACGTCTAGGATTATTTCGGTGTGTGAGGAATTTAAAGTTTCGAATAAACCGTCTCCAGTTGTTCTATTTTTTATTTTCTCGTATAAGAAGTGTACAAAGAGAAAGCATTCTAAAAAAAAAAAATTAAATTCAAGATTTTGACGAATCTTATCTTTTAGGCCTTCTTGGGTACAAGTTTTGGAATATTTCTGTCTGTATGTTTGTGAACACGATAACTAAAAATTAAGTGAATCAGAGAACGACCCCTAATCCAGTACCCCCAGTGGCATTACTCTAGAAATGGAAGATTTTATAACCACAATAGTTTTTTACGTGCTCCAGCCACCACACACACGGGGAGTCTTCGACCGGCGGGGTTCGAACTCACAATCCAAGGGACGCGAATCCAACGCTCAACCAATTAGGCTATCCCGGCCCACTGAATCTATAATAATTAAAAATCATAATAGATAACTAAAGATCACTAATAGATAACTAAGTACACGGTAGCTAAAAATCACTACAAGATAAAATTCGGTGTATAGTCTCTACTCTTATTTGTAGATTTCAATCAAATTGTGAAATAAATATATTTAGAAATATGTCTCACTGGCCTAGCCGAATAAAAATTAACACAATAAACAAAATGAAGAAATTTGGAACCAAATTCGTCAAGGGGTTGATCCGTTGATCTATACTTTCACAAGTATAAAAACACGATAACTCAAAAACGTAATGACTACAATCTATAAAATTCGACATGTGATTTTTATGAATACAGTTGTATTTCTGTGTCAAATTTTGACTTTAATCGGTCTAAAAAAGCATCTAAAATACACATTTAGATTTCTGGCACTCGTGTATTAATTGCATTTCAGCCATTCATCATCAAAAATCGCACGCACACAAACAGGTTCTTTCGTTATTACTGTTCAATGGCATATAGTTAATAATACAAAAACCAAGTATTACAGAGTATGCGAGAAAGTTTCAGGGAGATCACTCCTCCTGGTTTAAAAATATAATTCACATTACAGTAATTTCCTGCGTATAATCCCCGGATTAACTGTTAAAAAACCATGAAAATCTGCAATAATAATAATACGGAAAATCTACTCTTCTTAAGGTCAAAGGAAGGTTAAGGTAATTTTTGTGTCAGTTCTAAAAGTAGCACCTACGGATTATACGACGCCGCGGATAATACGAAGGAAATTACGATAATTGTCTTTTATAAATTCATGGAGTTGTTTTAATCAAAAAAATTAATATTTGAAAAATTTGTCACCATAATTATTATTCTGAATGGAATTTTTTAGTGAAAAACCCAAGTTCGATATGACAATACCATTGAATAATAAGATATTAATACACTTTCTTATTATAAATGGTATCAATGGCAAAATTGTGAGTAGTCCCAGAGAAGAAGGAGTATTCTTGATTAGAACATCGCCCGTTGAAATTTAAAAAATATCTGGTCTCTAAAATTTACTTCACCATTTTTTTTAAATTACACCCAGTCACCGTTACCACAAAACTAAACCGTATAAGCAAGGACTGTGGTTGTTATGCTCATTAACTATCCAAATTTTTGTATAAGAAAACAACGGTCAACAAAAGTTCAAAGAATCTTCAAACTGTTGGTAAAAGGCTAGAAATCTTTTCCATCCTTTCTTTTAATATTTTTTAATTTCCAGGGTATTGTAATATTGTGATAAAATTACTATCTATAATAAGTCTTCCTGTAATTCTTTTGAGTTCGACACATTCAATTATATAGTGCTGAACTGAACCTGTTTCCAGACTTACACATGTGTTGCCTTACATCCTTCCGAATATGTAAAAGTTAAGTGTTCAGGAAATCTTCCATGTCCCGATATAATTTGCACTATCATCAGGTGAAATATTCTTTTAATAACTTTTGGTTCCGGTATGAATTCATATGTTATGCATCCTTTGCACGACATGATCCATCTATCCTGCCACTGTGTAGTCACCTCTCTTCTAATTTCCTTCTTTAATATTTGGAATGATTTTGAGAACTTCATCTTCTAGGTATTTTTTTTTCAAACTTTCACCTTTTTTTCTTCAAAAAAAGGTGACTTCTACTATATAATTTTTCTTCTACTATATAAGTTTTAATTGTAACTTTGCCATTTTAATTGATCTCAGTAAGTTATTGTATATCATAAATGGGCACTGTTGACTATCATGAAATTCGTTATTGCAATCATTATATGGTTTATATTTTATATGGTTGGAAAGAAACATTTAATTCCAGTAAATAGCTAATTAGAAATCTTATTTTATTGAATACAAAATAACAAACACGATCCAACATTTCACACTCGCATATCAATGGCAAAATGTGACAAGCAATCTAACCCTGAAAAAAAGGGCGCTATCTGACTCATGGTTAAGGACTTATTAGGACGTTCGCAACAGATAATGTCCCGTTTCGTAATAGAATATTCGATAGCGATATTGTAATCGAAGGGAAATGAAAGTCAAGGCCACGGTAATTGAAAGAAACAAATCAACAACAATGATAACAATTTTGTTTACATTAGATGTTTACAGAAAGCTCAATCCTTTCTGCCCCAAATCAGTTCCATTGTAAGTTTCTCATGGAAACAATTTAAGCAACCGACAGCGAGCTACTTATCTTCCATTTGATAAGAGCACAGTGAGTCTGAAATGTAGTCTCTAAACTTATCACTATGTTTAAAAAAAGAAAATAAATGTTGCATGTTTTTTATGGATAATATTTCTCAGTATCTTTAATATTTGGTAGGAAAGAGTTTTCTACTCGAAAAATGGAAATAATGTTTTTTATATTATATTTTTATATATATTATACATTTATATACTTTTTATACACATTGTATATTTATATATGTATATTTTATACATATTATATATATTTTTTTATGTATATTAATCCTTTAAATTCTGAATTTTTCAACAAAATTTTAATTATATTTATTAAATATTTTATTAGAGAGGTTTTGGTGTAGAATAACTTAGACACATTAAAATAATTTTCTAATTAATTAAAAACTAAAATAAATGAATTTCTACTATCTAATATCCATTTTCATAACTGCACTCTTCATTTTCTTGTGAATACAATCAAGAAAGAGAGGTCGTATTGCGAAGGTATGTCGATAATTAAAGTGGTTGTTTCAAATATTGCCGTAATATAAGAGTTAATATAAAGGATTAAAAATTCATCATAGATACTGCCATAAAAATATTTTTTTTAAACTCTTGTTTTTAAAAATGTCGAAATCATGGATGTTAAAATAAGCTATGAAAATTCGTAGTCAAAATATAAAAAAAAAAATTGAAAATATGTATAAAGCGATATAAATATGTTAAAAGCGAAGTTAAAAGTTTTTAATTGTTAAAAAGTTTTAAGATTTTATATGATATTCCAAGAAACACTCCAAAGAATAGGTAAAAAACAAAAGAAAATATTTATATGTGATATTTTATCCCAACTAATTTGTTTAGATTTTTAATTCAGTATACCTTGATTTTTGTTTCTAGAGAAAAATGTCGAAAGCATGGAAATTAAATACTCCATAGAAGTTCACATTGAAAATATCCATTTATTGGAAAACAGACCACGACTGTAATGGCGAAATTAAAATTTTTAATCATTAAGAAAGGTAGGTTTAAGATTTTACATAAAATTACAGGAAAAAGACGGGACTTTTATTTTTTCATTTGTTTAAATTTTAACTCATAAACCTCGATTTTTTTTTATTTTGATTAAGAAACCTTGCTTGGATCATATTACCTTGGCTGCATCTCTAAAATAAATAATTAACAAATTAAATTTAATATAATACACCTAAATGGGATTTACAATTTTATTCATTATTTTGCAGCAATAAGAATCGCGATTGTAATTATTTTCTAAATTTATCAGCATTTATATCAAAGGTTATGCAGACAATTTTTTTTGAGGGGGAGGGGTGCTATTCGGAGAAAAGTTGCCAAATTGCTTTGACGCCAAAATAAAAAAGTTTTTTTTAAAGATACAATTTCAAAATGAGTTTTCAATGCTAGACGTCCTCGGAGACCAACTGGCTCACGGGGATATTGGTTAGATTTTATTTAGTTAAATCATTTTTATATAAGTTCATGTCTATGTTTCGTCAAATAATTCGACATTGTAGCCGTGTTATTTCAATTGTCTTAATAATATTCTGTTCATTGTGCACATAAACGTTGAATCAAAGACTAGTCTCATAGTAAATGCCCGGCCAATTTATTTTCTAACTTAAATAATACATTAATTCACTTTTTTTTATTTATTTTGCAAACAGCACAAATAAACAAATTCCTTCTTATTAAACTTTCAACTATAGTAGAGAATAAAGAAATTAAATATTTGATGCAATGATGAAAATAATTCGAACTTTAGGCTGAATTTTTAAATTTTTTTAAAAAAATTCCGAGATTTAAAAAAATTCGTACAACTATTGAATTGATATCATTTTGGTATGAGAGACATTTTAGCATGCGAGATCGGCATTTCTTAAAATTATGAAATGGCATAAAATTAATTATTGTGCGATCATATTTTCGGGAGTTAACGCAAGAAAACTGCCAAAATGCAATTTAAATTCCAATTAGTTAGAATTCTAAATAAAATTTTGAAAAAATCCACTCTGAGGGGCACATTTGCACCCTCCACGTTATATATGTGATACATTTCGTTATCGTCTCTCCCTCACGCACGCACGCACACGCGCGCGCGCACACACCGTTTTTATTATTAAAGATAGAGACACACATAAAACGACTTTCAAATATTGCACGTTCAATTTCAACACATCCAGTCATTTCTTGCAGAAATATCAAGCTACTAAACGAAAAGAAAACCCTATTAAATAAATCAGAGGGATTGGTTTAATAATTCTTAATTATCTTTTAAGAAATATTGGAAATTATTTCATTATTTCTTAACATTATATGACACTTGTGAATAGCAGGCATCATGAAAAAAATTCATATAAGAAGTATAGAGGGACGGACATAAGACGATAATAAAATGGTCACATAGCTGAAGAATTCCCGAGAGAATTAAACCCGAAATCTTGTTCGCTACGATCTACGATAATAAAACTACTTTATTTGATTAAAATATTCTTACTGCCTTAAAAGCAAATATTTTTTTTATCATTTAGATTTCAACTTACTAAAGATTAACTAATTTCTAAAAGAAGAAATAATCAGAAAAAAGATTTACGTTTTTGGCACAGAAATGTAAGCATACTTAGAAGTAAAAAATTTTTAAATTTAAATTAAAAAATTTTTTTCGTAAACAGAACGGAATAAACATACATTAAAATATGCTTACTAAATGCTAATTAAAAACAAAAATCTAACAATGACTGTTAAAATTTTAAATTAACGAAACCTAAAAAATAATTTTATCGAATTAACAAAAGCTAATTAATAATTTCTTTTTTTCTTTGCTGTATTCATATATTTTTACTGTATTCATTTTTGTTGTATTCATCTTTACGTGTCTCCACCAATTTCTATATAATAAGGATTTAAAATTATATATTGTAGGGAAAAAAAGAAAGCCTTTCGGCTCTTGCTATGGCAGAAGAAATGTCCACTTGGAAGGGGTGTAAAAGTTATCATCTGAAAGGAAAGTATTCTCCCCTACATTCAAATGCATCCATTTCATTCAAAGAAATGAACTTTTCCCCAGAGCGCACATCTGAACCACTTTCTCTCCCTCTCTTTCTCCAAAGCAGCGACTTAAAGAACACGCACGTATATTAGTTAAAAGAAAACATTACAAGCAACTGCCCCGGGAATATGAAGGTACTAATTTTTACTAATAATAGTCATCTGTCGTCTACGTGACAAAAAAAGGGGATGATAAAAATACACTCTTTCGAGAAACCGTCCACAAAAAAAGGGTGGGGTCAAAAAATTTCCGTCCCTTGCATTCCCCACCCCCGACTACATTCCGTAATCTCAGTGACTTCAAGAGATTAAGGCGACACAAGGAATGTTCAACAATAATTTGCTCGATAATCTAAGACGGAAGATTTTTATTATTTTATTTTTCTACACGGACAAAGATTAAGTTTTTTATACGTTGAATAGCATTTTTTATTAAGACTTGAGGGTGGGGATAGGATATATAAATGATAGAGGACGTTTAATAATGAAATTATGGAATACATAATAATATAATATGCTCTTTTATGATAATCGATGTGTCACCACGTATTAATGGACTTAATAAGTACTAAATAATTCCGTCACTTATTTAGCAGTATATTAAGAAGAACAACCTCAACTGCGATGTGGATGGTTTATTATATGATCCGGTTATGATCAAATTTCGTCATATTCTTCAGACAGAACGTCTTGATAAATAGTAATTGGGAAAGGAACGCCCACATAACGGATTTAAAAGTTTTCATTAAGAAGAGTCCTTATTAATTTTTTTTAGTTTAAAAATGTTGGCAAAAATAGAAGGGAAGAAGTTAAGACCACACGCTAACATGTGTGATGAGTGGCAATGGATTTTAATAAAACATTATGAAGGAAATATATATGTCTTCACCAATTTTTTTTGCAAGTTAGTAATTCTAACTGAGCTCCGAGAATGATAAAATAAGAGATTTGCAAGCTTTAAGGATTAAATTTAGGTTTTGATATAAACATGTAACTTAAAATTTGATTAGAGGTTTCGCAGTTTTTAACTAGAGTTAAGAATTTATGAATGAAAGCATCTTTAGATTCGTAACGACGGATTTTCTTTATTAGTTTTCTTTATTAATAATTATTACTTCCACCAAAATTATTGTGTGATCAGAGAATTCTTAATGCAATAAATTTTTAGAGCTTAATAATACAGAGTTAAAATGATCAAGAACATATTATTTTTTAGGAATCTTTTTCTTATTTAAGTAATAATATGCAGAGTCAGCATTTACTTATTGGGAATATAATAATTTAAAATTGATTGATTTAATTATAGCATAGTAAGTATATTGTAATTAAACATGAATGACCACTACTAACTAAGCCAGTTTGATATTTTGTTTCAAATAGTTAGGCTTGAATCACGCTGGGTAGCAAAAACAAAAATAGCGCATATTTATAATATTATTTACAAAGCGTTATCTATAGTCATTTATAAATCTCAAAAAGTAAAACAAATAAACCACTACATAGACTTACGGCGTCAAAATTGGCGGTCAAACAAATATATTTACTTTTTTGCTATTCAAATGATACTAATTTGCAAAAAAAAATATTTATGAAATTAAAATAAATGAATTTAAATTAGCATAATAATAATGAAAACAGCACGAATTTTTAGTTGCTTTAAGTTTTCCGGTTTAACTTTATATTACATATGCATTTTTTTTGAAATTGATTGACAACATTTTATTTTTAAGATTTTTAAAATATCAAAATGGTGGTAAAAAAAGGTTATCCACCTTTTTTAATTTTTAAAATTTTCTTTTTCATCTTTTAATTGTTTGGGTTCTCATTCGCAATAATTCTACTTCCATTTTCAATACTTTGCATCTGGCTAATTACTACAATGTAAGTAACCATTTTGAACTTAATAAAACTATTTAATCACTTTAAAAATGATGTTACATCCATAAAGGTTTTCTTAATGAGTATTTACAATTTTTGAAATGAAAAGGTAACTCAATAGAAATAGAAAATCTATAAATCAAAGAATTTCATAATATCTCCAATAAATTTTTTTTTCGTGCATTTCATTTAGACAAATATATTTGTAAAAACTATAAAAAAGTAAAAATATATAATATTTTGTAACAAATACGTCATGGATGACATCATTTCCCCATTTAGTGTCTTGAAATGTTTCTAACTTCGCGAAAAAATGCATTAAACAATATCTTACATAAGAGATAGTATCAGTTTTATTTACAATACAACTCAGCTTACCAAGTACAGAAGATTTTAATGTAAATAAAAGTCAAGTCTTCCCAACTTAACTAGAAATTTACTGGACAGCGAGGTAATAATATTTTACCTGCTGAAACACATTGTTTGTCAGAGTTTCACACAACAATAACAGTAAATCGTATTATTCTCAATGCGAGAAGCAACTTCCATCAACTCCAGACGGCAAAAAAAAAAAAAATTACATCAAGGAACCTGAGGCATATTAAATCAACTACCTCTTAAAACAAACACTCTGCAGATTGGCGACTGGAAAAGTAAAACGCAAGGAAGATTAGAATAAAATAATAAAATGTACGAAATCAAATGCAAATCTGACTGTGGAGTGATGTCCCTGTAATGTAAATAAAACCAAGAGCAACAATGAGAGCAAGTGCGAGATAAAGATAAAAAAAAATAAAGTTTAAACCAAAAATTCAGTTTGCAATTTATCATATTTTTTTCCCTCTATGTGAGATAGAAAAAAATAACAGTAAACGTTAACTTTGGAAACACAAACTGATATTTATTCAACAATGAGAGAACCTCGGTCACGCAAAACCAGTGTAAATTTTTCGATTATTTACATTGTTGAGGCGTGTTTCTTTCACACACAGCAGATTACAAGACATTTTTCTTTTATTTTTCATTTAAAATTTTCTTTTCACCCTTATTTTATTTATTTATCTATTTACTTTTTTTCTCTGTTTTTCTTTTGCCTTTCGCTCCATGGTTCGCATCAACGAAGTTGTTGACTTATAGCATCTCTGTGACTAAGAAATAAAGTTTTTCTTCTCCGAGCAAGCCTCTTTTCTGCATTGTTATTTTATCCCTCTTTTCCTTTTTCTCCACAATCATCCTGAGAAAAGGAGGAAGGAATATTTTTTTTCTCTTTTATTTGGTAATGCCTTTTTGAAACGTTTCATATTCGATTTAAAGTTTTTTGCACGGAACATTCTGCGATGTCTTAATAATTGCGAAAAGAATTATAATGGCCGTTTGTTTATATTTACTTCTTTTCATAGCTAAGTCAGTAACTGAGAACTTTTCTCGAGAAATAATTACAACTTATGAATCAAGAGATTCTTCGCAGGATGAACACGGCAGCGACCAACGAAGACAATACGTTAATATTTATAATGTCTATGAGCCTCCGCCAATGTTGAATAATAACAATGGAAATTCAGTGAAGCGTGCTGCGGCAAATATTTTAAGTTTTCACAAATGCAAAAAATAAATAAATAACAATATGAGAAATTACGCACAAAACAAATAGCTGGGAGAGATGAAAAACCTATACATTTTTAAATGAGGCATATATTAGCAACTCAAACCAATGGGATTGAGACTTGACACAGCGGGAGTGGTCTCCCCAAAATTTTCTCGCTTACTCTTTAACAAAAATGTCATGCCAGCGAATGTCTTAGATGGTACTAGCATATAACAGTTACGAAATATTGTTTGGCATGAAATTAGTACTTTTACTGAATCTATCGTGTCATACTTGGCGAGTTATTTGGCAATTAATCTCTTGCATGCATTAATAGTATCCAAAAATCGAATTTGTATTTTAAGCGCGTTTTTATCAACTGATGGAGGCAAAGATTTGGCACAAAACTGTATTTGTAGTCACAGAATCATATACCAAATTTGATATATGTAAGTCACCGCATTTTGGAATTATCGCGTTTACATACTTCTGAAAATACAGACCGACAGACGTTCAACCCGTGATTGGATTTGGCTCAAAATTTGACAGATGTCGTCTACACTATAGATGTTAAATCTATGTACTGAATTTTACCTATCTAGCTCTCTCCGTTTTGTAATTATCATGTTAACTTATATCCAAACAGCTAGACAGACAGACTTCCTCTAATTGCTCAAAATTTGATTTAAAGACCGTATACCAAATTTCATGAATCTAGATCGAAAGTATTACTGCCTATTTTAAAGTCAAACGAGAGTTTTATAGAAACTTATTCTACGAAACAACTTTATTTTATGACTTGACTCCTAGTTTGATTATTCCAGATGTTAGAAATTCAAAGAAATTTTGTACAATCTTTTTCACAAATGACCCAGCTGTACACAATATTAGAAACTGATCAAGTCCCTCATATAACAGAAATTGTCAATCTTCCCAAGCAATTAGGTTTGGTAGTCGACACTTGATTACTGTAATGGTATCAGTAAGATATTGAACTCGCACAGTATAAATATGAACGTCCTGAAATTCATTAATATGCATGAGAAAATTATTTGCGCAGAAGCCAAATACAGGTCCATATCCAAAAAGAAAAATAAATGACAACTGTAATAAGTTTAGCAAGAGGTCTGGTCACACTGTAACAGATTTTGGAAGCAATGAAGAAGTTATGGATGGTTACAGATTATGGGGTAAAAGACTGTAATGAGGAATATATATTGGTTACAAAGCCTAAGAAAGAAATAGTTTGTTAACATGTAATCTTAGATGCAGAAGTAAAGTCGCTGTCAAATATGTTGGTTATTTTATATCTATCTATTATATAAATTTTTTATTCGCTTTATGATTCGTAGATAGCTAGTCACCTGATTCAGGACATTTGAGGTTTGTTTTGCCAGTATTGTTTTGAAATATTTAATGAAAATTATTATTACATCATAGTTACTATTGATATTGACTTGACGATGAAACAGTGACAAAAAAGGAAAATTGAAGGTTTAATTAACATCAAATTAACAGTGAATGAGTTTAAAAAGGATTATTTGAAAATTCCGCTTTTAGACACATCGCTTGTGGCAACACGAAGAAATAATTTTCCAGTTTATTTGCTTTTTTTAAGTAAGGTAAATTTTTCGTCTCTTGACTAGCAGTCATCTAAATATCTATACCATTAATGTATTAGCCCTACATTGTTTAAAAAAATGATAATGGGTTATTTAAAATAATAATAAAATAATAATTTAAATAGATAAATAGGAAGCTTCTTTTTCTCATAACTTTTAATTTCTTTTAAAATTACAGTTATTTGAATTAAAAAGAAAAAAGAAAGTATAAGCCAAATATATCATTTTTAAACAACGTTTAAGTTCGAGAAACGCCAAAACTATATTAAAATACAGCAAGCAAATTTTCATTTTATTTTTGGCAATTGCACTGCTGCATGCAGCGCGTATCCCCAAATACCAATCAGACAACTGTCTGCTTTTAGCTTGAAAATGACGTCATCTCAGATGCATCTGTCACAGTGGTATCTTCCCTCCCCCTGAAATGCACTTAAAAAACAAACACAATAACAGAGCACACCCCCACCCCAAACACGTGCACTCGGCTTAGTGTTTTTAATTTTTTTT
Source organism: Argiope aurantia (assembly GCA_026543865.1). Taxonomy (NCBI): domain Eukaryota; kingdom Metazoa; phylum Arthropoda; class Arachnida; order Araneae; family Araneidae; genus Argiope; species Argiope aurantia. The sequence continues at coordinate 778,620 of JAPMOR010023574.1, forward strand.
TATACTGTCCCTATTTTCATTTTACTTATTATCGTTTTACACAAGCGAACTTTTCAATATCTATCCGAGACGCTAGCGGAGATTAATTTTTCACTTATTTGTTTATTTGAAAAAGCGGGGACGGCTAGTTTTAATTGGAAAAGCTTCCGAAGGGGCAACAATGGTTGCTATGGCTACCAGAAGGATAGTACACACTAGCAAGCGATCCCACGAGCACTGGGGGATGGATAAGGAGATAATCCGCATGAAGTGGACTGTGGCGTTCAGCCCGAATAGTAATACTTGCGTTAAGTTCTGTGGCAACGGCGCGAACGGATGATATTTAGTACGGTGGGAGGGAATAAACAAAAAGCACGTGGTGGGAAGAATTTTATTGAAAGAAATCCATTGAGTCATTAAACTGCACGCGGCGAAATGGCGATTCATATAAATCTTTTGAAATAGGAATGCATATTTTAAATGAACATTTGAGCTATTCGAGATACATATCAGAAAATATATGTGGGTGTGTAAAATATGCTTTGAAAAAGCGCTCGTGAAGTTCTTTAACGACTTTTATTCTTCACAATTTCAATGAAATAATACTATTTTTGTTAAGATGTCATTATCTAAATTATAGCGAGAGTAGCATAGCGAACCGAATAGAAAGGTTGAAAACAGAAAAGAGAAAGCGGCAGAATGTATAAGGAATTTATGTAATTTTAGAAAAGAATTTTCAAATTCAGTGTTTTGGTATCGTGAAAAAAAGAAATGCCTGCCCAACTTAGATATTAAGTACAGATTTATATAAAAAGTACATTTATTTATTTGAAATTAGTCGACTTTGACGATCAGCTGATCAAAAGACGCATAGATAAAAAGATAAATTAGTTAAGATAAAGACAACGCAACCAAAAATTAGCTGGCACCCTGAACATTTGTTTACATCTATTTTCAATTAAATATATTATGCTCAAGTTAAAGATCATGATTCTTTCCAAAAATATGTTCAAACATCAAACTGCGACAGATATCAAAGCCGTGTTATTTTAATAGTTCTGCTGCTCTCTTCATTACGCTTACGAAACTTCGTAATTGCGTCACGTTTTAAGATATCATAGTGCTAGGTCTGATTCAAGTATCTGGTTCATCAATAGATATAGTTTTACTTTCTAATTTTTCAATTCAATCATATAATGTTAAATAGAATCCTTTTTCCTTAGCCTAACAAAAGAAGAAAATTTCCTTCGTAACAAAAGAAGAAAATCACGTGATTAAATGTTTCACAGAACTTTGAAAACGGTGTGAATTTTAGTTAAACTATTATTGAAAATTCCACAAAATTTTTAAAAAAAAATTGCCAAAATTCGGGAAAAATTTGTACGGCAGTTAAATTTATATCATTAAAAGGAAAATGTTTTAAATTTCAAAATAGATGTAAAAAGTCAAAATTCCGTTTAATTTTCAATAAATTAAAATTTTAAAATTGCAGCGTATCATGAACTTAAGTATGCAATATTAGTCTTTAACCTTTATTTATTATAATATATCGTGAACCTAAATAAGCTACATTAGTCTTTAATACTTTATAATAAGTTCTATACTCCAAACGCCACTCATGTCTTTATTGCTCGCAAATCTAGAGTTTCGAAAAGGTATGAAGAGTTTTAAAATAATGAAATTTAATTAACAGTTTTAGAAATGCTAAATAAAAAGACGTAACCTGACGTAAATAAATGCATTGTTAATAAAATTAATATTGTTTCCTAAAATTACACTTTAATCCTCGAAACCACAAAAATGCCTTGTAATTATTACATACTGAAGTTTCTGAGGATCTATATATTTTAAAGCTATTTTCACTTCAATGTTAGGTGAATTAATCGTTTATTTTTATAATTGTTCAAGCAATATTTCAAAGTTTATTTCATAAAAAACATTTCAAAACAAACATTCAAAAAATTTCATTGTATTTTAGATAGATCAAATCGGTTAACATCAAAATAATTATTAAAACTTTTTTTGAAGAGAAACTAGTATAAATTATTCAAAGGTATCAAATATAAGCATAATTTTCACAAAAGGGTGTCTCACACAGGTAACTACAGTGATATTTAAATGTCAAGGCCCATGTATCCTAATGATGATTTTCAGAGAATTTTGTGTCAACTTCTGGGTTTTTCTCGTCATTCAAACAGGAATTCAAATTACGAAATCAGTAAGATTACTAGTCAGAAAAGTAAAAAGATCTGTAAGAATTATGATTCATAGATAAATATGTTTAAAAGATGCAGGTTTTGGTCAAATTATCAGATTTTCTGAGCGCCGACACGGAACGTTCAAAATATCAGGGAAGGAAAGCATTGTAAAGCTATAGACAAAATGTCATCAGATAACCAGGGTCATCTAGGGTATCTGATTATTTAAGTTTTGCAAAAATGATAGCACGAGTCGATACAAAACGTAAATTAATATAATCACCAAACTGAATCGCCATTGTTCACTAAATTAAATTGTTTATGCAAAACGAAATATATACATAATAAATGTAAAAACGGAATTTTCATTCTTTAGTTGTTGATTTTAAAAATTAAAACAGTCTGTCTTTTAAAGTTGCTAAATTTTTAAAGTTGAATTATTAACTTTTAACTTTTAAAAAAGGAGCAATCTGGGACATTTTTCAATCATTCGTATAGAGATAAAATGCCAAATTTATGTTAAATCCATTTAATTCGTCTAATATTTTAAAAGGTGATTTATAGATGTTCGAATTTTGCCAATGAAATCATTTTTAATTAAAATAATTAATATCTAAATTTCGCCAATAAAATCATTTTGAAATAAAATAATGTTTAAATTTCAGCAGCGAAATCATTTTGAATTAAAATAATTTATTAATGTCCAAATTTGGGCAATGAAATCATTTTGAAATAAAATAATTAAGGTTCAAATTTCGAAAATAAAAACATTGTATTAAAATAATTAATTAATAACCAAATTTCACCAATGAAATCATTTTGAATCAATCACTTCAGTTCAATATTGTAGTGATATTGAATATTATTAGAATATAACACAATTAAATCTGGTCTATTAACATAAAATAGTATCGCTTTTTGATTTTTTTTTTAAATTCAGGTTCCCCATCGCCACCAAGGCGAGATTACTAATTAAACAGAATAAGCAATTGCTTAGAGGCCCCGCTACTTTTAGAGGCCCAATGTAATGTTTTGGGGTTTTTATACTTTATTTTTAACGTAATTGCTTCATTTTAAATGCTGTAATTTCTTTTATGACCAAGCATACAAATTTATTGAAATTAAAATCAATGTTTATAATAAAGCAAATAAAATTAATATAAATCAAATATCAAATAACACGATGTTTAGTTTTTGTTTTGCTTCTTTTATATTCGACTGACCGATTTACAAATTAAAAACACTGTGAAAAGTTGCATTCAAACATTAGGATTTTATTTTAAAAATTCCTTATATTTTTATATTTTGTTTAAAATGACTTTTAAATTAAAATAATTTTATACAAAGGATAATTGCGTGCTCTTAAAAAGGTAACCCACAGTAAAATGTTTTATTATTTCAATTTCTCATGAAATTTATCTTACAAATTCACAGCATTTAAAAGCCGCTAACAAAGAAAAAATTAAAATGAGAAAAATATTTTGCTTTGAAAGGCGAAAGAAAAAGATGGGTTGCGAAGACGAACGATGACTGAAAATGATTACTACTTATATTAATATCTATAACGTCCAATATGGTAATATTAATATTTTACCCTCTCCTCTCAAAACAAAAAGAACCAATAATCAGTCAATTATGCGTGGGTGTCGAGTGGCAATCAAACGAACCAACTTTCAACCAACCTAAAAAAAACACATCCCTGTAGCAATTCATCCACATTACAACGACAATGGCCATGTCTGCAGCTGAACTAACTGCACGACCTCACGACTCTGGCATAATTACTCAATAAACAACCGTCGCCTGTCTTTAGAGTAGACAACATCAATAGATGCAGTAGCAGGGACAGATCAAATACTACAAATGTCGCTTTCTTTTAAAAAGGCACCCGATGAGCAATCTGGAAGGCAGGCAAGGCAGCAAGAAGTACAAATAAACAGTTGACTCCCAAGGGAGAAGGGTATCGGGGTGGAGGAAAAGGGATGGAATCAAAATCGTTTGCGTGACAGTATCAGATATCGTGACCACACGAAAGAGACGGACGGACACATCCGATGACAGGAAGCTAGAATGAAAACGAAGCATGTTCTGGTGGTACCCGGACCAGGAATTTCGAATTGGTGGAAGGACTTCTGGGAGAAGGGGGTCGTCGTGGAAAAAGGGTGGTGTAGTAGTTGTAATGATGAGATGTCCAATATTAAATGAAAGTATCGACGTCATGAAGTCCGGTTAATACTTGGGCTGGTTATATAGTTTATGTTCTTACAATGGACCTTGTTATGTGCCTCCCTGTGTTTGATCAAAGAAAGGCTGTTTGTCATGAATGATTTATCTTGATGATATTGCAACTAAATGGCCTCATTACTGTTTCGATGTTTTTGCTTAATAATGCATGCCATGGTACACTGCCTGTTTTTAGAGAAGAAAAAAAATGTACTATTAGTGATTAAAGTTTGTTTAATGATGTTGTGTTGTTCTATATGCGGGCGGAAAAATTAATTGTTATGTATGATCAAGTACCAGTAATCACGAATCAAGTTTGTAGTCATACTTAGAGATAGATAGATGGATGTAGGTTGAAAACCGTTGACAGCGAAATACTTAAGTTTTGAAATATTTATACGTTTTATTTTCTAACGAGACATTTTGTGTTTCACATCAATAAGTTAAAATTAACATTCAGAAGTTATGGAAATTCATAAAAATGGCGTGCAAGGCAAAACCAAATGTTAACAAGCACGAATCACGAAATTATATGTGCTTGGAGATAGACGAATAGTTTTAGATTAGATAATCATAAAATATTTACTGAAATCGTAAATTAAATGTGTATACATTTTCGGTTTCCCTGAAAGAAGTGCTTAATAATCTCTATTTTTATTTTCATTAATAATAAAGATGAGTCTGTGTATGATTTGACCGAAAACAACCAAATTTTCCATTGATACATTTTAGAGAATGGGAACCGTGCACCTCGAAGTGAGTTTAAAATTTTAATTAATTAAAAGTTAAGTGAGATTGTGGATTTCTCATGATAATTTTCAAGACACATATTGTCTAATAAAACTGATTTCTCACCGTTTTAACATTTACAAAATTGTTTTCTTACTCATACCAATTTAATTGTCACGCAACTCCTGAATTTCGAAATTTTTTTTAATTTTTTCAAAATTTTTAATAATAGTTATCATTGTTTTAATGAAATTCAAACCATTTTGAATAACTTATGAAGTATCGAGCGGTTTTCTTCCGTTTTTTAAAAGCTAAAAATGAAGACGAATTGTGATTAATATCTGTGTAAGGAATAAGAAATTAAAGTTACAGTACTACTAAAAATTAGAATAGACGAAACAACCAATAGAACATTATTAATAGCAATATGATGTCATGGCACTTGACTCCATTAGGAGGATTCATTTGCACAAAAAAAAATAGAACGCTTGCAAAGTTATTAAAAACTGATCTAATGCTTTTTTTAGGGAACCTTGAACATCAAAACTATATAACTAAGATGATTCGTAATCAATAAGTGGTTAATACTAGATATCAAGTGTTATAATAATGCATAAGAATTTTATATTATATGTTATTAAGCATTATAAATTAGGAATAACAAAGACTAAAATAAATAATTAAATTATTTTTTGAAAATAAGAATAAAAAGTAAAAAAAATTGCAGAATTTTCTGATTTTTTAAAAATATTTTATGGTTTGAATTCTAGAACGGAAAGTATGTGTTACAGAATGGGTAAATAATAGATATGCATTAAACTACAAAGAAACTTTATATTACATAATTATAAGAATCAAGTTTATATATGGACAATTCATTGAATTTTCTACAAAATAAAATATTAGTTATAACATTTATAAGTTGAGTGGTAGTCTTAACTGAAAAACTTTACAGAAAAAACAGAATATTGACAGTTTTAAAGGCAGCTTTTAAAAATGAGTGGGGGAAATCAAGTATTTAAAAATATTTCTTCCGCTATTTACTGCCAGGATAGTACAAGTAATTTACAAAGAGCAATTTTTTACATATTTATCTATTTATAAACATACGACTCGAGTTTTCCTGAACATGTGGAAATTTTTATCCGTCATATCTTGCAAGAATTGCTAATTAACGAGTACTGACTCCATAAGGAAAGTTCAAATATGAACCAGCATTAGAACGTTAAATTTTATGAGATATAAGTATTCCATGAAGACTTTCTGTCAGTGAATTTCTTGGAATTATAATATATAAAAAAGTACAAAAAGTGATTTGCGACAAAAATCAGCTGATATATTATATTGTAACTTAGAGATAAGAACAAGGTGAATATTATGAATATATGAAGGTTATTTTATACAAAATAAATTTTTTACTACTAAAAATCATAAATTCTAAAAGACGTGTTTGAAATACTACAGCATTTATCAGATATAATAAGAATTTTTGAATTATACATATTTTTATACACAGTGACATTTACTAATATTCTACGGTTTTAGCATCATTAAAAATTTTTATAATTATCTCCATAAATGAGGTTATCTTTCATAAACGTTTCTCAATTTAATAAACATTTACTAAATTTAATTTACTTTTCATAGAAACCAGTTTTTTTTCTAAAATGTACAATTAAACTAATGAAAGAACTTATTTTGCATTATAGATTAATTTTAATAATGTTTGAACATTTAAAGGTAGCCAAATTAAATTAATAATAATGAATTTTCCCAAAAATTGAAAAAAAATGCTTTTTTTAAATCCACAATTGTGAATTTAAAAAAAGCATAACTACTACGTAATATTTTATTTAAAAATATAATTGTTGAATGACAGATATCTAGATATACTACCTTCAAAAAAATATCTCGATTTTATAGAAAAATGAGATTTCAAAAGGTCACAGAGAATTTAAAATAATGAATTATATGTTACAGCAAAAATATTTCACAAAGAATACAAGCATAACAAATGAAGAGACAATTGAATGCCATGGATCAAGTCAGTGAAAGCAATAAATTAAGAGATGAATAATGTCCACAAATAAAAAACAGCTATTTTCAATAAAAAAAGGATAAAAAATGCAATTATTTTATCGCAATTTATTTATGACCACATATTAGAAGTTGCAAATAAATAATTTTTTCGTTAAAAATAGATTCTATTTTAAACAAAAATTTATATATTCTATTTTTAACCAAAATTTATATATTCTATTTTTAACCAAAATTCATATATTCTATTTTTAACAATAAATTTATATTGTTAAAAATAGAATATATAAATTTATTTTTCTATTTTTAAATATAAAATTTATAATTAAAATATTATGTTTTCAACAAAATCTATTTTATTAAGAATAGATTTTGTTCTATAGAAACTTGTAACCAGGTAATAGCTAAATCAGTCAAATTTAAAAAAAACGATTTATAAACAGTTTGCTACAATAAAAGATTTTAAAAATCCATAATTATTTTAAAATGACGATTTCCAACACATAATATAAATAGATTTAACATCATAATCATTACAGCAGCTGAAGATATTTGATTAAAGAGCAATATAACAATTTAAAAACAACATATGCAATTTAAAATAAAACAAATTCTCTATAAACAAATTTAACGACATAATCCTCTGAATGTCAGCTGCCTTGAAACTCAAAAAAGAAATATTTTTGCAAAAGAAATAAATCATATTTTTTTTTATAACTGTCGCATCAGTAAAAAAGAAATAATCGCTTGTAGAAAAGTAAATAAACGTTGCTTACTGCTGCAATCGTATGTCAAGGTTAGCTTCCGATTGCGTAAATTATGATAAATATAAAGGTTGACGTAATATTAAAAGACTCCATCAAGCAAAACATACATCGTATCTGCAGCTTCCTGTTTATTCTAATGTTTATTGGCGAATTAAATCTATTCAAGTCGAATAGCAAGGCACATGTAGAAGAGGAAGTGTTGATTTCGCCGAGGTATTGTGTTTTACTGAATGGCAGAAAAAGAAAGCAAGTAACAAATAATCATTGGATATTTATACCAATTAACTCACATCCGTAGTGTTTCCTTAGACGAAGAGCTAAAGCAGACTTCTACATTAAGATTAAGTATATCTCGAGTATATTTTTTTCAAAATAAGTAAAATTTTAAAAAAATGCGATCAGAAATTCGAACCATTCGTTTTAAATTTCTTGTGTACCAAAATACAGGATGGTTATAATTAAAGTTCCATTTTGGAAAGGAAAATTACTGGACCAAATGTTAAAAAACTTAGTAATAGTTTAAAGAAAGCCATGAAAATTTCTTTTCTGCCAAAAAAAAAAGTTCAAAAACTCAACACCACAGGAAAAATAGCGCTGTATGCGATATTGTTAAGCAAAATAGGACATGAAGACATCGGTTTAAATTGTGTTTAAATCATTTCTGAAACGTGTTACATAGCATGTTCAATGTGTGTGCACCATTTTCTGAAAGCAAGTTAAATCCGCATTATTACATTCTCAACAGTAGCTCTTAGCATATCAGGAGAAAAGTTACGCACATGCCGATGTATCGTTTCTTTCAGTTCCGCCAACTTGTTTAGATTATCATCATAAACAGTGTTTCTGAGATAAAACACATTAAACATGCTTCGCTTACACATTCCAGAAACAATTAAAAACATTTTAATCCGATATATTCATGTCCTATTTTGCTTAATAATATTGCATACAGCGCCATTTTACACCTGATAATGAGTTTTTGAACTTTTTTTGGCAGAGAAGAAATTTCCATGACTTCCTTAAATTCGTACTAAGTTTGATAACATTTGGTTCAATAGTTTCCCTCTTATGACCATTTCAAAGTGGAACTTTAATTATAATCATCCTGTATTTACAAATTATTTTGATTCTTTTTTTAAAGGCAATACTTTCAAAATAATTTTATAAGTATTTAACTATACATCAAATAACATGAAATGTGATGGTGATCATATGATTGTGATATCATGAATTTTGTCCAATTCTGAATTAACATTAACCCTTTATAGTTCTCTGGTATATATTCTTACCACCTGTAAAATATTTTTTTAAAGTGCTCAAATAAGTATTTTAAAATAGCATAATCAGATGCTTAAAATTCTATAAAGCTACCTTTGAAATGCATTAAGTCCATAGTTAAATATCGTTTAAAATCAAAAGATGTAAGGATTTTTGTAGCATTAAGTACCAGCGTTTGTCAATAAATTTTAAATCTTGATAAATTTTTAGACATGAAAAACCACTATGTTGTGTTCCTTATGTCTAAAAAATTCTTATATTTAATTATCTTATTAATTATTGTGTTTATTTAATTTAAATTCAACAGTCATTTCAAAAAAATAACAAAAATTGTTAATGCAGTTGGAATTTCTTAAAAATTAGAAATCTTATTGTTAATGATTTTATGCAAATTTTGACTTCAATTTGGATGTATTGATTAACTGAATGACATTAAAGTTTATTTCTTAAGGAAAAATGTGGATAAGATTTTATTAATAAAATTGCATTAGATTGCAACAGTTTGATTTTCATGCAATGAAGCAATCCGCCCAGCCAGCCTAATCAAGTTTGAAGCTCATATTACATTTAAAGTAAGATATTACTGAATTTGAACTCCACGATTTCTAACGAATATATATATATTATATATATATATAAATTTGTTTTAAATTACATACAATAGAGTGGCAAGTATGCTTACCAATGAACATTTGATAATATTTTAACCCTTAAGTCTGAATAGTAAGTATGCTTACCACTTCCAGATTTCTTTTAACGACCTCTGGTGAGTATATTTACTGGTTATTTCATAAATTAAAAGACAAATCAACGAACGTTTGATGTTTTAGTATTTACATCATCGGTTTATTATGATATAAGCCTAAAAAGTTTTATTTTTCAATGCCCTATAAAGGGTTAAATAAGATACATGATGTAAGCCGAAAAAATAAAATAGTATTTGAAGCAGTATATTTTAATTAATCAAAGTCCATTTTGAAACAACACGTGTCATTTTCTGAGCAATCTTGAATAGAGGTCAAATGACTAGAACAACATTTACATCTGTAAACTCATTTAGTAAGATTGGTCATCATTACATTAATGATACGATTAGAGAAACAGTAATGTAAGTTTTGTCTTCTTTCCTTGAATTATTCCCTCAGTTAAGTTCAGTCGCCATAATCCTAACCACTTAAAAACTTACATATGCATACAAATAAGATAAAAAGGAATTATGATATTCCCCGTATAAAATTAAAAATTTTACTGAAAGGAATTAATGATTTTGTAAAGTTGAGTTACAGTTCCAAGAAATTGAGTAAACAAAGTATGAATTTGCGTTAATAAAAACAAATAACAGAAAAAGAAACGAGCTATTATATGAAAATGAAATAAAATATAGTTCTGATGCATTAAAAGTGAATAGAAAAATAACAATAGAAAAACTAACATCAGGAAATTATCTGATTATTTTATGTAGATTGATCATAAAAGGGAAATGCAGAAACTAAATGCAATGAATAGGCAAAAATGAAAAAAATAAATAAAAAATGAAATAAATACTTAAAGGAAGAACTCGATTTTTAAACTTCCGCATGATTAAAAAAACAATTCGTAGCTGATGGCATTCACTTACATTCCATACATAACACATTGTTTTTTTATAAAGTGATAAGAAGAAAGCCTTCCATAAAAAGCATTTTAAAAGAATATTTATAAATAAATGCATCAAATATCATATATTATATAAAAGATAAGTTACCAAACTATGGGCTGTGATTCAATTTTTTGGATAGAACGCGGCAATATATTATATTATCTTAATCTAATTTAAAACCTAAATTTAATAATTTTTCTCTTAATTTAGCAAATATTAACTTTATTTTAAAATGTCTTAGCTCCTGATCTAATTCCCACTTTTTATTCAATTAATTCTATATGTGCTCTAGAAAACTGATGGTCTTAGTATTTTTTAACCTTTCGAATGAAAGGATAAAGATCCCTAATGCTTACAAAACATTCTTTTATCTAAGTTTACATTTCTTAGAGCCACACGTCAAAGAAATCCCTATTAAAATTTCATAGTAAAACCATTAGAGGGGAACATTTTGGTCCCTTTTGCGATTTCGGTCGCGATGTGAACGGATGTCAGTTTTATCATCGCTTCTTGATTATAAAATGCTTCCCGTAGTAAAATAAATCAAAGTTAAATTTTCAAAAGTTTCTTGCTCTCAGCCATGCATCTGCTTAAGTATGTTTACATACATATTTCCACTGTTTACAAAAATGTTACGTGGTCTTAAAATCCTTATTAAATTGTATATTAGAAATATTTATTGTAAAATTACATTTAATAATAAATGTTTTATCTTTACAAAAGTTCCCTTTTTTAGGTCAATAAAAACTCTAACCGAAAGAACCCACTTTCTTATATCAGAAAAAATTCAATGCGGTAAAGATGAATTGAGTCCGTATGAATTCGCTTTCTAAAAGATGAATCGCAATATTTAAAAGTTTGGGAACCTTTTTTACTTACTCGCATACGTATAGAGAATGTACAGTAATCGTCAAAAAACTGAAATTCTATTTTTTGACGAATCTCCATGAAACACCCCCGAAAATTACATAAAAAAATGCTCGTCTCTTTGTCTGTCTGTCTGAGATAAAGATAACTCAAAGACACTTTGAGCTGGACTCTCTAAATTTGGTGTAGAGTCTTAACAAAATATTTCCAGATTTCTATAAAATTTTAAGTAAAATCTGTTCAGAGGTAATCCGTCGGTCTTGCTGTTCAAATATATTTTAACTCGATAATTACAAAACGAAGAGGGCTAGCTAGGTAAAATTCAGAACATGGATTTTACCATCTATAAAATAGATAGCTGTCAAATTTTGAGCCAAATCCAACTACCGGTTGACTATCTGTCAGAAACATTTAAGCACGATAATTCAAAAATGGAGTGATTTAACTATATCAAATTTGGTATGGGATTTTATGACTTCAAGTGCAATTTTGTAATAAAGCACAAATTCGATTTTGGGATACTATTAACCAGGGATTAATCGCTAAAAACTCATCAAGGATCACTCGATAGATTCAGTAAAAATGCTAGATTCACGCCAAATTCAATATTTAGTAACTATTTGACACCAAAGCTATGTAAGGCGTTCTCTGACAAGACACGTTTATTACAGAGCGTCCGACAAATTTTAGGAAGGCTACTGTCGCTGTTTTTTTTTTTTAAATAATATAACTAGAAAATAATAAAAATAATATAAATATATAATATTTTTATAATATAACTCAAAGGACAAAAAATTCTTTACGTTGATCAAAGTAAACAAATAAAAGTATTATATTTACGCCTCTGAAACTTTGAAGCTTAGATGTAATAGTCATAGTGTATAAGAAACAAAAACGTTTTGAATGGTATTTCAAAGGTTTTTTTCCCCCTGGTTAATACGTGCTAAGGAAAATGTTTCATCTATTATATTTAATAGTCATATGAGTTACCATTTAAAATAATAATGTTGATTCTGCTAATTTATTTTACAGAGAATTTTGTAAGGCAACATACTGCAAGATTGCACTGCATTCTTTTTTTAAGGATAATATTCATCCGTTTCTTATGCTGTTTTATTAATCATAAGTACAAAAAAAAACTATTTCACATTCGACATTTCTTAATACTTTTAAAGGGAAATTAATAATATTCAAGCATAGAATAAAACTTTTCGCCTCCTTCCAATAATTTTATTGGTATAAAAAACAAATAAATAATAATATATATGAACTTTGAAAATTGTTTCTTGAAAGCATATACTTCACAAAGAAAAAGACTATCTTGCGAAATAAAAACTACAAGCGACACAGAACATATTAATGTTCTCTGTTATCTACGCAGTAATTATTATTCTGTTTTGCTTTTCAGAAAATATTAAATATTAAATAACACTATCACATGAATAAAATATTAACAGAATATAAATTTTTCGAAAGGTCTTATTGTTTTTGCTTGTGATGAATATTTATGAACTATTATCGTAAGTTATTTTATATAAAAATAATAAAAGATCGTTTCATATAAGACCTTTTTTAATAAAATATATAGCATTTAGTAATTCTAATTAATAATATAAATTGTTACGCAATACTTTTTTTTATTTGAAATTACATCGCCTAACAATTTTGATGCTAACTTATTTTTATTATTGTGCTCTCATTCCAAGTTTTAATTGTATGTATCAAAAAAAATTCTAATTAGTAATTCTAATTATTAATATAAACTGTTACGCAAAAATTTTTAATTTGAAATTACATCGTTTTACAATTTTGATGCTAACTTATTTTTATTATTGTGCTCTCATTCCAAGTTTCAATTGTATGTATCAAAAAGAAATACATTTTTAATTCAACTATATTAATAAAATCCATTGTAAATAATGATTTTTTCAATGGAACCATTTCAATAATACATAAAAACAAATTAATATGGGATATAATTCTGAATTAGGGCTACATTTTGAGGAGTACACCCAGAATGCCATTCAATACTACAAGCTTTCATGCCGCACAAACGTGAAGAATTCTGACAAAATATTTAATATGCACCTGTCTTTCAGAAACAGGATAGATCTTAAGTGGATATGGGTCTTTAACTCATATCCCCCGAAATTCGTCATCATCAGTAAATCGAACAATAATATATTAGACAAAAGAAAGCTACCCCCGCCCTACCTATGCATATGGTGTAAATGAAATGATTTATTAATGTGATGGTAATTAAAGGAGATGAAGTATTTAGTTTATATCTCCTAGTTTTAACACGCTGTTCACCGTCTGAATCGACTGTAAGATTCGTACTTATTATCGAATTAGCTATTCTCTTCTTCATTAAAATAAAGAGATACCAAGATTTTATTAGATGATGGTATGGATCAAAGCAACGAGCATGTTAAAGATAAAGAGAATCTAGAATATGAAATCCTTCAATTTATTAGAAAAAGACCTATATAAGCATTAGTGACAAATGAAATATACAATGCATAGAAAACTGTAAGCGGCAGCACCATCGGAGAGTAATATATTATGCAGTTATTTTTTTATTTAATAAGTGTACAATTATTTTCAAGAAATACAAACTTTTCATTTCAAAATTTCATCAAAAAGAATATTAGTTAACAAAACTTTAAAATACATTCCTTTAAATATAAAGTTGCCTATAGTATAATCATATTTAAAAAAACTAAACAGAGAGCAATGGCACTTCACATGACTTCTATTACATATACTAAATGTCACTGACTATAGATATCCATTTTTTTAATAGATTTGAATATATCTCATCATTTATAACAATGTAATACGACATTTTCTAAAATAAGTTATATATAAATAATTATTTGAAATTGTAGCACATTATTTAATTTAATAAAGTAAAGCAGAAGTTTTTGTTTAAAAGATAATACTCGATTTGATCAAGACAAAATATGTCAACCCGTTACTGCTTACAAATGCGTTTAGGGATACATCATTTTATTATAGTGACTCCATATCAAAATGCATTCATTCAAAATAACTAATAATAAACTATACTTCCACCAGGTAAATTATTAAAAAGACGAAAAGAAAGATATGTCAGGTTAAAGAAAAAAAATTCGAAAAGGCAAAAAAAGAATTTTATGATCCACTATTCACTATCCCACTGAAATTGTAATGAATAAATATTTACAAAAGCACTGCGACAGAAGGACTTTTTGATCTTTCTTCAAATAATAATACTTCAACTACTGATTCTAGGCATTTCCTGCAAGTAAACCCAGGGTTTCCCCTTTACATATGGTTTTTCCTTTGATATTGAGCAGCGGAAAGGGAAGACATAGTTGCAACTCAAGGGTCAGACAGGTTCTTCGAGAATGGAAAACATTTGAGCGGGCAATTTTGGATTTGTTTACTAATGTTCCCAACTAATTTTCTGCGGTTTTCGGGAAGATTCGAAGATCACAACTCCTGCATTTAATGAATTATAAAACAATCACCTTATTCGAAGAATCTCCAAAAGCAATCTATTTATTATATTTGAGCTGACTGGTTTTGTCTAGAGATACGAGATATTTTTTGTTATTATTTCCATTCTATTTAGATCTTTATAAAGGCATATTATATATGTCATCACAAATATATATGCAATGATATTTTTAATTCTAATTTAAAACTTAATTTCCTAATTTTTATCTTAATTTAGCCCATATTAACATAATGCTAAAATGTTCTCTTATTTCCTGATCCAATTCCACCTTTTTTATTTAATTAATTCAACACGAGCTCTGTAA
The DNA here is from genome assembly GCA_026543865.1 of Argiope aurantia. NCBI lineage: Eukaryota > Metazoa > Arthropoda > Arachnida > Araneae > Araneidae > Argiope > Argiope aurantia. The sequence continues at coordinate 794,146 of JAPMOR010023574.1, forward strand.
AACTGCTTTAATCTGTTCTCACGCTGCGAGTGACCACACCACACCAGCGAGAGGACGTTTGGCCCTGACGTATTTAACGTGCAACAGACCCCCTTACACGACGGTTCTTCGGTGGAATCGAGTCTCGAACTTTAAACCCTACAACTCACGAGCCAAGACCTTACTACCAGGCCACCGCGGCCCTTTAGTTGTGTAAGAGCCAAAGCAGTATGAAACTAAGAGATATGACGAATACTATTCCTTCTTTGAGATGATTCATTTACACTCAATCTGGGACAAAGTTTCAAAATTCGAGGTTGTCTCGGATAATCCGGAATCCCCTGGTCATTTTAGCATTAGACGTACAGAAAATAGCAGTATTCTAGAAGTTGCCAGCCAATATCATATTAAGCATTATTTAGTTCGAGTTTTCTGTACTATCTTGCTTACAAGATCCTGTATATTTAATTTATACTGAACTAACAGAATCAACTAAACAGAAAGTTTGAGCATTCAACATAATTTAAATCTGAGTCAATAACTATATTTATAAACCAATATTTATAATTAACCCTACATCCAATCTGAAAAAGAAGTTTGCCTTAATGAAATTTTCCAGTTACATAATTATGAATAATTTTAGGATTCGTTGACGGACCACTTACTTTGACCATCATTTTCCTTCATTGCAGACATCTATGAATATTTTTAGCGATATAATCTTGGTACTTCAGTCTTCGTGTAACTATACTATAATAATACAAAAATAAGTTTCATCCTGGCATGCATGAAAAAAGAATAAAGGTTCAAGTTTTTGATTCAACCAACTAGATTAGCGGGAATTATTAAGAGGCGGATTAAGAATTTAATTCGGCAAGAGTATATAATGTGTAAAAAATAAATGCTAAATAAAAAGCGAAATTGATTAAAGTTAATAAAACCGTGTCTGTATTACAAGACAAAAACTAGTTCACATTATTTAAATAACAAAAAAAAAAGCTTAACAAATTTTGGAGTAAAATTAAACATTCTGTTTTATTACACTTTCGAGTTCTGTATTATGGCTTTAACTTTTATTATAGCTTGAACAAACACTTGAAAGAGTCATTTTGTTTCTAGTAATGATATGATAAAATAATTTGTGCGCTTAATATTGATTTTAAAAAATTCATTAATACTAGTAAATATTATCTTGGTTTGTTGATTAAATTGGTTCATTAATAATTAATTAACAAATCAAGATTACTGTGTGATAAAAAACTGAAATATCCAGACCTTTGTTTCAATAAATATTTGGGAAGAAAATGTCAAACTTAATTTTAATGTCAGTTGCTGGCGCAGTACTATCTCATAACAATTAAATATTTATAATTAAATTACTCATTTCAAAACAAATTATGTTAATAATTTATTTATTAATATTTTTTATGATTTATGAACCTCTGGAGAAAGAGAAAATTGGTAAAATATCTTACCAAGTGCATTTAAAAACTGATATATAAACACTGGTACTTTCCACGGCTTTAAAAAGAATTAACATCGACAACGGTTTTTTTGTTTGTTTAATATACAATCAATAATTAATTCGTTTTCAACGAAACTAACCGAAAAGGCAGTTTAATTATTTAAAAAGAATTATATTTTAATCATAACGTTAACTGAAAAAAATAATAAAATGTTGCAAGAAAAAATGACATCTACAATAAATAATGTATATCATAGACGATGCCATCAGGTTCGCAGAGAACGAAAAAAAATCACCATTTTAGAACTGATTTTTTAAAAAAAGGAATTCATCTTTATTTTAAGCAATCACTTAATTTGAACTATCTACCTGAAAATTAAAACTAGGCAGTTCAAAACATCCCTCTTAAACTGGGATAAATTCGGTACATTTTTACGATGTGCAAATATTTAAAATATGGTATATATGAAGATTTTTTGAACAAAGTTAGTTAACGAGTTCGAATATAGACAGAAGTCATAAAAATATAAAATATAAAAAAAATCATAGCCATGCCATTAAAAATTCGTGAACGAAAAAAAAAAGTTCACTTTCAAGTAAATTCTCAACAAAACTTTCATTACATAATTTAGCAATATAAAATAAGATTATTTATTAATTAAGACTGACAAAAAATAACCTTATAACCTTTTGTTATAGGACATGATTAAAAATTTATTTCTATCTTTAATTCCTAACAATCTTGAAAATTTCAGTCAGGAAATGTTGATAATTGATAACAAAAATAACTAAAGAAATTTAATATAGCAAATGAATATACTGAAATGAAATATGTATAGTAAAATTCCAATTGTTCGAACTGCAAGTAATCCAAATAATTTGAAGGAAACAAAAAAAAAATGTGATCCCCAAATAAAATCTTTCAAGGGAGAAAAAGCGAATACAAGAAAACAACTAATAATTGATATATTCAAGAAGTGACTTCTTAATGCAACATGTAGGCATACGGTACGTAAAACAGGATTGTGCATTTTTAGATATTAATATGTAATAAGAAAATTTCGATTTTCCCCAAATAACTTTCTTTTCGTCAATTACCCAATTCTTTGGAAATTTGATCATTGGAATGGGGATTTGGTCTTATTTATTTTGGATTCTGAAGCTCTGCTGTAATTGCAAATACGAAATAGTTTTGTAGTCTGTATCTATTTCAGATATATTGAAGCCTTAAGCAATGCAGAATATGAAGCCGTTTTTATAAATACATTGGTCTATTTAGTTTCAATTTCTACATATTTTGAGCTTAATAAAAAAGGTTAGGATATATTTAAAAAGTTTTAGCAACTCTGTGAAATGTACATGTCTTCAGTGTGAATGTCTGTGTTCAATATTTTGGCAAATAGCATATGTAATTTTTGTGAGAAATTTGATATGTTTATATTTATTTACTTATTACAGTTTATAATTGATCAACACTTATGTTTGTATACAATAATATTAAAGTAAATGTTTGCAGCTTATAAATAATGTCGAAATGAAGCTGACCATTTATACTTGAAAAAGGAAAGTGCTAATATTATCTTAATGTTTTATAACTCATAGGATATTTTTGAAATTTATTTGGCAGGTAAGCTAATAGCTTTTGGATCTAACTGCTCATTTCCTAAGACTCCACCCCCACCTCAAGTTAGCAGACTTAGGTAACTATCTTGTTGAAAATTCGCTTCTGTTTGTAATCATTAGTGGAATTCCGACTAGTTCGTCTAAAGCCACTGGGATGAGTAAAAAGATAGGCAAACTAAAACTATTATTAGGTTCTTTGTCATACAAATTTGAAAAAAATAAAAATATATATAAATTATAAAATATAAAGTCTTATCAATATTAAATTTATTATTAAAATCGTTGTCAAATAAATTAATATATTATAAGGAATAAAAATATTAATTATATATTTCAATATAATTGTGTGATATTTCACCAGATAAGTCCTTGTAAAATAATTTTGAATATTACATATGTTTGAAATTTATCAATTATTTATAAAATACCATAATAAATAAATTCTTTTACTTCTAAGTAAAGAAGTCATTAATGAGTATTTATGGTTAATTTTTCTTGAAATTTGTTATTTTTTTTTGATGACATATGAATAAAAAACATTTTTAAGTTACTAAAATAAAAAAAAACCATCAACAATTTAATGGTTTATTTTAGTTTAATTTTAAAATTTACTGAAATGTGAAACTAAAGGCAAATATTAAAAGAGGGGCCGCAATATAACTAAATCCGCCGCTGCTTGTAACCTCAAAGAATGCCGCTGAACTTAACAAGTTAAAAGTTTCGACCTTTTTGGTAAATGCGAAAATAAATTGCCATAAACATATATATACATATGAAATTGCTATAAACATATATATTTATTATATAAATTATTTATAAATATAATAATCAAACATTTATTATATAAATACAATAATTGTCACTGAATAAATTCGTGACATCGCACAATGTTGCACTTTTTCCATGACGAGTATACTCGTCAAAAACAGTTAACAGGTTAATTCTGTTTTTCGGAAATTTGTTAAAAATATGATACAACTTAGATTGCGTCTTCGATAAACAAATTGAAAACCCCGAGTGCTTCTCTCTTTCTCTAGTGGTAAATTTCTCTAATGTCTCACTTTACTAACAAGTTATACAATTTGAATAATTATCGCTTTCCTTTTTCGTATCATTGGTATTCAAAATAACCCCGGCATTAATTTTCCTCCTTCGCGCTCTTGCGCAACCCGAATGGCGTGATTCAAAATAAATGAAACAAATGCGAATAAAAAAAATCTATTTTGTTGAAAAGTGCCACAAATAAGTATAACTGTCTAAAGTGGAGCTTCTGCATACGACTCGCTAAAAGTAGTCTAGCATTAGGATGATCAAGGTCCCCAGTCAAGGCCGCCGGTACCGGCGCAATCGTAAAAGATAGAAAAATAAAGCAAAAAGCAAAAATTACTGCTGCCTCAAAAACTTGTTATTACTTCTTTTTAAGACTTGTTATTTACTCTCAACATTATCAAGGAGAATCATTCCTGTCCGAGATTTGCATGAACTGAATATCTTGACTGTAAAATTACTGCTGGCTGTAATCCGAACTGTTGGGGTTGCAACTTTAAAACTTAAATTTTACTTTATATTTGTGTTATTTTTTTCCTTGTTGTACTCAGTCAAGCAGGCGATCTTACTACCCGTACAAGAGAATAAAGGTAAAAGAGTTGGAAGGGGATATAAAATGAAGTATTAAAAAAATAAAAAAATGTGGACGCACATAGAGTAAAAAAAAATTCTCCTCTCTTGAATTGTAGGTTCGTGAAAATTCTGGGCGTGAGTTAAGTAGGGTGTTTTCTGCGTTTCTTGGTGTTGTTGTTTATGGAATTTTGTTTCTTTGTTGCTCGAGACAGGAAATTACAGTGTCGACGAAGACAATAAATTTATTCCTGTTGCTACGCGAAAGTTGCCAATTCTTTCTTTACCTACACGCTTTTTCTTCTGACGGGTATTGAAGGCACGGATCGACACTGCCAGGGTGTGTTGACGGCTGGCGTCGGTGGTTAAATTTTTACATGCAGTGAGTGGCTCATGGTCAATTCATGAGCCAGTACATCATCTAAAATGTTTTTTTAGAAATTGAATTTAGCTTATATTGATCTCAGCATTAAATAAGTTTTAATGGCTGTCCAATCTGATCCATTCTCAAATAAACGTTTTAGCATCTGTCTAAAAATGAATGCCAAGATGTGCTTGTTTTTTTCACTGTGTCAGAATAAATAATTAGAAAAAAAACCAGCTTAAATAAGTTCTAATAAACAGCTTGTCATGTAAATATTTCAGTAAAATAGTCAAAAAGTAATCCCTTACCCTATATCCTTTAAAATATAGACAAGGATATAGATGAGAGGAGATAAGTGAACGAAGGGTATTAGTAGAAAGTCCATTTCTCTATATTCCAATTACTATGAAAAAGATCCGGTAACACCTTATTTCCTAATTTATATGTCACTGTAACAATGTATATAATCGATCTTACATCAATTTTAATCTACCTTGAAGAACAGTTCCTTAACTCAAGACTGACTGCCGTGGGGGTCACCGTTGACTGGCGGACCCATATAAATTATATTGAACGAAATTCAGCACCACAGCCAATGTGTTAATAGAAATTTCGTAGATTGACAATATGCTTTCACAATTAAATAGCAGATATAAAATGAGATTAAGAATAATTGTGATTAAATGCATAAGATCATAGAGATTCAATGAAAAATACTACAAATGTTACTGTTGTTCTGATGGAGGTGCACTTATTTTTTATACGGATTTAAAACCTTTCTTACTCTGTAAAAAAATAAAATTCCTCACGGAAAGCTGGAAGGCAAAAAAAGATTCCTTTACATATAAGCTGCTATCTGGTAATATAAATTGATGTTAGAAACAATCAAAATCAGGGCTTCAGCCCACTAACTTTTAAGATATTGCTGTTATCAAAATCTTTAATTGCAAAAGGTGTTTGTCTTAATGAGGAGCTAATTTGGCCAACTGAATTTATTTTCTACTTTCAGTATTAAGAAAGTTACAGCGAAATGAAAATTTCACCCCCATCCCACCCACCATTTCCATCTCCTTTGAGCTAGATGGACTATTTACGAACTCATCCGAGATTTTTACATTTCTAACAACATATTCCAAGCCAGTTACAATCCAAACAAAATTACTCTAGTTACCCTGTTCACAAGGTAACATGGGCAAAGCGTTATACGTATATAGTCTATAAATTTTGAACGAAGGGAGGTTTAGGGTTCTAGGGACCATGATTGGTTAAAAACTGAAGAAATTTTCGCTAAACCGTGTCATGAGAACCATTGCAGTAGGTATGTTCCAGTTGAATCTACCTAAAAAAGTTTTAAAATTTATCTTAGGTAATATTGTCTTGTTAAATTTTATTATTAGGATATTCGCTTAAAATGACAAAGAAGCTCTTACATTATTTCAAAGAAATTTAACAAGTCCATTAAATGTTCAAATTTGCTGAAATTAAATTAAGAATACTGAAGAGGAGGGATGTGATTAAGATTTCAAACAAAACAAAGATTTTAAATGAATAAAATAAGAATTAGTGATTGCTGAATATACTTAAAAAAAGTAAAGGACATGAAGAAACTATTTCGCTACTTCGATATCATTTCTTTACAATCTTTTCTTCTGGTTAATACATCCGTATTGGCAGAATCCGGATTACCATAATCTATGTATAGTTAAATTGGGAGGGAAGAATAATCCTCCTGATTGCATTTTTAAAAACAAAATCTAATAAATTATCGGTAATATGAATTATTTGCTGATAAAGAAGGAACCGATAATTCAAGGGACTAAAACACTTCGGATCGAAATGTCGAAGTTCAGCTTACCCAGACTTAATCGGGAAGTTTAGCCATAATATTATATATGTATAATAAAATTTTCATTGTTCTAATACGAAAAATTACGCAGATTTTTCTTGAAAGAAGCTGTTTATTATATAGTTTCTAATTTCTTATTTAATTATTTAATTTTATTTCTTTAAAATAATAAAAATTTTATTAAAAATCAAAATTGCAGAATTTTTTAAAATTTTTAAAAATATATCTTAATTTACATCTTTTACCAAAATCAGTTAATATGCCAATTAAATTTGCAACATTAGATTAGCATATAAACACCTAAATTAGTTTATTTAAAATAACACACTTCTTTAATATGTAATTCATGATTAGCAAAAATACTGCAATATAAAATTAAGTAATTTGTGAATATAATTTTTTTATCAGAATATATGAAAATTTCAAAAAAATTCTCTTAGCATATACATTCTCCTAAAGAAGAAATAAAATAAAAAGCCTGAAAAAGAGAAATAAAAGATAACTGAGACCGCCTATATTTCCTTGAAGTAAAGGAAGTTTGTTCAGAAAACAATAATAACAATAGTGAGTAACATTTCTTGAACAGTAAGTAATAAATAAAAAAAAGACAATATGAAAAACATCGGAAACTAAATGAATCACCGCAACGGTTAGAGAAAGGACAATCAAAGGTTTCATAACAAAAATACATAGAAAAAGTGAAATTAAATATTTATGAAAAAATTCCTGAAAAGGCGAAAATATTTATTTCATAAAATCGAATCAATTCATACTCATCGCGTATAATTTGCTTATCGCAAATTTAATTGCAGATTCCAAAGTAAATAGTAGGTTTTAGAACCTGATGTCACATTATATATGTTACTATATGACATGCGGCGTAATGTTTATTTAATAGTTGCAGTGTTATATAAATTAATCCCAAAAACTCATATTCACATTTGATGCAAAGCGACATTTTGAAAAGAATATTTCTTACATGGAATAAATCAAAATCTAAATTATTAGTCTGAATAATTAAATAAGAAATTATACGCAATTTAATTTAAAAAGAGATGTATTCTCAAAAATATATTTATTTTATCAAGTACTGCATTTAAAAATATATATAACTTTTTTCATGCCTCCTCTCATGCACCACCCAAGTCGGTGCATCATTTCGACGTTTTATTTATTTCTTTAAAATTTCGATTATTGAAAATATCTACAAAGCAGTGAGAAGATGCAGATCAATTTTCCAAAGAAATTCAGCTTCAAACAATTATACAAGTATATTTTTAAATTTTTCGGAGTAATAAACAAATCCTTGTATTGGATGAATAATTATGCATCGAATTTCTTTTTGGAGTGGAAAAGATTAAAAATAATTTTTGCTATATTACGTCATTGATATCAAAGTTTTTTTGCATTTATTTAGAAATTTAATCATTTTCGATTTGTTAAATATTTGTCAAAAATAAGGATACTAGAAAACTATCTTTATCGAAGAAAATTATTATTTTTCAAATTTTAGGTTTTGCTTAAAAAAAACGAATTTTAATTAAAAAATACAATGGTTAATTGAGACAGCAAATAGTATTATTCAATTATCAAAAATATATTCAATTTTTATATCAAATATTACGCTATTTAAAAAAATATGCATATCAATGTCACAAATGCAGACTAATTGTTTCATACCAGCTTATATTTTTTGGGTTATAAGTTATGAAAAAGCTTTTATATTTTTAATTCTATAAAAATGCCAACATTTATTTATAAATGTGAGTACATCTATTTATAAATGCTTCCCTAAAAAATTATCAGATATACATGTAATTGAATGAATGTAATAACATAATATGAATTCGTAAAAAAGTTCCTTGTAAACTTTTTCCTTGTAAACTTAAAAAAAAAAAAATGTCGACCTGATTTCAAGGACAGAAAACATTTAAAACATTTTGCATAAAAATAACAATAATCAAGCTGGGTTTTGTTTGAACAGATTGCTTCGTTGTTTAAATAAACAAAACAAATCTATTTGCATGTACCAAAAAAGAAAGAGAGAAAGTGAAAAGGAAAACAATAATAATAAAGGAAGCGACATTGGTAGAATGCAGTGACGTAAACATGCATATGTACCACATAGAGAGACAGATCAGTGAACGTGGAACAATTCATTACAAACTAAGAGCAACATTGTTATTCAAAGAAACAACTGTTGCCAACGCACAAACCTGAATTAATGTCTTCGTTCTTCGGCGGAGGAAGAAAAAAAAAGTGAGAGAGAGAAAGGGTATCACTTCTCGTCTGCCAGTGAAAATTGTTGCAGACGATTCCGAAATCTGCCAGGAAAAACAATAAGAGTTCCGAGTTAATGAGGCGGTCAAAAAAAGTGTCAAAATGTTGGTTAGTATCAAAAGTTCTACAAAGCAAATGTGCTTTCGATTTCACATCGTTAAAAACAGGTTTGTGAGTGACCACAGTGAGAAAAAGGAGGGAATAGTATCTAATGCGAATTTCCCTTTTTTTGTGTGTGTTTTTATTTATTTATTTTTTTCACGGTTATTTTGTTGACGCGATGGGGTCCAGGGAAGAATAAAGAATTGACTTCTTTAGGAGACTTATCGTTAAAAGAATCGCTAAGTGGTTTTTACGTCGCTTTTCCGTTAAAAAAGACAACTCTCGGGGTTAAATAGGAGGGGGAGTATGGGTTTGGAATATTGAGTAGGATTATGCAACGGTTTGTTTCACGTTTGAAACGTTAAGCAAATTAGAAAGATAATTCGAGAAAGAAGCCTTTTAAGAGGTAATTTTATTACCGTTTCATTTATTTTCCTAAACTGGCATATGTTAACAAAAAAAAAGTGTAGGTTTGTGAGAGAATTAATGTATGTGCTGTAAGATAACTATATCAAACCCATTAATTTGTGTCAATTTAATTGAAAAAAAATTGGGATTTTTTATTTATATCATATTTTTTATTTATTTCCAATTAAAATACAAGCGAAATATATTTTATATATGACATTAGCTAATCTACGCTTTTATTCTGCCCTAGCCAGAGCATGTCATGAGTGTATAACATCTTCTGAAAATTAGTAAACTTTACGTAGGCACATTTTTAACATAATAAACATAAAGATATATTTTATTTTAATAATATAGAAAAATCCATATTTCACTTATTTATTTATTTACTAGCTGCTTTTAGCGACCAACTGTTTCACCTAGGATATTGCCTGCATTTAATTTCAATTAAATCTCCATGACATAGCTTCATATCCATGATTCCACTAACTATCAATTTTTAGTATAAAATTACCAAACATTAAAACTGAATTATTTTAATTATCTTACATCTATTCAATGTGTATGTGATTACTAATGGCAATGCCGTGGCAGCATAGCGCTATTAAAAATTATCCGGTTCATTTATTTTCTAATGTTTTCCGTAATGCATTTTTTTTTATTTCTCTAGTAAACTACACAGATATTAAAAAGAATTCTTCTTTCTTAGCTTTCAAGAATGGAAGAAAACTACGCTATTAAATATTTGACAAAGCAATGAAAACGGTTTGAATATAAAAGCAACAATATAATCTATTTTTATAAATTAGACAAAAAATACTTTTAAAAAATTGTTAAAATTCGACACAAATTTGCATAACTATCAAATCTGTGGCATTAGAAAGCAATTTTTCTTTTAAATTTTAGAAATGTTTTTAAATTAACATCAAATAAAAGTTAATAATTTATGTATTAAAATTTGTAAAAATATCAGCTCTTAAAATTTTAAATAAGGTCATATATCGTATAATGGTACAGTTTATTCCCAAACATCTTCTATTCTGTACTTTGTATTTACTCCAAACCCCATTTTCATAAACTTTTCTGTAGACAAGTCTATATCATCGAGTACGGCTCCATTCTAACCTATTAATCTCTAACCGTACCCCTTAATATCACCCTTAGTCGTACTTAAATGCGTTCATTTATCGCTGTAAACTTCAAATGACTCCAATTCTGTGCGTAACTATTTATTTAACCTGTTAATTGGGTATGAAGAAATATTCCAAAGCAAAACGAATTGAATATAAGTTAATTACCCGGTTAACCGGTTAATATCCAGCAAACATTTAGGGAAAAAATGTAGCATTTTTGGAAGTCGAACGAAAACAGCTGTGGCATAAAACATACAACTTAAGAATTACTTCAAGATAATAAACTTAGAAGTGACAAAATGTGTATAAATTATATTAAAATTATTTTTCTCAGCCCTGAAAATGCTAGACCGTCTTATACCGAGTGAACAGCTGCCTTTTCAATTACAATTATCTACTGATTATTTGAAGTATTGCCCATTAGTTCAGCTTCAGATACTATGAATTGCTAGCACAAAGAGTATCGTTAGTCAAGGACTAATGTAATCATCATTTTAGTGCAACTCATTAAATAAAGGAAAGGAAAATATCTTTTACATAAAATACTTCACATTTCATAAAGCACCTTAATATAAATTATTGAACTGAAATATTTTCTATGAGAACATAAATCACTTGAGGGTTGACACCATTTAAACGTTTATATAAAAAGCTGCAGGATTAATGTTCCCCAAAATTTATCACATACTCTTTAATAAATACATTAATTTCCTTTCCCTCACATTAAAACTGTGAACCTAAGCAAGACCATGAACTTCACGACTGTTCAGATTTTTATTTTCATAGTACAGCACATGAGTATTAAGTGTGTTATTGTATAGCGAAAAATAGCCGATTATACTTTTGAATTACTTTTTTTTCCATCTACTGAGGCGAAAATTTAGTTCAAAATTACAATTTAGGTAACATGATTAGAAACCAAATTTAATTTATCTAAGTCGTTACATGACGGATTTGATTCAAAATTTTATATGGATCTACATTTTAAAGCCACTATGTTTTTTCAATGTAAACAGTACACCAAATTTTATTGATCTAACTAATATTAATTTGTAGTTATTGCGTTCAATTGCATTCTGCAAGACAGACAAGCGTCCTGTGAATGGATTACGTCCAAATTTTGATAAATATCTACAAATTTTATCTAAAAATCAGAAATCAAATTTCATTCATAAAGTTCCAAGATCACATATCAAATATCAAAATACCGAAACATCACATATCATGAGTGTTTTTAAGTTTTCATATTTCACACATAGACAGAATTCCGTAAACCTTTCGGTCTCAAACAAGCGTGAAATGTACAGATTCCTGCAAATCTCGAGATCGAATTCTTTGATGTTACAAAATCTTCTTTGTATGCCTCGTAAACGAAAAGGTGAAAGAATGATTTTTAAAAAAACTATCCACGATTTTATACAGAAAATTTTTTAAAAAAAGATCTCACAAGGCTAGTTATTACAGTAATAAATAAATTCATGCATTTATATCTAATTCATTTAACATGTATTCCATATGTATTCTTAACAATTCAAATACAAAGTATTTTAAGCAATATGAATAAAAACCCCACTGTGTAAATTTCGCATTTACATTTGAAAACTGCTTTTAATATATAGGAAACAGTATGAATATAGATGGAAATTTAATGAAAGTTCTAGAATTCTTCTTTAGCATTCTTCAGAATGCAAGTCAAAATCGTTCAAGCATTTTGGAAAGAATTTTATTCTGCAGTTTTTACATTCATTTGCAGCTGTATGATCCATGGTAATGTCATAAAGAATGTATAACATATTTAACAAAAAATGGAACACATAAAAAAATATAGAAGCATAACCAAAGTGGATATTCTAGATAAGGGCTCAGTAATTAATAGAATTCTCGATTACCAACAGAACGGAAGACACCGAAAAAAAATGTGGATATGGAATGCGTTTTAGTAATGCTTTGTGAATAAATAAATTTTCTGAAATAACATTCCTTAAATAAAAATAATGGGATTTTTATGCATTTATAAATATTTTTTTTTTTCGAAATTTCTACATTTTATTTTTTATTAATTTATCATTTTAGAAGCAACGAAATAATGAAGATATATAGATAAGATAATCTAAAATTTCTGAAAACTATTTATCAAATTGCTACATTTAGATACTATCACTTCAAGCTATGTTAATTTTATTATTCTTATTTTTTTATTACAAACCAAAATTTCTTACTCTTTTAAATAAAAATGGAAGAATTCGATTTTTATTTATTTTATCAATCATCTATAATTGCATATTTTGATAATATAATCATATTGTTTAAAACATTACGATCAAAATAACTTCTAAGTTTCTAAATACTGAAAATTATATAAAAACACCTGAAAATAAATCCATGCTTCGTTATTTTGACAACAATTAAACAAGTAAACTATTTAATTTAAATGAATAAATTATTTAATTCAATACAATTTAAACAAGTAAGCAATTTAATACAAATCATTCAATTCAACGTAAAATCAAATACTACAGAATATGGATTTTGTTAATAGTTCAGAAAAAAAATAAGTATAAAAATTAAAAAAAAAATTTTAAAAATGTATTCTAATTATATTAATTCTAGATGTATCTATAATAATAAGTATGTATCTATAATAATCAGTAAATCTAATAATTCTGTAATAAGTATGTATCATAAATAATAAAATACTAATATCCCAGGTTCTTCAAGATGCCGTTATACAACAATTTTCAACTTCTTACGAATTTTTTCTAACAATAACATGTATTAAAAAAAACCACCACCATTTTTTTAACAATTAGAAATGTTTTCAAAGATTATCAATTCACATACTAGAACATATCGCCACAATGTCAAGTTTATCAACGAACCGAATACTTGACAGTTAATAGATCAACTAAAATAGATGAGAACCGGTTGGAGTGATTATATGGTCAACTCTTCTGTCACGCCATTTCTCATAGCAGAAAAGGAAATTCACTAATTTCGCCTTCTAAGGCTTTTGCTTTCTAATTACTGTTGTCAGACAGCAACTAAATATTTCATTTTGTATTTTTGTGACAATTTAAAAATTCTTGATATAGCATACAAAATTTTTGTTTGTTATTAACATGCAAATAGTTTAATTCAAAATATACATTGTAAGTATTTTTTCAATGGTGAGAATACCGTGTCAAATAATATTGGATAATTAATTTTGTTGAACGAATAGAAAAAGAATATGTAATTTTTAGATTTAAATATCCTAAAATCCTTTATATTAAAAGATATTATTTTAGATAGAAGAATCAATAGCAAAAAAATTAATTGAATACATGATTTCAATTTAATGCACTGATCCCATATAAAGCAGTTAAAAGAAATATCGATATATTATTAACGAATTAATAAATTAAATTGTTTAATTAATAAATTAACTCACTCAAAATGGTAAATGCTAATCTTTCTTTTTTGTCATATATTTAATAAATTCATTATTTTAATGGTATGCTTTTAGTTATCGTTTGCACATCATAAATACTTTACGTATTATAATATATATTCTACATTTGGAGCAGGAAAAAATGCAATGCACTCAAATAAGCAAAAATCAAATTTTCAGCCAAAAGTAGTGATGTAAAAAAAAAGCACGATACAAACTATTCAAGAAAATGTCTGAAATAATAGAGTACGGCATCATGACTAAAGTTAATAATCAATCATAGATTTAAAATACAAGATGAACTGAACTCTAACAAATGATTCTCTAAAGAAAAAGAAAAAAAATTAAAAAGATTAACATTATTATAAATATTAGAACTACAAATCAATTTCATGAAGTTGTTAATATATTAGCTAATAATTAAAGACAGTAACTAATAATAACAGTTTGATATGATTCATATACGATGGAAGTGAAAAGTTTACAATGCATAATTATCAGAATAATTAGAATATACGATTTTGAAATAAAATAAAATCGTTTCTGTTTAATCATTTCAACAAACAATGATTTACAAATAATAAAAAAATAACAAACTTTTACATGTATCTAAAGTATAGATGAAACAAGCTATACAGCTTAAATTAGCAAAAATTAAATTTTTTTTCACCATAACAACATTTCAAATTATTTAAACTTTGCGATCTGAATTTAGTTTCATCATTCACGATTTCTAAAACATATCAGCTGAGAATTACACAACGTCTTGAGAAATAAGAATAGAAACATTATTTTTTAAAATCATTTAAGCAAATAAGAAACAATAAAAAATAATATTATGAACAATTTTGTGTATATTCCTAAATTATACATAAAGCAGTTGTATATCTTAAATTTCTAGAAATTACTAATATTTGTTGCATTTAACATCAACAAATTATTCAAAATCTATTATCGAAATTTATCTACAACATTCACAATTGTTTCTCTTTTTTTTCAAAATGTTACACAACAATATTCACGCATGAACTGAATTCCGTAGATAAATTTCAAATTCATCGAATAAAAACTATAACCTCGTAGGAAACTTTAGAAAAGAGTATTGTTTTTATGTGTTGATCTTACGTAACAAAAGCATAATATTTAAAAGTTATAACATTACATCATGTGTATTACTACGGCATTTTTATCATAAAACTTTTAATAATATAAAGGTAAATAATAGGTAAAAGGTAAAAAATAAAATAAAAGTACGGTAACAATTAAGTTAAGTAATTTAAGTTGTTCTAAAAAAGAGACACTATTTAAGCCTATTTTATAAGAAACACTTAACAAAAAATATTTCTTTTTTAAAATTAAACATGCAGATACTATTAAATGAAATTCTATCTAAGGAATGTAAACTTATATCATTTTTTATAAATCATTAAAAATGTTGATTTTCTTTATTAATAGAAAATCAGACTTTTAATATATTTTATATTAAATAAATTTTCTCATAAGAATACTTAACTAAACATAGTTAAAAAGTTCAGGAATTTAATTTTAAAACTCGTAGCTATATTTATTTACTTATGCACTCGTATCATCCTTGTCCTTGAAGTGCATTATCAACACTGAAATCAATAACAAAGTCTAAAAATTTTCAAATGAAATCTTATCTAAGATGTTGGATTATTTCTTCCAATAAGAAAACTCGTAAACAATTCAATTTTTTTTTATTTTTTTTAAGGTAAGACTACAGTGAAATGCTGCTTTTTATGGAGAGTACCAAATTCGATGTGGAGAGTTTATTCGATATTTTCTGAACACTTTTCTTTATAAAATTATTCGAATTTTTGGGAATTCTTTCGGAAGTTACAATGGCTTTTATATTTGTTTAAAACATCTTTTAATGCCGTTTTACATTTTTCAAAGGTGTTTTCTCGAATTCTAAATTTTGTTAAAAATTTTTTGTAAAAAAATCTCACATTAATTTTTAATGCATATTTATTATTCAATTTGATATAATAATTTCTCAATATGTTATGCAGCCTTTAAATTATAGAATTAGCAATTTGTTCATTTTAAAATATTTTATAACTTTTTTAACATTTCACAGTTTTAAAAAAATTAACAATGCCCTGTTACTCAACGACTGAACTCCAATATTTAAAGACCAAATAGAATTACAACTTTATTTTTTAGTTCAGGAACTAGATAATATATTTCTTAAGCTACCAGCAAAATTCGGATAATTCGTATGAGTTAGAATTTGGACAATTTGCATGATACATATTTAAACTAAATGGTTTTTCTTTATACCTCTTTTTAGTCAAAAAACCCACATATTTTTTTTCAATTAAAACAGACTTGGCTTTAAATTGTATATTTTTGTTCTGTAGGGTATTTTTCAATCTATTTTATACAAAAGTTCAAAAATATAAGCATTTTCATATAATTAAAAAAAAGCCATCTTGAATACAGTCACATAATAAGAATAAAATACTTCAAATAAACTCACTTCTGTACAAATTGAAAAAGAAAAAAAATAAGAATAATTAATTGACGAAAAAATTTTCTTTCAATATTTAAACAATAATGAAGCCAAACAATATGCTTAAACAGTAAAAAATACTGCTCTTTATTATCCAATAGAAAAGATTATTGTTCATCATAATCGTTTTCATTTAATCGTTAATAAATAAATAATAAATTTCATTTAATCGTTTCATAATTGCTTTAATTTAAAAATTAAAAAGCATGCTTTCTAAGCGATTTTTAGTATTATTTCGATTAATTAAATAGCATCTGTTTTAGTTAAATATTTGGATTGAAATCTTAAAACAAGCACCTATTTTGAGATTATCATTTAAACGATATTCTTTTTTTATAATTTAAAAACAGTTTATAAAAAAATGACTTTTTAAATATATCTCCTTTATTATTAGCCTGAAAAAGTATTCACATATAATGAAATAAATTCATTCTAAAATATTTACTGCCTACGTTTTCAAGACGAAAATGAGAACAATAGGAAGAACGATTTAAATTAAGTAAATAATGTCTAATGCTTTGGAAATGATATTACCAGAGAATTACAGAAAACAAAATCGTTTGCAAACAATTCTCACAATAATGTGACAGATATCTGACAAAATGTCATTAATTTTGTTCAAACGAAAATAAATGATTCAGTTTTCAGTTCACAAATATTGATTTTAAATTCCAGAGAGTGGTATGGCACAATTACAAATTTAACGCTTATATTTATTTATTTTTGGTATGTTAGGTACACTTCGGTATAATTATTTTTACTGAACGGCTTTGCAACTGAAAATAAGACATATAAAACAGCAGGAATCATCAGTGATTTAGAATATCAATTACTGTAGTATATTTTAATAATAGCTACATTAAAGGATGGAATAACTTTTAATAAATTACGTGTAGATATAAATTTACAGTATATTCATATATAAAATACCCAAAAACTGGCACATAAATTAAGTTTAGAAATGTACTATTTATTTATTAAAGAAGAAGTATTAACAATATTTATCCTATTTTTTTTTACTTCATTATTTAAGTATACGTTAGGGTAGACAATATTTTTTGTTTTACCATCTTCAGCAAAAAAGAAAAAAAAAATTTTTTTTCTTGGCTGTCCGATTTGTGAGCACCCAACATATAACTGGCCATGTTGAAAAACATGGATTTTCTGGGTTCAAAGTAATAAGGTGGCACATTTTATTGCAATCGGACAAACGATACGAAGCGCATAAAATATGAAAAAACAAAAATTTTATAAATTAGATTTATTTTTTCACTCAGATTCAAAACATCTAAATTTTTTAAAAATACTCAACATCTATTGAGAATTGTTGATTCTTGTAAAAACTGCATAACGCTTACAATTTATCCTTTCATTTAATCTTTCAAAAGGATACGTAAAAAAAAATCCTAAAATTCAGACGCTAATTAAATTTACAGAATAAATCCAGAATTCTCTATAACTAATGAAGGACGACGCAGGTTATCCATAACAATGAAATCGAACGTAAAAAAGTATATTTGCCCATTTAATTATAAAAAATATTGCAATAATGTCACACAAAGTGATAATTGATAACAAATAATGCCGATTAACTATGCAAATCATATTTAGCAAGACGGAAAAAGAGAACTTTGCTTACAAAGTATAATCGTTAATTGTCAGAAATTCAAATGGCCAGCTGGAGAAACAAGATATTCATACAAATCAACCGGAATTCATTTGAAATTCAAATTTGTTTGTATCCAAAGGCTAATTCAAGAACGGAATCGCTATTGCGCACGAAGATAGTTTGATGTTTTACATATCTATTCAAACCGGTTTGATTGAAATTCTTCAGTAACATAATAATTCTCCGATTTTTTTTTAAATTTTTGATACCTGTTTATTTGTATTTCATCTATCTTGGGTAGAAAAACAACTTATTGTAAAAAAAACACCATAAATGTTCGAAAATAATTAAAATTCAAGAATCCTGGTTGAGTTTTTATAGTTATGCAAATGAAACTATATCTAATATTCCATGTATCAATGCTCATAAATTGTAGCCGAATTTTTGAAACAATATATTCGATACGATCTTTTCCAATGCGACGCTTTATTTAATTCTGAAACATAGATAGTCAAATGGCAATAAAATTAAGACAAATAAAATTCTTTATAACTTCCGTCCTTCCTTTCTTTATAACTTCCGTTTAGATTAAAGAAATGATTTTGAAATGAATTTAAAATATTTATAAGAGATAAATGGAAATTCAAACATAAATTATGGAAGTAGAAATGTACAAACTGCCCGATTCATATTAGTCTGAATACAACATTTATGTATTTTTTTTTATCTCAATATGATTGTTAAAATAGTATTCTTATAAAGAATTTAGTTAAAAGGATCCTTGTGAAAATCTGAGCAATCGAGTAAAGAAATGTTTTTATAGAAGCTTCTTTGAACTAGATTCAAGTAGAATCAATTAAAGACAATTAAAAGTTTTGAATAGTTCTGAAGTTGTAGTAAAATAGTTCAAAAATAAGATTTCAGGTCAGATTGTCTCCAATTGGGATGATTTCAGAACGATTGAACATTATGCAATCGTTTATAAGGACGCATATTTAATATTTGATAGTTAATGATTAGATTATGATGATTCTTGATTTAGTTGAGAAAATTCTACTGCTTATGGGTATGTATGATTGCCGTTACCATTGAAGATTATCTTATGATAGTTAATATCTGGGGTAGGATGATACTTGATTTGGCTGCAGATGTTCCTATAACTTATGGGTACGCATGTTTCTCTTAACTGGGGAAGATTAGTCTTTGATGATTGAATTACAATGACTCTTGATTTTTTTAAAGAAGTTCCTGGATAGCTGATGGGTAAGTCGGCTTCTCTTTACTATTTCAGATTAATTTTGGCAATTAATGATTCGGCTAGGATGACATTTGATTTGTATTGAAGAAATTTTCTAAAAATTTCTTTAATGTCATTTTCAATTGTATTAATTTTTAGGTTATTGTGTGTGATATCATTTCTCAAATATAATATTGCACGTATTAATCAGGATATATAAGAATTTAATTCTAAAAAACTTTAATTTTATTTTTGTGTATTTTTGCAGCAAATTCCAATGCTTGGATGTTCCTATGTAAAAAAAAAAGAGATAAGCCCAGATTAATATAGGACTTAGCTTCTTAATAAGAACGGGGAGTGTGTACCAATGAAAAGAATATTTCCTTTTTATTCGTATATTAAACTTATCGATAAATGGATTAATGAAAGATAATCTTTACACGGAAGGATGGAAATTTAAAAAAAAAATTGAAATATAGGTCCTAATCAGCTTACATGTTCTTTCGAATTTCTCGTACATTTGAATAAAATCTTATCTTTTGCATTAACCAACCATTATTAGTAATTTAACACAGTAACACAGTATACCTCTATCACTTTTTTTGTGACCAACTATGTCCGGAAATTTGATATAGATCTGCAACTTAGTTATAGAAACCAAATACAAAATTCATTTACTTAGCTCGCTGCTTTTATGAGAATTTAATATAGACGTACATTTATATATGCGCACAAATAAATATAACAATAAATAGTCTAAGCATAAACGGAATTGATTCATCAAAAATTAATTAAGATAAACAATTCTATTGATAAAACCACACGCCGAGTTTCACCAATACAGCAGTTTTAAGTTACTCACTTGAACAAACACGTAGAAAAATGTTTTTTTAGTACAATAGATTTGCCGAAACTCCTGCGAATCAGACATACCTGTTGCTGCTACTCAAAACCTTAACATGTTTTCCACTTGAACACATTTTTAGTTTGTTCCTCAGTTGTAGAAAAACGTATTATTGTATAATTCAACTATGCTCATATGATTTTCCGTATTCTGGATATTAATCCATATATTTCGGATTATAAAGAATATACTGTATTGGTTCCGAACAGGTATTGATAGAAATCCATTACAGTTTTGACACGAAGACCACATGCCAAATTTCATTTGTCTAGTTTGACTTTTGAGTTATTCGTGTTCACAAATATAACATATCTCAAACGGATATAATTGTAAAACTGTTTTTCCGAATCAGGGAAGTTAAAATATGGAAAGGGATCGACGTTTAATTTTTTTTAAGCAAATACAATATTTTTTATTAATGAAATTTTGAATAAGATATGGAAAATTGAATATTAGCTGAAATCAAAATAAAGATGTCTCCATAACTTTCTTTGCGATTAATACAAAAATTACTAAAATACATTCAACTTTAGATTAAAACGTAAAAAATGAGAAACTTATTCATAAAATCACCAATTCTTAATTTAAAATTTTAAGGATTTTTTAATGAAATTTTAAAGTAAATTAAAAAACCCTTTTAAGTAAAAACTTTTTTTCATTAAAAACAGATTTTTTTTGGGGGGGGAATTTAAATAATTACAATATGGCTTAAATTTCTTATAATTTATTATTAAACAATAGGATAAATTTGGTGTAATAATTTATAATATTGGTTCTAAAACTTAGTAGCTAAATTATTTCGCCGGCAAAAATTTTGTAACAGGATACTTAAGCAAAATCCTAAAAAAAAAATCGACTATACAAAGAAACAGATTTAAAAAAAAAAAAAATTGATTTATGAATTTTATCAATTGAAAATTTTATACCTTGGGAATTAAAATTAAAATAAGTTTTTCTTTACTATCTTCAACTACCTTTAAAAAGAAACTAATATATTATGGTAAAAATTCCATTTCAGGAAAACTCTGTACTTGTCAAATAAAAGGATACAGCTTCGGATTATGGTTGAGATATAATATGAGTGACACATTCCTTTCTCTTATTCCAAATTAT
Source organism: Argiope aurantia (assembly GCA_026543865.1). NCBI lineage: Eukaryota > Metazoa > Arthropoda > Arachnida > Araneae > Araneidae > Argiope > Argiope aurantia. Next base: position 815,792 of record JAPMOR010023574.1, read on the forward strand.
ACACAAAGAATTGAAAGAAAAATAACGACCTCATTTCAATAAATCTTCATGTTTTGAAATTTTCACATTAAAAAAATGACGAAGCTCGCAACAAAAGAAATAATTTGATAAAATTATTTTCATTCCATTTTAACATTTACATTTACGTCGTATAAAAATCATTAAATTCATTCCATTTTCTGCGTAATTTGCAGTAATCGAAAACAAAATTCTTAAAATGATGGAAATTTTGAAGGATGGACATTGATTTTTTTAAAATAATTTTTCTAGATATTGAATTAATTGCAGCACTCTTTTAAATTTACTAAGATTAAATTAATTACAATTTTTTAGAAATTTCTTTAATTACATTATTTTTAAAATTTACTCACACTAAATTTTGCAATTTTATAATTGCAATTTAATTATTGCAATTTTATAATTGCAATTTAATTATTGCAATTTTATAATTATAAATATCATATCGATAATAACAACCTTTAGAGTTTTCTCAGATGAAATAAATTACAGTAATATTTATAATTTACTTACAAACATTAAATTAAGTACAATAATTTTCTTAATTTACTCACACTAAATCTATTGCAGCAAATTTTTATAAACAGCATTAAACTAATTACAATAATTTTCATAGCTTACTCACATTAAATAAATTGCAGCATTTTTGATATTTTTTGTGAATAAATAAATACGCCACATTTACGAGCTTATTTACATTAAATTATTACGACAGTTTTTATTATTTATCTGTATTTATAGTACATTATTTTCCTTTATTTGAGAATTGATATGAAAGATGAAACAATACGTTTTGTTTCAAGCAAAAATTTCAAAATTTCAGCTTTGAAACACGCGAGACTGGAAGCGAGCTGGGCTTCACAACCTAGACCTAGAAAGGTAACGGAAACTTCATTTACAGAGGAGGTTCAGTGACTGAATGAAGCAAGCATTCTTATTCATCCATTAGCGACATCATTTCGAGTGGGAAAAATTTTCACCATTCCAAGGTGTATCAAATTTAATCATAGATTTTCTCCCTTCGCCTTACCTCGCATGTATGTAACTAATTGATATACCTAGCATTGTTGTGGATTAATCTTTTCATGCATAATATTTTAAAAGTAAAAACTACTTTTAAATAATATACATTATAATATAATAAAAGCTTTTCATCGGCTAAAATCTTAATCGTCTGTTTTTTATTGAAATTAGAATATCGATTGAACTAAACGGTTTCTAAAAAAACATCGAAAATTAAATACCTCAATTAATTATTAATATTTGTTACATTAGCAATACACATTTTGATAACAAATACGGAAGTAAAAGAAAGATCGCCTTCGTTTGATGGATCTTTAGGTATGTTAAAAGCATGGTTAAATCACAAATATTTTAAAACGAATAAAATTGTTGTAAATTCAATTAAAATAATATAGAAATTTAAAAAAATAATGATAGAGCATTTCAAAATGTAAAATGGGCAAAATTTTGT
>JAPMOR010023574.1:822283-863876 GCA_026543865.1 Argiope aurantia
AAACTTTTCCGATAAAAGACCGATTTATTTTACTTTAATCAACAAGTTTATTTTTGGTTCATTTTTTATTAATTAATTTATTATTTAAGTTAATTATTTATTATTAAAATTAATTATTTATTGTTAAAGTTAATTATTTATTATTAAATTAATTTAGTATTAAGTTATTTTTTCAGTCCAAAGGTATTAGACATAAGTAAGACCTTCAATGAAAAAGAAGGTAGACTGGTCTCCCCGAAACTTTCTCGCATACTCTCCAATTAAGATTCTATCCACCTCCACCGACCGAAAACTATACACCTTGAGCAAGGCTGCAAATGCCTTGCATATCATTTTCGAACAACAGTTACGAAATAAAGATGTTTTGCGTAATCTATCATGCGAACATATATTTTGAATGTTTTTCTTCGATTCAAATAAAATCAAAATATAATACGAAATTAAACTTCTTGTAGATAACATACCAAATTTCTTCGATTTAAGTAATTTCATTAAAGAGTTATTGAGTATACATGCATACGAAAGTACAGACCGACAGACGGTTAACTCTGACACATCTGGTTCAAAATTTAATGAGAATCTTTATTTTAGTTTCTAAACTTGCATTCCAAATTTTATTTACTTAGCATTTTAAGTTCTGGTGTTATTGAGTTTACTTACACTCGAACAGATATACAGACAAACTTGCTGTGCATGGAGTTGGTTCAAAATTTAATAAAAGCCTACACATTTGATCGGAATCTCCTATACCAAATTTCATCTATATAGTTCAAAACGGTTTTTAACGAGATAGACGAAATCTAATTCACAGACAGACATAATGACACAAAATTATCCTGTTACTCAGGATATCTTATTGGATTATGTGCAAAATATCCCGTTGGTTTATCCTGTTAACAGAAAGATAGACAAAATGACAAAAATGATATTTTCTAGCTCAGTAAGATGTGAAATGTGAAGACTCGTCAAAATCTCGAGTATGATTTTTTTTAAAAATTACGATTACACTACATTCTCTGTACTTCGTTTACAAAAAAAATAAAAAGTATGGTACATACATTCTTGGATTGTATAAATCAAATTCAAATTAACCAGCGAACATCTGAAATCAACAATTATTAGGAATAAATCAAGAAACTTTCTAGTACAGCAGCAAATGAAGGGGCCTCAAAGAGATACATGCTGGTGCAAGAAACGCATGTAATTATTTCCAACTGGAAGGACAAATGTCCTTGTAACTAATTCTCTTCTTCATGTAGCAACTAAATATGTTAGTCAGGTTATAATTATGTATATTTATTATGCTACTCAATTTATGAAATTCGTGACTTGAACATTCCATGATTGTAATTCTAGGATTTAACCAGCGAAAATATGTTTATTAGAGAACTTTTTAATGGTAATTTATTTAATGGGAAAAGCCATTCAATTTGTCCCCTCTTCTTCTTAGCTGATTTCGGAAATTTATTGGTGTCACATTTAAAAGCAAATCCAACATAGTCGATTTTAATAATTATAAGTGAATAAGAAAATGCTTATCCTAAAAATAAAAAAAAAGTATTAAGATTTCTAATTAATTAGAAGTAATTTCACGGAAAAGATGATAGTGTAATAATGATACTAACTTCCAAGAACTAGCCAAAGAAAATTCCCTGTCTAACAAATATTGTTTGAGTTATACTGTAAGAAAATACGCAATGATTCTGAAATGGAAACTTTTAGCATATATAATTCTTTTTTTAAAGTTGAGGCACGCATATTATGGGTATCATATTTAAAAGCGAATAAAGCATTTTGATAATTAAAGTGAGCAAGGAAATACATATTCTAAAAATGCAAATTAAAACATTAAGGTTTCTAATTAATTAAAAGCCATTTAATTGATGAGATGATCAAAGTAACAGTGTTACTATTTCGCTGGAACTTGCCAAAAATATTTCAGGAGTAATTAATATATATATATATATATTTAAACAACATTTTTTAAGGAAATCTCAAAGACGCTGTAACTGAAACTTTTGGTACATATAATGACAAAAAAAAAAAAAGTAAATTGTGATACGCACCACTTAAATCTGTTTTTCTAATGATGCATTCTGTATTGTGAGAAAACATATTTTACAGAGGATATTGGTTAGTTTTTAATTAAATTTAATATATTTTTTTAAATTTCTATTTCAGAAATGTGTGTGGATAGAGAGGATAACTTTATTTCCTTTGATTCAAAATTTAAAGAAATATCAATTGTTTTTTATTTATAACATTCCTATAAATCCATTTATTATTATTGTTTTATAAATATTATTGTCTCTCTATATATAATTATATATACACAAGAAAGAGAGCTAAGTTACTAACTATATATAAACGATATTTTTTAAATATAAATTAAAACCTAATTATTTTCCTAATTTTTATCTTAAATCAGTCCATGTTAATTTCATTCTAAAATATTCTATTATTTCCGGATCCAATTCCCATTTTTTAATTTAATTATTTTCAATACGCGGTCTAGAAAACTGATGACTATTCATTTTCTGACCCTCCGAGTGATGGGATGGAAATCCCTAATGTTTACAACATTCTTTTAGAGATAGATTATTTTAGAGATACCTAGGATTCCCGTTTCTAAGTTCACAAGTGTCAAAGAAATCCCTATCAAAATCTCATAGTAAAATCATTGAGGGAAAAAAAAATTCTCCCTCTTCTGCTCTTGTGTTATGATGTAGATTGACGTATTTCTTACCGCTTATTCTTTGTACGTAAATTATGTCTCATGTGGTGAAGTTTTAAAATTTTCAAAAGTTTCTTCTCTTCTGCCATGGAGCTGCTAATATATATAATTCACGATCATCAATGACTAGTATATTTTTCTTTTTCTGTTACAGAATTTTATTATTCTATCATCGCGTAACGTGCAATAATATTCCACATTTTTTAAAGTATTTCAACTTATTTGCAAAGGCCTCATCTAAATAATCAATTTTAAAAAAACTCCTCAATCCAAAGACTTATATATAAAAAATATTTCAAATTCATGCAAAGCACGGTTTTTTCGGATATGGTTATACATGAAGATTCAAATATTCGCCATTTTATATGTCTATGATCTCTTTCAACACACACAAAAAAAGCTTAAATCTTTGAAAGTTTTTTAAAAAATGTGAAATTGCTTTTAAGTAAAGTGAAATCCTATCAGTACCTAACGTCAAAAAATCATTTATTGGATTACACATTTATAGAGAGATACAAAATTGAACCCTTTCTTAAGACTAATATTCACTAGTCATATATGAAATCTTTATACTCGTATCAAATACTTTGCAATTTCGTACTCACATAATAACATTTATTTCCTTCATATATATATATATATATATTGTTTTGCACATTAATTTTCTATTAACAGCCATTGTGTCTGGTATAGATTTCAATAATATTCAAAGCTTCAGAATACTACCATTTTATTACTTTCTGGTGTACAAAGTGAGAAATTACAATGAGAAAATAGTCTAATCGACAAAAATTCGAATCCGTGCCTATGTCGACACTCCATGTTTCAGACTTAACCGAGTCCGAAAACAACATTTTTTTAAAAATAATATGCCTGTTTAGTGAAAACGATAACTCAAAACCTCTTGGAGCTAGATGGATGAAATCTGGTAAATGGTCTTTTCACCAAAATTGTTGATTTTTCGGTCAAATTTTGTATGAAATCCAATCAAAGGAAGTCTATCCCTTCAGTTGTTCAAATACAAATTAACAACATAGCCACAAAACGAAAATAGTAATAGAGATAAAATTTAGTCCACAGTTTTACCATCTGAATCATAGCTTTTCATAAAATTTGGGATCATGTGACTCGAGAGATTAACCGTATCCAGTATGTACGTTCACAAATATAAAGCGCGATATAACATACACATACTGTATATAATAATGAATACACAATATTAAATTCAGTATGTGATTCCATGACTGCAAATGTAGTTCTGTGTAAAATTATGAAAGATGTTAAAAAAAGGTTGAAAAAAATGTCCAAAATACACATTCGGTATTCTGGATATTGTGTATTAACCGCATTCCAGGGATTAATCGCCAAAGAAGTGCGAAAATAATACGCTCTTCCTCGCCAATCTATTTTTAACTAATAGTGCACAATTGAGAATATATATGATATATAAGTAAGCTGATATATATATAAGTATATTTATTAGATAGTATATGATAAAGTTTTGGAAGGCCAGTTCCACTTATTTGTCTTTTAATTCTATTTTTTCAAAAATTGAAGGATTAATTTTTATATTTTAAATTTCTTTAATAACTGCAGATAACTGTATTGTTTTAATATAATTATTTCATCCTTTGTGCCAATTTGATGAATATTCAATACATTCAAATGACCATGGTATACTGGAAACGTTTTTAAGCCCGGAAAATCGCGGGTTCTTGATCTGATTCCATTAATATGCTATTTCATTAATATTGGTAAGTTTCAAATAAACTATAGGGTCAAATGAGTTTGTGTTGACGTTTTAGAGAAGGCGGTGATCCGATATAAAGCTGCAAATTTTATTTACAAATAGACCTCGCATTGATTCAAAACTAAGCAATCTAATTAATCTAAACTGTGCTATAGTATGTTAACGCATATGCAATCTGGGAAGAAAAGATTTATTAAAGAGGATTTAAAATCTTGGCATAATGATTGCATGTAGGAGAAATATGTTTAGACAAAGACTAGCTCAAGCTTATAAAAGGTCTTTTAAATCGTATATATAATTTTAAATATTTCTTTCCTTAAGTAGTAACTTCTCTAAGCACTATTTTTACTTATGATTGATATTTTAAAATTCCCCTACATAAAGAAATTTCACACAAAAATATTTCAATACTTGAAATTTGAAAAACGGACGATTTAATAAAGCAATTTTTGTTGTCTAAATCTTAAAGCTTTATTACTGTTATCTATTGCGCGTCAGCTGTTAAGTAAGAATATATATATATATGTCTGGAATAATGAGCGAAATGAAACTTAGGATAAAATTGTGATAATTAAAAAAAAACTGTATATTATGTAAAAACGTTTTAAAGCCACTTTGAAGTAATTTAAAAGAGATATCAAATGCTATTTTTTGCAGTCTAATTATTTAATGCCAATTAATATTAATATACAATCTGGCAGAAACAATAATGTTTTAATTATAACCAACAATTATATAAATTATATCATCATACATATAAAAGGTGATAATTAGTATAGTTGTAATAATTTGAAATTCATTTTCAAGATTTTTTTGTCCCATTTTGAAGAAACATTATAGAAGTTCTTTTCAGATGTTCGTCATAATTTTAACCAGAGATTAGATAAAAAAGACGAAGTTTGGTAGTCATTTTGCTCTCCAAAGCAAAACCAGAGAGAAGACCTTCTCACGAACGCGTTTAATATGCACCATGACCATGTAAATGGTAATATTAGTTGAAACTGCGTAAACTTGATTTAAAAATGAAGACAACAGGTTACGTGGTTGTATAACAAAGAGAGTGTTAACCATATGAATTACAGAATTTAAAACATGTTTCTGTACATTGAAAATTTCCAGTTCTAAAAAATTTATATTGAAGTGTTGTCCTCAGTAACATGGCTAATTTTTATCCCAGACTGATAAGGGAAGGAATGAATTATTTTTGGACTTTGAATGCTAATAAAAATTCTGTATTCCACGTATTTAACATATATTAACAATGCATATTAACTTTCCAGTACAAATTATATAAATGCTGAACCTGCAGAGTTTTATTCTTTTCGTTAAGGACTGGTATCACTAAGACAATAGTTATACTAATGAGTCCAGTTATACTCATGTCACATAGCCGATCTGTTGTCTTTTAATCACCCAGCAGAACGTTTTATTCTATTGAACTAATAGATTACTACTTGCAATTTTGATTAATTGTTAACAAAGGAAGACATGAATGATAATTCAACGGATGGGCGAAGAGAAATATAAATATTATCTTTGAAATACTTGGAAAAAAATGAGAAAACATATTTCACGTTGTCTAACAAAAGCACCGTTTAAAAAGCTAGAATTAATTTGTAAAAAAGACAACGGAATTGTGATTTTATTTAGCTTGATCAGAAAGTTAAAAATATGACAAAACTAAAAAGTCTTTACCAAAAGCCCCCCCCCCCTCTCCCAGGAAGAAGTACACAGCGTTTTATCACTTGAAGTACATCATAAGCACGTGAATCAGAAGTAGCCGGATTAACAACATTCTCGCTTCTCCTACGGAGATAATAATAATGTGGGGTTGGATTACCTCTACTTCTATGACGGGATGTACCTCCTGAAGAAACGGTTGGGAAATAGTTGCTAATGACTATTAAGATCATATCCTCAATTTCCGTATAGTTTTCTGGACAGAAAAAACCTTCAAATGAACCCAGGATGCATAGATAGGTTCCAAGTAATTTGTGAAGTTATTACCGGTATTAAGTTATTATTTCCGCAACCGAAATAATGCTATATTATTTATGAATACATTGTTTTTAGAAATAATTAATGAACATTGTAAAGAAATATCTTCTAATCCCACAGCACTTATTTCAAGGTGATGAAGGATATAAAAACTTTTTCTTCTTACTTGTACACAAATAAATCCGTGTGTTAGGCCCACATATTTCAACAAAATATTTTCCATACTTCCTGAATTTTATTTATGTAGTGCATTTCTTTCCGAAAAATGCTTAATGAGTTCCAAAACAGTTTTAAATTGTCACAGCATTACATCATTGCAATATATTGGTTTGCAACCAGCAAACCAATTTTTAAAGAAAAAGCTTTCGATAAAAATCTAATCAAAATAACGTAATGCCATGTCATAATTTTTATATTGTTATTCTTAAGCATTTCATCCTTAAGCTTTCCTAAGTATTTCAGTATTTTACAAATTTCTATTGTATTCATACTCTAATTGAGTTCCAAATATGGTATTAAAAAGTAATTATTGCATTAATAATTTATTATTAATTCATTATGTAATATAAATTAGTTGTTGCATGCAATGGTATTTCGTCAATTAATCAATCTGAAATTATATAATAATTTTCAATCTTCGTTTAAAAGTGCTATTCCAAACACAATAATTTGGTTTTAAAGACTAGAAAAATAAATTAAAACTAAAATATATTTATGTCGACATGATTAATTCATTAATAACATAATAAGTTAATGATTTACGATAATAATGATGAAAATCAATAAATTTAAATAATGTTCACATTATAACTTTAGAAAAATGCTTTATTTTGTTAACTATGTTTTATCAAAATCTTTAAAACAATTACAATTCAATAAAATAATACAGACATATATAATCACAAAAACAACGAATTAAATCACAATGTCTTTGACAAAAAATATACTAGCTTAGTAATAATTCTCAGAATTATCGATTTTATGATGTAATATGAGCGCTATAAATAGAATAAATTGTAGCGACATCATTTGAAACCAGATCAATATCAAGCGAACGTTATTAAAACTCAAGTTTAAGCGTAGTTCAAACTGTTGATTCAAAAAGTTTTAGACTGAAGATATTGAATTAAAAATATGACTCCATATATTTTTTCCCCTTGAATATAAACTATCTATATATTAATTTTTTTTAAAAAAAATTTCTTGAAAAGATCTAAAATTTAATATTTTTCACAAGATATAAGATTTACAATTTTATAAAAATATTTTTTAATCGAATGTAAAAACTTAATCAGACATAAAAAATAATTACATTTTATTTATATTTTTATTATTGTTAAATTCTGTGTATCAGGATTAAATAATATAAGGATAAATATATTTATTTTAGATGATTCAGAATTATTTAATTTATATTAATTTATATAATAAATATATTATATCTGAAATGAAAACTTGAAATTCTTATTTCAGACATTACATTAAATTGAAACTGCAATATTTATTGCGATAATTACTTAATTTCTTTTTTAACAATACAAATTATTCGCAAATTCTACATAAGTTGCAATGAAAATAATGAAAAAGTTATTTTAGCATCAAAACAAATAAAAAAACAACGAGATATTAATTTTCAATTGAATATCGTATCTCTTGTTTATTTTTATATCTAATTGTTATCAAGTTTTTAACAATGATTCATTTTCATCATTTATTCAACGAAAAATGGATATAACAATAACTATATAATCAATATCGATATTGAAGTAAAAAAAAAATCAAACATTTCATACTTTTATTATCTGCATGTCTTGGATGATCTAGATAATTTATCTATTTGTTAGAATAAAAAAAGTTAAAAATTTCTTAAATTATTTTTTATATTTCTGTTATTAATAAAAAGTTTTAATACATGTGTAAATAAAACAAATATATAAAATACATATTTAAAAAAATAATGCAAAGTAATAATGTTCATAAAAATATATAGATATAATTTTTAAAATACATTTAAAAACAAACATTCCGGCAAAATTTTTTATTTCAATGATATGGAAATTTCACAAAAATATGTTTATATATTATAAATGCTGCGATACAAAGTTGAATTATAAAAAAAAAACAAATCAATATGCAAGTTGATAAGTTCGGAAAAGCGTTTCTGTTTAACAAGATATATGATGCAACAACACAAAATATCTTTTTAAAATAAACAAACTGTTCAAAATATACGTAACTTGCAAAATTTTTTCCCAGCAAAAAATGTTTTAAAATAATAAAAACCCAAGTGTTCAAGATTATAAAGAGAAAACTTAACTGAAAAGCACCCACCGAAACATCAATAGATATAAAAACGTGTCACTTAAAAAAAATTTCTCCGACAAAACATCTGAGCCGCCGGCGACAGTGCTGACGGACACGCCGCAAAACACGCGCTCTTCGCCGGCGTATTTTTTTCTCTTGCACCGGCGAACGCGCACGCAAGAGTTGTTAAAAACTTTCTTTTTTCCCATTTACTTCGCAAATCTCTGCATGTGTGAGCTATTCAATGCATAAAAATGCCTACAGGATGCATTTATTTTATTTTTGCACTCAAAAAAAATTTTTTTAATTCAATTTGGTAAGAAGAAATGGACATTTTATTGGAGTTCCTTAAAAGAGAAAATAGAATACAAGAAATAAGCGGGAGTTGCGCGATTTCATTCCCACTAGGTTCGGAGAGTGCAAACGATATATTAATGACGTCACCCCAGCTATTGTGTAACACTAATTATAAATGCATCGCCGATTGAAAAGCCGGCAATTGATGATAACCGCCGTTAGAAGAATCCCAACCGTTAGTTTTGTCCCATCCCTGCAGTTCGATACTGTCCGGCAGACTATAGTTTGTACCATGACACTCCCTGGTAATCGTTTGGCATGATTAATTTCATAAGAACTCACCTCCATATTTACTGGAACACTGAAGAGTTAGCGGTAGGCGGCATTGCGTAGAATTCTCTCTATCAACCCTACACTTAGCTGTGAGCTCGCTTTCGCGTGTTACGAAACCGGCGTGTAAATATAAATATATTCCTCCGCGATCGCCTACAAAAAATAGTTCCCCAACTAATATTCTCGGAAAGAACAGGTGCTCTTGATGCTTAAATGTGAACTTTTTAACAAGTTTCTGCAGTAACTTTCATCCGATCGGCGGATTTCGAACGGCGCACTACTTTACAGTCGCGGATGTGGCCGTTGTTATTCCTGGCTGCGATTTGCCCACTGTGCGTGACGTCACACGCACCTGCTGGGTAAACAGAGAATGAGAGACAAATTTAGATCCCTCTGCCTAGGATGATACAAGGTCATACGTCCATGGCTCTTAGACTGTTTCTAACTCTTTTTATTTTATTTTTTCTTTTCTCCTTCTCTCTTTTTGATGGTGCTGTTCTTTTATTTCTTGTCTCTTACCCGTAAGATAAAAGTTTTTAACAGATCGCTCTGCTACTTTGTTTTGTTTTGTACTGGCAGCCATTTTAGTAGGGGAGAGATGTCAGTTTAGCGCGCGGCTCTGGGCTTTCAAATCTGTATTTTCGATGCCAGCCAGTTTTACTTTCTCTATCTTTGCGCCCGAGAAAGTTTTTGAAGAACCGATTCCGACTTTTTTTTTCTGTTAAAAAAATGCATCTTCTATTCAACCGCTTCGCGCTGGCTATTATTGCGGTTTTTGTGGTTTTTTTCGCCAATTATTGCTTTATTTGTTTTCGTCGGGTTTTTTTTGTTGTTATTATTGTTGCGTATTGTTTCGAATGACACCTGCTGCATTTCACCTTTAACTAGAGCCGTCCATGAAAAGTCCTATTTGTATTAAATTTATTGTTTAAAATAATGCTTTTCTGAGTTCGTCTTGTATTGTAGCAAAACTATTTTTTTTTAAATGAATCTTGCACATACGACTGTTTACATCGAAAAGGCATTAGTTTAAATAAAATAAAATCAAACAAATAAGTAATTTGGAAACTCCATATTTTTTTTAATTTACATTTTCTTAACTCATATTATATTTTTGTAAATTTTTTTTAAAAAATGAGTAGAATATATTATTGTAGTTGTAACTGTTTATATCAAAAGTAAGCTTATTTTTTAAAGAAAAAAATCCGAGAACAAATAATTTGCAAGCAAATTTAGCACAAACTCGAAGTCTCACTATAGATTCACCCAAACTTGATATTCTGTTATAATGATTGATTTAAATATAAAATCATTTGCAATGATAGCGCCATTGCATTAAAATCAAACGATTTTGAATAAAGTTAACCTAGCATTTTCAAATAAATTTTATTAAGGAGATGCAAAATTGATAAATGTGATAAACAAATGAATTATTATTAAAAAAAATTTGCTAAACATGTCTCGTGTTGACATATATAGTCCAAAAAAAGTTCGTGTAACTGTACTTAGAGCTATTACAATGCATATATGTTACAATTTTCCTCCATATTTTTGTTTTCTATTTGAAGACGTAATCTCATCATTAGCAACTTTGCAGTGCATTGCTCGAATTAAACTCCAGAAAAATTTATTTTTAAAATTATCTTACTGATAAAATACAACTAAAGAAACTACACACACACACACACACACACACACACACACACACGCGCACACACACACACACACACACACACACACACACACACACACACACACACACACACACACAAGAAGTCATTTCATGTTCTACAAGCTTAATATTGTTATACATAGGACATTGATAACTTTTCTTAAAAAATAAAGTAGATTGCAATTTTTTTTTTATGGGGAGAAGCCCTACGAGTAAAAAAAAAATCTAACAATTAATGAACGAAGTCCTTTAATTGTAATTAAAATACCAAAATAATGTTAAACCGGAATATTTTAACATTAAGTAATATTGTCGTATATTTAATTTTTAGTATGTACAAAAAAATTTTACGCAATTAATTTTTGAATTTTTACCAATTTAATATTTATACTCTGATACTATTACTGAATTCTATTACATGTTTGAACTGATGTTTGTGTTATCAGATTAATTGTTAAGATAGTTAATCTGATCTAATTAATCAGACCTAATAACTGATCTAATTAATCAGATTAATTATATCAGTGATTATACTCCGATATTTAAAGAACAGGCTTGTCTGTTTATCCACTGCAATTGATCGAAAAGCAAAAATGTACCACTGATTTATCTTCATCTACTTAATTTTGCAAATTTTGCATATAAGCATTACATGTTATGGAAGAACTATTTATTTTCTTTATCTTAAAACACTTTTAGTTCTAAACATTTTCTAGATACTTTTTGTTTTCCTACCATTATTTTTCCTTCACCTTTTATTACAATACATAATTATTGCTAGTTGTTATTATTGTTGTAACTTATAACACTTTAAAAGTCCTGACAGATAACTGTCAGCGATTTAAGACGAGTGAGCGTCTATTGTTTTTTTTTCAGTAGCGCCAACTAGGGCCAAGAGTACGACTTAGCTACTTCATGCGTCACAACCCTTTTTACGGAGCGGACTTCATGCATGCATTTCATTCATTCATCCACAAATCATAATTTTGACCTGAATCAGAGAACGACCACCTCTGATCCCGTACCCCCAGTGGTATTACTCTCGGCATGGAGGACTTTGGGCCACAACGGATTTATACGTGTGCCAGCCACCACACACATGGAGAGTCTTCGGTCGGCAGGGTTCGAAAATTATTGCTAGTTCCAGTCAAACTAACAGTTTCAAATATACGTTCAAATGATATTAGTTATGACTGACCTTGCTTAGCTTTATTGTTATAGCCTGATTGAGTCCTATTTACACTATTTTGTAATGCTTGGTCATGCAAATATTAACTAATGCAATTTTTGAGCAAAATTGCGGACATTTAAATTTCTCTGTCTAACTACTAAATATGAAGAGTTAAGAATAGCTATGAAATTTTATGGAACTTATAATTTATTAAAAATCTGAAAGTTATGGAAAATGTGACTAAGAAACAAGGTAAAAATAATGTAATTATTCATTATCGAAATATCAATGCAAGTTTAAATGAATGTATGCATTTTAGGAACTAAGTTAAAATTCAACGACATTTAGCTATAATAAGAAATTTAAAGAATATAAAATTGGAATTTCTTCAGTCTGCTACTTCAAATATTGCAGTGCTAAAATTCTGAGAAATTTCTACTTGAATAATTGAAATTAGAATACCTAAAATTATTTACACTAAAAATAAACAAATATGATATCTTTAAGTACTGAGAAATGAATTTGAAAATTTGAGAATTATATTAATATATAAACAAATTATTGTTCACTGTGAAACAATTTACCCTGGGAGATTTCTGTAAAGCGGCGGATTTGATTCTAAGAAAGTTACAGAATTTATTTTCCAAAATTTAGCACACTGCTAAGTAACCTCACTTATGTTTATAAATATTTTAAATAAATCCATAATAAGTATAATTTTAATAATTTCATATCACATATATTTGTATACAATAAAAAAAATTACATTTTTAACTTTGCATATTCAAACAGCGCAACTTTGGAAATTGAAATAGATAAAGATTAGAGATTGTCTCTGAGAATATCTAATTTTAGAAGGCAATTCGAGAGCAATATTGTAAATTATATAACATATATGCATCCGTTTAAAAACACAACAAGTAATTTTAAATTCATAATAATATATTTAAATCTAGCTATAACTGATATGAAAATGCCTTGAAATATTTAAACGCCTGATAAAAGCGTATTCAAGTAAAGGTAAATTATTTGGAATTTTCACTGCTTGGCTTCTTTACATTCAGAAGACAAACTTTTCCGCAGAGCGCCTTAATGCCGCCACGTTTTGAGGTGAAAATGTCTAAATGTTGTATGAACTTTTGATTTCTTTTGAATTACTTTTCTTTGATGAGTAAAAAACAATTTGGCATAAATACTATTATTTGTAAAAAAATAACAATTATTTTTAAAAGTGTACAAACAAATTGAAATGATAGTTTATTTTTTTAAAATTTAGCTTATTTAACTTTCCTTATTGAAGTCTTAAGCACTTTTTTGGAAGAACTCCGAAATGAACTTTTGAACAATAGTAAAATGTCGAAGACGTTTCCTCAATTGGCTATCCCTTTCCAGATTTCCACACCATACCAATGAATTAGTAGACACATTTGTTTCATGTGAATATATACGGCGGATTTGCCTTGAATCAAGTGTTTAAAATGTTTAGAAAAATTTATGCAAAGTTGGAAATAAAATCTTTTTCTTCAATTGCACATTTGCAAATTACAAAATAATTAAGTGATATGCTCTAAAAGCTGAATTAAATGCCCACAGCTTTTATTGCAAATAAAGATTAACTTTAAAAAACATCACATGACTATTCAAACTTGGACATATCTTAATGCAGAATGGTGTATTTTGTATTTTGTTGTACAATAGAAAATTGAGTACAAATTTTGGTTAATTTCGTTTTTTTTTCTTATTGAATTCTAAATTTGATACATATTTCCAATGTGTGCGACATCACCACATACCAAATATCATTAGTACGAGTTTTTTCACTATTTTCTCACTTACGAAGTAGGCAAAGTAAAAGTATTGTAATCGTCAAAAAATTTTGAACTCGAGAATTTTGCGAATTTTTACGTTTCAGACTTCTTTGAGTACGGAAAATGCAAGTTTGAAATTATGTTTGTCTGTGAACATAATAACTTTAAAAGGTTTTGAGCTAGACCGAAGAAATTCGGCATATGAACTGAACACAAAAGCTTTAATTCGCCATTAAATTTTGGACGAAATCCATTTAGAAGACGTCTGTCTGCCCGCCTGTACGAGTAAAGGTAAATACGATAATAATAAAACATAAAGAGGAAATAAATAAAATTTTATGCCTAGATTTAGAATCAAAAATCAATTTGAGTATATCCTATAACAACTTACTGTCTCATAACTTTTGCATGCACGCAAACGCGACAATTAAAAAATATAATAACTTAGGTACCTGAACTTTGCTTTATAGTTTTAGCATCTTCAAAGTAGATTCCGAATTGCTTGTGAACTAAAACTGTCCACCAGTTGATCTGAATTTTCATACACATGAATATATCACAATAACTCAAAAGTGCAACGATTTAAATAAATGAAATTTGAAAATAAATGTAATTAAACTACACAAATCTTGTAAATTTTTGTATAGTTTAATGCTAAATTGTTGTTTCAGTCGATCATAACGAAGCGTCTAAAATACATAATGGAATTTCGTTTACCTGTGTATTAGAAGATTCCATTATACAGAGAGGGCGGAGGAGAGGGTTAATATCTTATTAGATATTATACGAAAAATTTTCATAGAGAACATTTCCCTTTGTTGAATTATTACTTTTTTTTATATACAAACAAATACTTGTTCTTGCAAATAGACAATCCAATGGCAGGCCTCTTTTTAATAAATTGAGCTTAAAATCTGATTATATAATTTAATAATTTCTAATTAATATGCGCAAATGTATTCAAATCGTTGAGACGGCAAATTCTTGTTTAAAATTATATAAGATCCAAATGCTTTCTCACGCATTCTATTCCTTACTTTATCCTCGTTAGCCTGAGCGAAGAAATCATGACGAAAGCTAAAGATACGACTATTTTGTTAAAGCATAATGTATAAAAAAACTTTACTCCTGCTTCTTCAATTCATGTTTTAAATATATATCTGCACTTCTAATGATTAGATGCTAAAAATTAATCCATCTAACTGTTTGCATTTATGTGTTAATGTGTCCACATGTGCACGGGCGGACGAATAGACAAATTTTCCAAAATTTGTGGGCATAAAGATTTGCCTGTCTCATGTGTAGATAATTTCTGTCATATTTTGGAATGGACTTTTGCCAAAATGTGACAGAAATCTACAAATCGGGTATAAAGGCTATATACTAAATCTCATAAATGTAGTTGATTGTATTTTTTAGTTTACAAATCGACAGATAAATTTTACCAAATAAACTGTTCAAACTCGATGATGTCTGAAACATGGTGATTTATTAAAAATTAGATAATGATGATTGGCTAGAACTCCGTATTTCTCTAAAGTGAATGCATTAAATTTGTCAAAAAGACATATTATTCATATATATATTTAGATGAATTTACAGCAAAACGTTTTTTTAGAAATGAAACTAAGGTTCTCGTGTTCCAAAAACACATTCCCTCAAATAGAGACCGTAAAGTACACATAATAAATATTACACCCATAATAGCTGGATGTGAAACTTCGGTGACTACGTTGAGACCTTGATGCTGCTCTCATCTGATCACAGGTCAAAATTAAGTGAAAATGTCTCTTAGTAATCAAAGCCCATGTCATTGCCATCTAGAAAGTATATTAATGCAACAAATAAACTTGAATTTAAAATTTAACTATTTTATATCGAATCTTAGAAAAAATGATTTTCAATGGTATATAATCCATATTCTATAGATAAAAATTTTGATATTACTTTATTATTAATTGTTTTACGGACTTCTGTAGGGTTCATTCTCAGATTCAGAAACCCTCTGTGCTTTGGAGCATGCGTTAGAAGGCGTTTATTTCGTCAAAAATAGAAGGGGGGGGGGGTGAAAGAAAAAATGAAAGTAGGAGATAAATATATTTAGAAACACAGTGAACTCAGATTATTCGCCGAATTACGCTTAATAATTGTTCATCTTCCTGCGTATCATCCCTTTGCGAAGTACAATCATTGAAAATTGTTAGTTTCAGGATTCTGAAAAGAACAGTATATAATGTTTCATTTATATGTTAGAAATAAAAAAATTTACGAACATTTAAAGGTTTCATCAACTAGTAATTCCCATACCACAAAACAATCTACATATATAATCGTTTCAATTCACCTTCCATATTTACTAACAATACAAACTACTCTACTTATGCCCATTTGGCAATGTTATTTGTACAGAAAATGTGACATGCGGCGTATGTATAAACAAATGCCGAACCTTCTAGTAATGATGAATGGAAAACGGCATGAAATGCATCATTATGCATTCAACACCTGCCACAAATATATGACTGAATGATTCGGATTTCTGAATGAAGCATCTATTCCTTGACAGGTTGCAATGACACCATATCGTGACTCTTGGTATGGTATCAGTTTATGAAAGAAATACACAAAAGAAAGTGGAAAAGTAGATGTAAGATGTTTGATACATGAATACATAATCGACTCTTGTAATTTTGAATTCGATTTTAGAAATTATTGAAATAAGGTAACGCTAACTATACTCGTATGTTTAGGATAAACATGGAAAGAAAATATGATGTCTTTGGTTAAATTACTTATGTTCTTCCAGATCGTAGCATTTATATGCAGAATTTATCAAAATTAATTGCAATGGACAATTAATTGTTGTAATTATTGTATTAAATGTTACAGGCATGAAAAGGCCATATAATATTTAACAAATTCACTAAGCGCTAACAAGATAACCAGCGCTGTTAAGCTTTTTACGTTAAAAATCATTAAATACGAAAACTCAGTATAATAGAAACTACCTAAACCAAGCATCGTTTTATATAAAAGTAACCAAGTTACTCATTTACAAAAAGGTAATTATTCATTAACAAACTTTGATTAGGTCCGTTCTTACATACGATGCTGAGAAAACATGGGCGATACAAGAGAACATTATAAAGAGTTATATTTTGTGTTATATTTTAGTCTTATATTTGAAAGAGGAACTTTAAGAAGGATATTTGGTGGAATCAAATGCGATAATTATTCGAGAAGAAGAGCTAATAGAGGAATTTACAAACTATTTAAAGAACTAAATATTATTAAATTCATAAAAATACAAAGAATTACATGGGCAAGATATTTAATAAGATTAGAGGATAATCGAATCAGTAACTACTGGGAGTAGTTTTCACAAAACCTATCTCCATACTCTCTAATAAAAGTGTTATTTTAAAGAACATTTTGTATGGCCTTCTCATACAATAATTATGGAATATTAAGTGTTGACTTGAATTTAGTATTTCTAATGACGCTATCTGGTGACCCTTGGCGAGTGTTTTGGCGATTAATCCAAGGTATGCTATTAATAATATCCGAAAATCAAATCTGTATTTTACACGACTGTTTCCCCATCGATTGAAAGAAAAAACTGACCCAAAACTACACTTGTAGTTACAAAATCTCATACCAAATTTCATAAATTTAAGGCATTGCATTTTAGAGTTGCTGGGTTGGCATATTTCTGAAATTATAGATCAACAGACGGTCAACCTCTTGTTGGTCACCTATATGTGCAAACGCCTATCAATTTGACTCAAAATTTGGTAGGTGTCTACACTGTAGGTATTAAATCTATATACTGAATTTTATTTATATAGTCTTCATAGTTTGCTGATTATTTTTTTAACTTACATTCGAACATCCGGATATATACACAGATTTCTTCACTATGGAATTTTAAATGCTCAGTTTATGAAGTATTCCTTGTTATAATCACTAAAGTTTTGTAAATAATATGTTCAAAAGTTTTCAACTCATAATGTTACTGTCTTAATTTTTTTTAAGTTACTGTCTTAAAATTGGTAATAATTATAATGATAAAAAAAGACAACAGTTTTAAAATTATTAAGAAAATCACTGTTCTTCACAACCGTTTAACGCAACGTTACAAATTAGCATTTCAAGGCTTTGAATACATTTTGAAGATAATCCAATTAATGTTAAGCTAAAATATAATTTGTCGCTTTTATACGCTTCAGAGTTATCACAAAGAATGTTATTTTTAAGGAAAAAGATAGGATTAATCTTAAGTATTTTAAATTTTACGAATAGGTTTTATACAATTTTGAAACAGAAGTTAAACATTTTGAAGTAAAAATAGATATCAGTGCTATCAATAAAAATCTAAGAATTTTTCTTTCCCGTGTTAGGAAGTTAAAATATCAAGTACTTTATTTTTTATTAAAGGAAATTTTATTCATCTTAACAGTCGCAGTTTTGAAAATTTAATTTAAGTTGAATTCAGAATCACGAATATATCATTTTGATCATCAGGAAACCTTAAATGTGAGACAAAAGATTTTAATTGTTCGATTCGATAACATCTTTTAACTTATGTGAAGTTTTAAATGTTGTACATCATTTTAAATCATGATAACTATCAATCTGAAAATGCAATTTAAGTCCTAATTTACGATTATCATTATAGCTCTCATCATATAAGTTTTATGAAATAGTAATCTTTCTACTTATAATTATGCATAAATTAGAGAATTCATTTTAAAATCTTTCTAGTACATTTCACTTTCTTTTTTTTATTCCTGTAGTATTGTTTAAACATTAATTACACATGGATTATGACGATAGATATTTTAATAGAAATTCATATTCAATGACGAGGGCGTAATTCGAGTTGGCAACATGTTCTCCAGACATCTATACCATACCAACACGAAACCTATCGCATGAAAATAGATTTATTAATACACCAATACCATAATTATAATGAATACTCATTTAAATTGAGAAATAAACTTACGATTAATGTTCCAAAATTTCAACCAAATTATTATGGCTCTTTAAGTGTTAACATATAATTTTAAATCTATTAATTATTTGAATATATAGTCTATAAATAATGTGTAATCAGTTTTTAGGTAACAATCAGATTTTACTATGAAATACAGTTTTTATTTCTATTCTTATACCCAGTACAAAGTAGTTTTAGTCGTCTGTTTAATATTATGCTGGCTTAATGTTTGGTTACATTAACGTCCCATTTGAAAGTTATACGAGGGCAATTCTGGGACGGGACCTTGTAATTTTGAAAATTGACTGGATGATGAGGAAGACACCTGAGATGGAACCCTCTCTCTAAATTAACGTATCACATCAACGAAAAGGAATCTTACTAAGAAAGATTTAACGTGCGCCAGGCCTGTATACAAGATGGATCTTTAATGAAACCAAATTCGAATTTCGAATCCACCGCCCTCGAAGCCGTGACCTTAACACTAGGCCATCGCAGCCTTACGTTAACGTTTAGAGTATGCTATCTAATTTCATCTTGTATTAAGCTTCCATTTCTTCTTGAAATTCAGTCGCAATAGCATCCGTAAAGGTTTAAAAATATATGCCAATACAAAAAAAAAAAAAAAAAAAAAAAAAAATCGAACTATCACAATAGACTCTGCATACGATGAAAAATTACTAACATTTTTACATTAAAATATGAAATTTTCAAATAGATTTGGAAAATAAATAATAAAGGAAAAATAATTAGAAACACTGATTCCTTATTTTGATCTGAAATTTTAAGATTGCATTTATGCCTACATGATTGTGTGATGTATTGAAAACTGATTTCTTCTCAAAGAAATAAAAACTGGAGTGGAACTTCTACTTTTATTACTTAAAAAAAGTCAGAAGGTAATCAGCAGGTAATCCATAGCAGCTTCAAATGATGTGATTTATCGACGGAATTGCTATCAATCAAACATGTATTCAATATTTTCTTTATTCTATATTTCATTTTATCAAAAACATCATAAGTTATTTATAAAAACATCATAAGTATATTAGTTAATAGATCATTATAATTATTAATAAATGTGTCGTGCCATTTAATGATTTTTAAGTACCCCAAGGTATGTACTAAATCCATAAAGGAAAAAAATGACAATTGTAATTCGATTGAAAATTAGATTTTATTTATTTTGCCATGAATATTTAGAGAAACTAATCGATAGGTACTAACATTTCGTTGATATATTGAAACTATAAATATTTATTAATGATGTGTGGTTATTGGAAGGTTTAGTATTAGTTTAACTTCTTAGAATACCTAATTATTTTCTTAAGTAATATTCGAACGGCACAAAAGAAAATCTAGTATATTACCTACTTATTAAAGCAGAAGCTTAGTAATTGATATTTACATATTTTAAATTGGGATGGTCATTTTCATGACAAATATCATTCCTATATTTTTTTAGTTCTTACAATGATGAAGAACCAATTTGTCTGAACAGCGAAATTTTGCTAATAAAGAGACAGCCGAATTTACATCAGTTTAGCTCATAAAACTGTTCATTATTCATCAGAACAGAAAATTTTCGGAAGAGTTACGTTATGAGCTCTGTGTTTCTAACTTTGAGACATGTGCATAAATAAATTTAAAAAATTTTAAATGAAATAAAAAAGTTTTTTTTTCCTTTGTAAATATTCTTATGTATATACCAAACTTGCCCAATCATTTATAAAAAAAAATTATTTTCAAGGGAAAAGTTTTTAAAATACTCTATAATTAATAACAGGTCATATTCGCGAAAAAATATAATTCTTATGATTTAACTCTTACAATATTGGAAATACAATTTGTACTAAGAGAAAACATTTGATAATTTTGGCAGCTGAAGATTTATTAATTCGGCTCAGAAAATTTTATTCATCTTAGAATATTAGATTAATAAAAGTTAATCTATTATTCTAAGATGAATTAAGTTAGTCTGTAACAGTCACTGAAAGCCAATAATCTGCCGATGTCACTGCGCAGCTATTTTTCAATAATTACATATTTTGTTTAAAAAAGAATATACTCTACACTAAAAGATAATATACTAAAAGAATAGCTCAAAAACATTTCTTACAGGTATCGTTTGTTGAACAATTCGTAGAAAATGCCAAATTTCTTTTGAAAGACTAAAATTAAATTGTTGGTCATTTTCGCGATAAAATTACAATTCCGATATCGTATTCCTTAGAATATAAGAATTTAAGTTTGACTTAAGAACAAAGTCTCGGTAATTTAAATTGCTGTAGTATTATTAAATTTGTTTAGAAAATTTCCTTCCAACTTTGAGTACAGTAGATCAAAGATTCTAAACTTTTTAAATTTTGTATCGCATAGTAGTTAAGAGGGAAAAAATATATTCCCCATTTTAAAAACATTTTACAACTAAGAATTAATATAGTCAGTGTGACACCCATTATAACCACCAATTTAACAGGAGAAGACTAAAAAAATGACAAATATATTTATAAAAATCTAAACAATAGATATTACAGAAAAATGTTAAAATAGGATTCATTCATTAAAATTTTTTAAGGAAAATTTTTACAAATAAGATAATGTAATATACCACTAGTGGTAATGTACCATAGGTTGAGAAACCTTGTTGTAGACTAATGAATGGTTGAATTACAGCTACAAAGTAACAATGTTACTTTGTTTCCTGCTTACGTTAAATAACCCTTCCAAGAAACGTGCAGTGACTTTTCCAACAATGATAAATTAATTTTCCGGCAATATTAAATGACCTTTTCTAACAATGTTAAATAACTGTTTCCAGTAACATTAAATGCCTTAACAGCATACCAATGATTCTCAATCTTTTAAAGTTTTTTAGATAGTAATATTGAAAAAAATGTGCAAAATCTTAAAAATATTTTACAATTAAGAATTAATATTCAGTGTGGTACCCATCAAAAGCATCAATTTATTGGGAGAGGAGAGACGAAAACGATAAATGTATTTATACAAATCAGAGTAATAAATACTACAGCAAAATATAAAAATACGGTACATTCATTAAACTTTTTTATCGGAAAATTTGTACCAGAAAACATAACGGAATATACCACTAGTGTTTCCTGTTAACGTTAAATGACCCATCCCAACAAAGTCGAGTGACTTTGTTGGGATGAGTAATTTTTTCCAATAATGATAAATTATATTTTCCAACACCCTTTACAATAATATTAAATGACCTTTCAATTAATATAAAATTTAAGGAATGCATTCTACATATTTAAGAAACATTTTCTAATCGAACTCGGAAAATTTCTTGCATGAGTTAGTAGGAAGGTCATTTGCATAAAAAAAAATTATATTTCTCATCGAGAGGGAAAAAACTTAATAGAGTTTCCCACAATTACCTGTACTTGGAAGTTGCCGCAATAGCAAGTTGCGCCTCAGTATTCAAAAAAGGGAAATCACACACCCTCCACAAACAAGAGGAAAATTCAAACAAGCTGTAGACAAACATCCAGATTCTGACCAAGGCTATTGCGAGAAAAGTATTTACACTTAGTTGCAGCCTTAAGGTCAGTGAAAAAGATGACTAGCAGGTTTTTAGCATACATCATCGGCAACTTTGTTTAAATAATGAATGGTGAATACTGCAAACTTACGCAACTTAAGTAACGATATTCGTACACACGTATCGTCGTCAACCGGTTCGCGCGAACACCTTAACGATCACTTTATGCACATTGACCTTGTGACAATTTAGCTAACACAAGAATTAGATATGCATCACTTGTAAATGTGTAACAGTTATTTGAATGTGAAAATAAAAGAATCGGCTGGGCGCAATGTGGTTAGATTTATTAACCAAGGATTCCAAAGTAGTATGATTGAATTAGCTGCATTTCCTGTATCTCTAAAATCTGAGATAACTCAGGGAGGAGGGGAGGGGTAGTTGAAAAACAAACAAAAATGAGATCACAAAATATTGATTAATAAAGAAAATAACACTACTTCAGGAAAATAAAATAGTAAATTCTTTAAAAAGAATTATAAAAATTATTATTTCACCAAAATGATGATTAAATAACATGGATCACAGAAAGATATTAACTAAAAGTAGAAGTTAATATAATTGCTCATGTTCAGTCTTTTTTAAAATGATCAATTCAACAGTATGTAAAATAAGATTCAATACATACACTTAATTCATGACTGATGCATTGTCGAATTTAAATATTATGCGTCCCTTGGCAGAGTATATTAAGAGACTCCTCTTTTAATAACATGGTAAATTTAATTTCAGATTTCCACATATATTTAATATTTTAATAATCTATTTTAGGTTAATATTTTTTTTAATTTGTGGATATTTTTTCTGTCATTATTTATCTATCATGAATTAAGATTTCCCAACATTCAATGCTTGTACTCAAAACTACTGTAGCAGAGGTTCGATTTTATTTATAATTTATAATTCAGTGAATGTTTTGAAATAAATAGGAACCTGACTAATTACACTTGATAAGGTACTAATATTATTTTAATAATTTATCATCCATAAATTTTATATTTTTACAAACCTATTCTTTTGGCAATTAGAAAAATAAGTTTTTTTAATCGACTATGTTGCGACACTCCCTCAGTATAGATCGACTAACTTGAAATTTGCTTATGGTTCAATGCACTTTTTTTAATACACAACAATGTTTAAATTCGGAATAGATAACAGTAAATTGGATCTTTCTGTCGTATTGTCTTTATACAGATCGCCTGTTCATTTATGTTAAAGTAGTGTCAAAATAGTATTCAATTCTTTTTTTTTATTAAGTTGCACAATGATTTTGTAAAAATGAAATTTTACAAAATCATTTTCAAATCTCAATTACTCAGATATTTTATATACAAACAAAAAATATTCAAGTAATCTTGCAATAGAAATCAAATTTTTTTTAATTACATAAATAAGTAAATTAAAATGCCAAGATATATAATTTGAAATCGTTAGGAACGTGGATGAATAATTACAGTCAAATGATTGAATTTTTAAAAATCTAAATTATGCTTTTTTTTGTCATTTGAGAGCAAATAAAAAATGAATACGCGGCTGATATGCATAATTTAAAAATGTATAATATATTTTATAGTTATCATTATATAACATTAAATGTATAATTATAGTTTGTAAAATAAATGAAGAAATACAATTGCACAGTTCTCTGAATGCAACG
Source organism: Argiope aurantia (assembly GCA_026543865.1). Lineage (NCBI taxonomy): Eukaryota > Metazoa > Arthropoda > Arachnida > Araneae > Araneidae > Argiope > Argiope aurantia. Next base: position 846,578 of record JAPMOR010023574.1, read on the forward strand.
AATCGGATGTTCTCAGAATATTTAGTCCTAAGATTATGAATAAGATTTAAAGAATAATTTTATTCCGCTTTTCTTTTATCCATTTTTCTTGCGCTGCATAAAGTTGAAGAATAACGAAATTACACCAATCCCTAAATAAATATTTCTTCAAAAATGAAATTATTCCTTTCGTTTTTTATCAAATAATTATTAAAACTTCTTGTAAATGTACAATGATTATTTGAAAATCAAAGTAACAAATTCAGATACTAAAAAAAGTTTCAAGAAAATAATAGAAATAAAACTTAGTATAAATATTCTAATATTGGTGAACATTTTTCTAAAATAAAAATTAAACTCAGTCATAGGAGGATATTTTATTTTCTGTGAGACATAATTTCGGAATTCTGGAACTGAATTGGTATCGAATATATTATATAACGCAGCCAACGATAATGAATATTTGAAAAGCTTTTTTTTTTCAGAAATAGTAATAACTTTACATATTATAATGACTTTTCCTCCGATTCAATCAAATAATATATTTCCGCAATTTTTAGAAGTATAACAATAACATATGAATGTGGAATTCTAAGAATTATATGCATTTGTGTACACTGAAATTCTTATAAAGACGGAAAATTCCATAAAAAAAAAAAAGAAAAAATGTCGAGCAAATTATTATGGCAATATTTGATTCGTACGATTATCTTTTGGAATATTGATTCTTGAAAAGAAAAAATTTTGTTCCCTGTCTAAAAAAATTTGCATTCCAAAAGAAATAATTTTGAGTTTATTAACACTGTTGAATGGATGCATAAAATAATTATCTGTTTTATTATAAGAAGTTATAATTATTCAAATTACATTTTTAAAAAAATAACTTCATAATTACGTGCAATATCTTTATAATTAGGTAATTTATAATTAAGAAAAGCAAGGAAGGTTTTGCATTATTCAATGCTGTTGAGTTGAATTTCCTCCAATCTCATGAAAGAGAATTTATTTTGTTTAATGGTAATGGGAAATGTATTTGATTCAATGGTAATGGGAAATGTATTTGATTCAATGGTAATGGGGAATGTATTTGATTCAATGATAATGAGGAAATAACTTGATAAAATACCAAAATCTTCTTGCGGAAGGGTTGGACTGTTTACAATAAAAAAAATGTTTCGAAGACTTTTAAACAGTTTGATACAAAAGTTGTATTTCTATTATTAGGATTACGATTTTCTTCCCTTTGGTGGATTGTTTCTATAAGAAATCTACTTATTCTATAGATAATTTTACACTATTATATCAATATACATATGATATTTAGATTTATTGCCAATAAACAAAAATAAATAAAACTGCGAATAGTTGAAAGGAATCATTTACCTAATTTTTTTATGCTTTCAAAAAGGTTGAGGAACTTTGGTATCTTTCCAACCTGAATTCCGCATTAAGAGGTACCTAAAATTTCGGCTAGTCGTACTATAAAGTTAAGTACTTCAATGATTTTGTCTGAAGAAAAAAATATCAGTCGTTAGTATGTAAATGATAGCCTTTAAAATATCAAAATTTAAAAACTCACCAGAACTTGAAACTATAGTTATGCATAAGAATTTTGATTTTGAAGACAAATTTTAGATAGCATCACTTTTTTGATAATTTTTCTATATTTATTAATAAATTTATAAAATAATTTGTAATTTTGTAAAATTGGAAATTTAAAGAAAAAATAAAAAGGTTTGTAAGTGGATAAAAAAACTAATTACAAAGTTACTATTTCAGTTGAAATTAATATTTAATAATGCTTTAATTCGTTCTTAAAGCTTTTTAACCATGCATTGTATTTGATTTTCCTTTTATCTGGCATGAAACAACAAATTTCAATACAAATTTTAATTATGATTTAATATTGTAATTCAGATAAAACAAACAGTTTTCATTAACATTTCAAAAGAATGAATTTAAGTTTGGGAGCACTTAAATTTTGCATTTGGATATTAAATGTTTTTGAGAAAAGCTATTATGAACTTCATGAAGGAGATTATATAATCATATAAATTTTGCACGCGATTATTAAAATATTAAAAAGATCAATCCTTTTCAAATTGTATTGCTTATTATTCAGGATGTTTATTTAATAATAATTATTCCTGCGGTAGAAACCTAACCATTGAAAACGCTATGTATAGGATTCATTGGGGTTCAAAAATCGAATGAAATTTCAAAAATATGTAATCAAAAATTTTGCAAAGGACTATAATGCAATTGAAAACACAGAATTTATACTTAACTACATGCAATAATAAACGGTTCTATAAACATATAAATGTCTATTATAATATCAATATTTCTTTCATTTTTAAAATTTAAATAAGAAAATAAATTAAAACCATACCAAATGTGTAGCCCCATGAAGAAATTTCATTCTACGAAATTTTTTCTATCCATTTTATTGAATGTAACCTGAAATATGCAATATTAATGACATCAATGATTATCTCAAAAAATAATATCTAGACCAGCGGGAGTGGTCTCTACAAAACTTTCTCGTTTACTCTAATAAATGTGTCGTGCCAGAAAACGCCTTACATGGCTTTGAGCAAAATAGTTATGAAATATTTTTTGACATGAATTTAGCATTTTCACTTAATCTATCGTGTCATCATTAGCAATTTTTGAGGCAATTTATCCCTGGCATGAGTTAATAGTTTCCAAAAAATCGAATTTGTGTTTTAGACACTTTTTTCTTTATCGATTAAAACAAAATTTGACACAAAATTGTACTTGTAGTCGCAAACTCCCATACCAAATTTGATAAATTTAAATCATTGCAGTTTTTAAAGATCTCATTTACATTTTTCTGAAAGTACAGACTGACAGATAGTCAATCATTTGTTGAATTTGGCTTAAAATTTTACAGGTGTCAACACTAGAGATGTTAAATCTATGTATCTAATTTAATCTATCTAGTCCTCTTAGTTTTCTAATATCATCTTAACTTATATACGAACAGCCCGACAGACGGATTTCTACTGAACAAATTAAACACAATAAATTGATAGAAATCTGCAACTTTGATGTAAGAAATGTATGCGGAATTCAACCGTTTAGCTCAAAGCATTTTTCAGTTATCTTTTTAATAGACTGACAAACATTTTCCAAAAATATATATTTCGAATTCAGAAAAGTAAAAACGTGGAAAATTCTCAAAATTCGAGTTCGAATTTTTGACAGTTATACTTTCTCTATACTACATATACGAGAAAGTAAAAATGATGTCACTTGCAATTAAAATATTTTAAATTATTACTGATTAATTATAATTAAATAAAATATTTTCAATTAATTCTTTTAATGATTAAATTTATTTTTTATTCATCCCTTACATTTAATTTATTTCTTTTTGCAAATTTTATTACTTGGCAAGCTTTGAACATATTATAAATCGAAGTCTTTAACATCATATAAATTTGCTATTAATTTTGTAGCTTTAGAAATTCAACTATTTGTTTTAGCGCTGAATGGTCATATTTGGCGCTGGCGCCATAAGGCTCTAATACTCATTCTTTCTGGTTCCTTTATGTTTATTGGTGTGTCTAGATACGATTTCAAATCGGCTTGTCTTGTAGGGAATTACAAAACTTTTTGAGAACATTGTACGATAAAAATGAATCACAAGATTTAACGAAAACACTTAGGAAAGAGAATTTCATCGTCGATAAAATTTGACACGTATTACAATTTCACGTGACCAATGTAGGTTACTTTCTTTTTCATTATAAAATTCAAAAGAGTTTAGAGATAAACAATAATGATAATGCATATGAGAAATATATAAAAACAAAAAAATATCTGCTTATAATATTTCAGTGCGATATACTTATGATAAATCGGAATAATTGAAAACAATCGTAATTAAAACAGACTTGTATAGAATATTATTTTTTACAAGCTAAAAGATTTATATTCAGATATTTACATGTAACTTTACATGGCAAACAGCGTATAGGAATATTAACTAATATATATTTATTCCAAAAATGTTAATAGCATTTAGTTATTAATTATCGTGTTTTTTTAGTATAATAACAATGATCTCTACCACATCCTAACTTGTATCGTCATTAATAACGAAGAAAACCTGCATTTTATTTGATACACTTGTCACCTCATGCAATCTGTTGATTCGCCGAGGTTATTGGTTATAGTTGATTGCAGCTAAATTTTTTAGATATAGCTTCATGATTCCATCGAATTGTCAGACATTAACGCTATCTTATTTTAATTGTCTTGCCTAAGTTCTCTTTATTATGTGAATGAACTTGCCTAATGGGGACCAATTTCCTGATATAATGTGTCTATTAAAAACGTAAATGTGAGAGAATATAAATTTTGAGGTATCGTAACTTCATGGATATTAAACAAAATCTTTTTCCTTCAGCTTTCAACGATAGAACAAATTCATGCGATCAGATATCTGATGAAATAATGAAAACTGTTTGAATTTCAAAGCAAAATTGCCAAAATTCAACAAAAATTCTCACGACTAATGAATATAATTAAACAATTTTAATTTAACAATTTAATTTTTTTTTTAACTTTTGAAACTGAGTGAAATTTATTTAGGTGCGATGATATATTTGGAAGTTATAGCGGAAAAACGCAAAAATGCAGTTTAATTATTAATTAATTATAATTCTATGTAAAATAAAAAAAAAACTCCCCGATGTACATAATTTCACCCATGATATACATAAAATTTGACAGTTATAGGTCAAGCAATATGAATTTATTTCTTTGAATATTTTCCCATCACCATTCTGACAAACGGAATTAGAATTTTTTTTAAAAATGAGATCCATTGTATCTTTTTTAAAAAAGGTGAAATAACTTTTACTCATTCTTCTTAATTCCTTCATTCTTCACGACCGAGTACGAGGCATTAACAGGTATTTACCAGCTGATTTATAATCCTTTTAATAAAAATGAAAGTTTTTAAAAATCGCATAAATTCATATATAGTAAAGAGTTTTAATATTATTTACTTTTAATAAGAAATTTAATTATTCATTTTAAAATTTTTTCGCTGTCTATTCAACCCCTAATTTTCAGACTATGAGTATACAATATGCAATTAAATTACAAGACATTGCAAAACGGGTGAATATTTTGACATTTACATAAGCATGAAATGAATAATTCATCGGCATACAAATAAAATTCAAATTGAAATTCGTTGAAAGGAGTACCCATTTACTCTATGTCAATAACAATTTAATACTGTACATTGCAATTTTGATTTAAATATCAATTTAAATTGAAAAAGAATGAATAGATTGCTTAAGAATATTTTTTGTAGTGATCGAAAAAAAAAATCTTTTTCTCTTTCTAAATTTCTCATTTTTTGCACTATATTAAAATTATTATACTTCGAAAAAATCGACAACCGATTTTTTATATGAAAATCTTATCTAACAAGGTCAATTCCTTTCATCATATGTTATCAAAATTCGAATAGATACTTATTTATAAACTACTACTCATTCTTACATTCATTTGATTCAATCTTCTGTTTATTTGCTTATTATCTTCTGATCGATTATATTGCCTGTTTAAAGTCAATTGAATACCTTACCTATACCCAACTTAAAACACGAATTAAAAAATAATTTAACATATATGATCTAATGTATAATTTGCATTTCATGCCATATAGAAATGAACCATTTAGAATATAAAAAAATATCTTAGCGATTGTTTATTTGAAACTATGCTTCTCTATGAGTATAAAAGCCCTATAATTTCTGTTCACTAATTTTAAGAATAATTAATCCAAACGGCAAGTTGAAATTTAGGAGTAAAAACATAAAAACTGCTTTCAATATTCATTACCTTCATCAAAACTACGAGTAACTAAAGATGTTAAAATTCACTTTCGTATTATTTTTCTCATTTTATACTTCGCCTGAAAACGCATAACATTCTATAGAACGCTTTTCTATAAAAGTATACATTTAATACGTTGCCACTAAAATATTTTTTATGAACCTTATAATTAATTCTATTAAATAATTTTACACTTTTGATAATTATAACTGCTTAATTCATAATTTTGCATGTTTTTTAGGCCTATTTATATGCAAATGAAGAAAATCGAATATAATTTCTATTGAAATATTTACTTATGTTAGGATGCTTGAATTTCACAAATATTTGGCAGTTAAAACTTGTAAAACGTTCCATTTCCCGGATATACCATACTTATTTACATACTTTGTTAATTAATAGAGTATATCAAGATTCAAAACTTAAATTAATAAATATGAAATCTTGTCGACCACAAGAAATTTTGTAAACCGAATAGAAAATTTTTTTTTTTTTATTCTTAAGCAACTATTATTTCTTATTAGTAACTATTATCTTTCTCTTGTTTTATTGCTCAATCATAAAAAAATTACAGCGATTCAGCAACTGATAGTTCCCATTTGATAATAGAATGACATGTGAGCTCACTTGACATTAATCGAGTTGATTAAACGCTAAGCAGTTTAACAGTGAGTCAATATATTTTAACTGTGACATGCATCTGAACTTGGATCATGAGAATATTACATCATGCATTCAAAAGTATCTGAATATAATATTTCAAACTGAATACATTGCTGCCTTAAAGTCTTCATGTCAACGTGCTAGCCAGATGACTAGGAATAAAATGTGATATTTAACACCTCCGAAATCACGGGATCTCACAAGGCTGGATTTCCCTTTATGTTCATATACAAATGTATATCAAGCAATAATCAAAAAATTGAAAATAGGCATTTAATGACAATGAGGACAAATAGTACCTGATTAGAATAGAGAAAATTGCATTTCTATTGGTCGGTTTTATCACTAACATCTAATCAATAAGGGAATAAAAATTCGAGCCTTTCCGAAAATTTACAAAATGATATATTTGTGTAATGAAATTTTAATATATTTTGTTTATTGCTAATGTAATAGTTATTCATAGCGTATGTACTTTTAAGGCCCTGTATGATATCAAATCAATGATTATAGTCAATAATTCAAATAATAAAAAATATACTAAAAATTAAGTAATTAATATTTAACTTAGCTTCTATTATTTGAATAAAAAAATATTTACCTATTGTATATTTTGTTGGTTGTGCAAAGGAAGAATGAAAGACAAAAGCAACGGAATTTTGTAACATCTTCAGAGATATTTTATATGATTCGAGGGGAACATCTTAATATAAATAAATAAGTCATTTCAGTTAAGTATATATATTTTACATCTCCTTCCTAAATGTCTGGATCGATTTTATCCAAAGTTTGTTTAAAAACAAGACAAAGAATAACGTCATTTTTTAATTCAAAAGTTAATTACAGATTCAGTTAATTAGAAATTAGTTATGGGTTTTCTTTTGATTATCGTTTTTCTGCAATAAACTGGGAACAAATAATTTTACTTGAAATAATTTAATGCCATCTTACAATTCAAAATTTTACCTTACCAGTAATACTAAATTCCTTCCTATGCAATTTTCTTCAATTAATTCTTTAAAAATTTAACGCAGACGATTTTAAAATACAAAAACAGTGACACTGTTATATATTCTAGAACTAGTTTTTAACATTTTTGTTTTATATCTTTAGGGATTGTTTATTGATCGTTAAATAAAGTAATTATTTAACAATGCCCAAAAGAACAGAAAGAAAAAAAAAGGATATACCTTTCACTTGCAAGTAAGCAATAGCCAAGAGCAATCAATCAAGTGGTATGGTACAATGCAAAGAATTCCGTGCATGATTATAATAATTTATATATCAACAAGTAATAATTATACAAAGATTCCATATATACTAAGATGAATTATATTCGGAAAAAGTAAAAATGCATATGAATAATCTGATGAGTGAATAAATCAAATGTAATTCAACAAATTTAAATAAAAAAAATATATGAAAATATTAGAATATCATAAAAAGAAATATTTTCCTCATTTCTAAAAATGTTAGTCAGAATTCTGTTAAAAATTTCGTCTCTTCAACCATCTTTCCTGATATTTTCATTATTAAGAATTATTGCATGATGTATAATCATTTATTACTTAAACCAATAAAAAATGGCGTCTTGAAATTTTATTTGATCCTATTTTACAATATAAATGTTAAACTGAAGACAGAATTCTAATTACAGTAACAAGTTTTCATTTTGATTTACAAAATATTCTAATATAATGAAAAAGCAAGTGAAATCAAATAATATGTATGATATGTTATGTAAAAAATAAATATTATATTTTTAATTAATACATTTTATATAAAATATTTAATCATAATATCAAACAAATAACTTCAAAACAGATAAGAAATTTTATCAAAAGTGAATTTTTCTAACTGAAATAACATACAAATGAATTTGTCCAGCTATGTAATGGCATTGTAGTGCTTTTAAAATATTTTATAGCAACTTTTGGTATTGTTTATTCATAATAATAAATAATCTAAAATTAATAAAGAACCATTACAAATTTTACTTCTTAAAAAGTTAAAATATTATAATTAATATTTGCATTTTAAACAAGCAGAAAATGATTTTATAAACCCCTTTTAACGTTTTGAATTTATTTGAGGAAAATTAATAGATAATTTACAATATATAAATAATGTAATTTTAAAACAGCTCGCAGTTTTTAAAACATTTTTCTTATTCTTTGAATTTGATTTAAAACCTTGCAGAAGCATCTCTCAAACATTTTCATATAGAGCTATTCAATATAGTTTAATTTTGATTATCAAAAATATTTCATTACAAAATTCTCATTATTCTCAATAGATTAAAAAAGACATGAAAAACTTCGGAACAGAACATGAAAAAAATTTAGAGGAAATTTTAAATTGCTTATTTTTTTAAACCTCTTTATCTAAACATTTAAATGGTATAATGAATGTTACATTACAGGATACATATTATTCATTTTATGGCAATTTTTTTTGCTATAAAATACTGGCAATAAATTTTTGATTATTTAGAAACAATGAAACACCAAACGATTGCTGATTATTTAGCGTAATTCAATCACGGATATTATTGTACAACAAATTAAATAAGAATCAATTATTACGTCAGATAACAATCTGTGTGGAATAAAACAAAAGCCTAAAATAATTATTTTTCCTCTTAAAAAAAGTCGTCTTGCATATTCTGCAACAAACGAAACAAAATTAACTCGCCAATTTCCCTATTAAACCAGTCTATTTCCCTATTAAACGGGAGAGAAAAACTACAATCGTCGGGAGGGATCTGGCAACAGTGTGGCCGACGAACGCTTTGCATTTATGCATACATAACGTCTCTCTTGTTGCAGAGAGAGCTTGCCATGACCTTGTGCGTGCGCTAAAAGTTATTTCACATGCTTCCTTCTTGTTTTTTGATGACATAAATTGTTTGCTGGTCGGTTCTTGTTTGTTTTTTCATGTTTTGCTTGTTTTTTGCTTCTTTTTTTCCCCTCCCCTCTCACTCTTCATTCTTTCTTTCAGTTGCGCAACCTTGTAATCGCATTCAAAAATTTCTCTACTGCTTCGTGTTCGTTGTTTGTCTGCAGCATCGTTAGGCTCGCTCAATTGATAAATAAACACAGATGCTGCTGCCTCTACGGACGACGGGGAAAAAAGTATTGCGCAGTTGGAAAAATGGCTAAATGTTGTTGTTTCTTGCCTCTTCAAATATGAACTTAATGGAAGACGATGTTTTGCTGGTTGGATCAACATAACAAAATGTTTGCTAAAACTCAATTATATTTCTAACTCTAATTAGGCAGTGGTGAAGTCGCATGTTCTCAGTCAGTCGTTTTATGTAGTAGAAGCGACAATCCTTTGCAAACATATATTGCAATAAACCGGTGGGTTTTTTGCTTGTTTAGTTTTCTACTACTGCATTGATTTTCGATCGAATAATTTGGGCTAAAAATTCAAAAAAGGCTATTATTTAAGTAAAAAAAAATGAAAATATATTTTCGATAACAAAATAAATGAACAAGTGAACGTCATCCCTTAAAAATAGGTAATACAGTAAACTAATTCCATGCAGATAGGTAATAGCTGCGGATAATCCATAAAATGAACAAGAAAATAAAGACAAATCAACAAGAAGATGCTTTTGAGTTAATTTTATTTAAATTAGAATTAATACGAATATAATTATGACGTAATAAATAGCAGATTTCCATATCTAAAAGTTTGTTGATTTACTTTTTCTAGGAAAAATCTTGCCTTAGTAATAATTTTTAGTGTTAAAATATATTTTATATTTGTGATTAGCCGCTTTTAGTGATCATTTGCTTCGTTAAGATTAACACCTGCTAAAACTTTCAATTAAATATTTTGCTTAATTGTGCTTTAATGGCTTCTTTAGAAAAATATTTTTATTCAAATTCTTAAAAATTTAATTTATACTATTTTCGAAACCTTATACTAATATATTCATCGTGCTTCAAATTTCCTTAATTTTTTTTGTCTATTTTTAAATACCTAATTACATCACAAGAAAAAAACAGCTTTGTAAAAAAATGGGCACATTTAATAGTTTTTCTTAATTGTTCCATTTTGAAGTGAAATCTTAACTGTAAATACATCAACATTTTCAAAACCTTTATTAAAAGTACACCTTACGCTGAAAGCAACTCATCAAGTAAAAAACAAAACGAATTTTTATATCTTGGTCATCTCCTTTAGTAAATTTTAGAAATGTTAAGGAGACTTATATAAATCAAATTTTAATTATTTTTGCCTATTTTCCGGTGGGTCAGAGTCATTTCTTTGGAAAATCGCCATATTGTACCTATGTAATTTATGAAGAAAGTGCCAGATATTATATTTGTGGATATTCTAAATAAAGATTATTTGAAAAAAATTATAGAACAATTGAATTTTGGAATTGGTTCAGTACAAAACTGGAAAAATTGCGATAAAGAACACAATACAAAATATATTGGAAACTCTTTTGCATAGCACTTAGAATTGACAGAGATTTTGAGCCATTTTGTTGCTAAATATGTCACATCAATTTTATATACCTTTCTTCTTTTCATTATTTAATAAATAATTAATAATAAAATTTTTTAACTATATTTTATTCAAATTACTATTTTATTCTTTACTTTCATCTTATGATGCATTTTATATTTAAATATAAAAGGAAAAAATATAAGTATCGTATTTATTATTATTTATATTTATACTCTGCACTGTACATTATAATTTTCATTTTTCCCACTTTAAGCCTCATTATTACTTTTATTTTATAAATCTTGTTATATTGGTAAATTTCATATATTTTAAATTCTCACTTATTACAAGTAAATTTAGTTGAATATTTTTTACATACTCTTAGAAATTTTAAGAAACGGCATGTCTAAAAATATCTGTTAAGTGTGTGATCTGAGATTCTCGGATAATCCACGAAAGAGATAATTCACCAAGGATAATAGAAAGTTCACTAAATAGAAATGACAATATTTTTCCTAATGTCAATCTAGGATCCTCTTTGGGTTACCGAGAATGCATTTCATGTTTAATCTCAATGAAATCTCTCATATAACTTGATACTCATATATCCTAAAGAAAATTTCTAAATCGAAATTAGACAGACATTGAAATCATGTTAGCTTTATAGCCTTACACCTATTCTATTCATTTTTTACATGAATCACCGAAAATGAATTAAGTCCTATGATAGCATATTGTTTATTAGAGTAATTCTCTGGTTCATCGATTTTTTTTAAATTTCTAGATACTGTTTAGTCAGTTTTTTTAATTCTTAATAAAAATTAGGCAAGTAATAAATCGAATTACTTTTTCTTAGACTTCAAGAATGGCAGAAAAACTAAACGATTGAATATTCGATGAAACAGTTGAGAATATTTAAATTTTTGTTCAATGATGAAGTCTATTGTTGAAAATTACACAAAAATATTTTTAAATATTGCCAAATTTCAGGAAAATTATCCCAATCATTTAAATGCTGTCATTAAAAAAGCATTTTTATAAATTTTGAAGAGGTGCAAAAATTAAATTTGTGCAGTAATATTTTCAGAGACTATCATGAAAAAGTGCTAAAAATCTTGCCTAACATTTCACTAAAATACAAATTCAAATTTGATAAAAAAATTTCCAAGGCACGCATTTCCATCTTGCAAACTTTATCTACGTTAAATTTAGATATGTTTGTTATGATATAAATTTGTTTTATATGTTTGTTATGACATGTTTCGTAGAGTGGCAACATACACAACACAATTTCATCTTTATTTTAAGTAGAGACGAGTTTTTGCGTATAATTAAAATTCGCGATAACCCATTATATCTGTTCACGTTGTTTTATACACGTAAATATCGTATTAAGAATTTAGATATTATTTGTTGTATTGTACAGTCATGAATTCATTGGAAGGTGGAAGCTATTAAACTATATTTTTAATCATTATTCCAAATGTTAATTTGGTTAAAATTGCTATTGTCATTTATTTATGTAAAAAAATCATTTCTTAGACGATTTATACTATTGTAACAAGTTATTCTAATAAAAAAATAACTTATATATATGTTTTGAGATATTTAAAAGTAATTGCCTAGTTTAGAATGAAATTTCTATCTGAAATTCACTATGTATAAACTGATTGCAGATTGAAAATCACTGTAAAAGTATTTGCAGAAATAAAATTACTTTATCATAAAGTCCTTAAAATAAATTAATTTAATAATAGATTTCAGAAAAATCTAGGGTTAAATTATATAAATTAATTTAATTGGTATAATAATAGAAAAACAAATTATTAAATATGAAAAAAGCTAATTTCGCTTTTCGATTACTTTCGGGATGAATTTTTTTGAAACACTTTGTAAAATTGTAACATTTTTCGAAGTTTCTGCATAAAATAGATTGAAAAACATCAATGGAAATTCTACCAAACTTTAGAATTCGAAAACATGACATTTAAAGATGCGAATTGTCATTAAAACCTATATTATGCTACTATAAAAATTAATGTAACTTCATTGTAAAAATAAGTTTAGAAACAAAATTCAAACTACAATTATGAAGAATATTTGGAAATCCAGTCTATTGAATGGAAAAAAAATTTGATATTTCTGCAAAGAAAAAAAAATAGTTTTTTATCGGATTTACCGCCTTTAATTAAAATAATAGACATATTGAAATAGCTTTGTTTTCTATCTCTTCAAATATGAACAACTCTGAACTTATAATGAAAGAAGATGGTTTGATGGTTGGGTCAACATAAATTATTTGTTTTACTGTTTACAGAACCTCAATTATTTTTCTACTCTAATTAGACATTTGTGAAGTCAAACAACTAAGAATTCCGTGCACTAATTTCGTCATTCTTGTGAGGATCGCAAGCATGTGTTATTCTTAAATGAAGTGATCAGAATACTCTGGATTTCACTCTAACATGTTCTATAACCCAAATGCTGAAAATAAAACGAGGAAAGGGGTTCAATATCTGAAAATTAATAAAGTAATAAAGTTCTGAAAGAATAAATTAATAGTCATTAAAAATTGCAAAAAAATATATATATAAGAGATAAAGGAACAAACAACATAACATGCAATTATTTGTATTATTTTTGCATGTAATAAATTCACTTGCTAATAAATTTAAGTTAATTTCACTTGGGTCCGAGTAGAATGGTCATCTTATGTATATAAAGGTAAATAGCAAGGATATTTTGTAAAAAAAATTTAAATCCAGTTAATTTTTAACTGCTTATAACTTATTAAACATAATTAACAGCATTTTCCAAAAAGGTTCCTTTATTAACATTCCAAAAATAATTTTTTAAACAAATTATTTTCCTTTTTTTCAATATTGAGATTTATTGTTTTTGAAAATCACTATCGGATGGCGCTACAGATACGAAATAGAAATTTAATTTAATGAATGATAACTAATATTTTCAGAACTTAATTATCAAAGTAGCAGACAATATATATGCAAAAAAATTCTAAACTTTCAGCACATTCGAAAGTAAGAAAGATGGATCTCAAAATTCCATTTTAAAAAACATTAAACAAGATGAGTTAAATGAAGGCACTTAAAAACGGAACAGTATTCATTATTTTTTCTGTTCATATTTTTATTCTTTCATTCGAATCTTTCTTCTTGAATTTTTTTATCGTAATATTAATATAATATTTATATATATTAGGGAAAACAAAAAAGTTCCAAAAAATTCATAAAATATACTGATTAAAATAAAAAAGAAAACAAATTTTCCATAGATAAAATAACTATCAATCTAAAAAGTACACATGCTGACACGTGCACTGCGATATAAATGTTAGAAGTTGACGTAATTTGGCTTTAAACTTTAGAATTCTAACAGAACAATTACAAAATTCAAACATATCCAGAACCTCATGTCTGTTTCATATAGTTTGGAATTTTTTTTATTGGTTTTAACTAGTTGTTTAACGGTGTTTAAAAAAATGAAGGGATCAAATGGTATAATCCTTCATTTTCAAGTGATTATAAGTAACGAAGGCCCAATGACAATCAATCAAGTGGTGCAGTATAAAGGATTGTGTAATATATTAAAGGATTGTTAATACAAAATTAGTTTTGCATTAAAAATATTACATATAAATTTAAATTTTGGAAAATGCCAGGTATAAGCTGGTTTAAATTAAGAATGACAATATCGTCTTTCGAAATTTTTTGATTTAATATTACATTCCTGTCAGCTTATATATTGAAATTATTTGAAATTTGAAATGGCTAAGTTAATATTATTAATACAGTGGGAGTCAATTAATACGGTCTGACAGTTTTGATTCTTTGTTTTCTGAGCCGTTCTAAATTCTTACTAAAGTTTTGAATACACAAGACATTGTTACTCATAGTAGCAAACTAAATATTTTTCTTGATTCAAAATCATTATTTGGATTTGCATAGTTCTATAAATGATGTAGAATTACATAATTTCTTCATTTATTGCCCATTATATTACAGAATTCTTTTTTGATTTTGACCAAACAGCTTTATTCAATAAAACACTTTAACGAAAGTCCGCTTATTACTTTCATTATTTGACATTCTCCTTTCAAAAATATGTTGTATATGTTCGTAATTGCATACAAATGCGGCGATTTTATTGTTAGATATTTACTATATTTTTCTTTAAGCTGGGAAATAATAAGCTTAATAACATATTATATTAAAATATGAACAATCTTACTATAAATTAACTTAATTCTTCAGGAAAATTAACTTTACTATTGAACAAATCTTATCTTTTCTTGTATGATATACAGCAAATCATCTAATCGTCGGAAAATGCATCTTTGAAATTGGTGAATCTGTGCATTTTATACCACATTTAGTCAGAGAAAAATATATGCAGAATTTACACCAAAATCATAATTTGCAACTAAACTTTGGATGGAACACGTTGAGGAAAAATTTGTTTGTTAATCGTATTCACATGCTGAGAGATAATCACAAATCGTTACGAATTAGAGGTATGAAATTTTGTATGCCATTTTATCAGCAGGATTGAAGATGTTCATTAAATTCAGAATCGCATGGCCACCTGACTACGTTAAAAAATGTTTAGTTGTATTAACGTTAACGTTTTAAAGCAACACTAGGGCTATTTTGTGACGGAATTCGTAATTTTGAATCGAGGCTAGATACGAGGACGACACTTGAGCTGGCACCCCCTCTCCAAATTTCCATACATAACCAGCAGAAGGACATTCGACTCCGATGGATTTAGCATACACATGACCAGCTTCACGAGGGTTCTTCGGTGGAATCGGGGTTTGAACCTGAAACTCTCCATTTCCGAATCCGAGACCTTACCACCAGGCGACCACGGCCCCACCTATCTCAAATTTACAACAAACTCAAACGCATAGATTTTAATATGTGATCTTTTCAACAAAATTGAAGATCAGAGAGGCATATTTTGAGCTAAATGTCAACGAAAAAAAAAAGAATTCTGATACGAAATGCATACTCAATTCTCTGATTTGACGGTTCTCATTTACCATGCCTTACGAAAAAGAACAATGAAATTAAATAGTTACCATGCCATACGGAAAATGAAGAAAAAATCTTTGAAGAGAATTCACCATCCATTTCTTTCTTCACTTTAATGTAATGAGATTTAAAATGCTAATGAAGTTCATATAAAACGAAAAACGACCACTCAAATAATTTTTAAAAATGTGTGCCGGCTTTATTGTATAATTTTTTTTTTGTATAGTTAGTCATAAAAAAATACGACATTCTGTAATTAACTTTCGCAATATAATCATTTTCTTCCAATTGCATATTTGCGCGCCCTTTAACTATAACTAAAAAAACCTAACTATTTATTTAATTTAGGATTATGTATCGTGATGACGCGACTGAAAATCTTCCATTAAAAACATAAAAATGGAAAATATTTAATAATATTTTTTAAAACTGATCATGTAGCCTTGTTTTTATGTTACAAATAAAATATTTGACATAATAGAAAATGAAGACTTTGATGTTGCAAGAGTTGACGATTGTAACATCAGATTGCTTGCTTTATGACAAGAAATAAATAAGTTAAAAAGATTCTGCAATAATCTTTCGCACTTTCGTAATGTGGTTTTTATTCATTTCAGAAAAAGTTTCACAGCTTGCAATTACGAATTCAAAAAATTGTCACACGAAAACTCAGAGTTTCTAAAATTTCTCAACGAAGTTTTAAAGAGTAAGTCATATCTTACGCTTGTTAACTTTATTTATAGCCATTAAAGATTCAATATTTACGGTTGAAATATATTTCTTGCATACATGTTTAGTAAAAACCTCATTCGTGTGATGAGATTTGTAAGGATATTAATATTTGCGAGAACCAGCAGCATTTATTCGATGTAGAAATATGCGAAATTAATCTTGAAAACATTCATTAAATAGAATAATTTTATGCAATGTGATACACGTTAAATGCTCCTGTCCTTCAAATTTAGTTTTGGAATCGAATGCGCATTGTGAAAGCGGAAAAATAAAAGAAAAGAAAATGTAATAAGTACAATGCAGTGTTAGGCAATATATAGTTAGATATTCAATAGAATGTTATCCCAGTGTCCAGTAAAACGCCACTGTTAGCCGATCCGGCTTTCAAAGCACAAAAAAAGCACTCATCTCGATTTTCCAGGTGGCGATTATTCTTTCTCTCTCGGCGAGTCTGGCTATATAAACTGACAATTACATCATTACTCGGTGAATCTGGCCATATAACCTGACAGTTACAT
>JAPMOR010023574.1:864075-878890 GCA_026543865.1 Argiope aurantia
CTGTGAATCTGGCCATATAAATTGAAATCATTACTCTGTGAATCTGGTCATATAAACTGACAGTTAAATCATTACTTGGTGAATCTGGCCGTGCAGACAGAACTATATCAGTAAATAATTTGACAAATGACATATTTTGTCTTTGAGTGTGAAGTTAAACATATCAGGCTCAATTTAAAATTATGGCGAATATAAGAAATCGATGGATCATTTTTATTTTTATATAATGTGTTAAAAGCATTTTATTTTAAATTTTTGTCTGATTTAAGATATAAAGACAGTTAAATTCTGCGAATCCCTCTTTTTTTCACAGAGATAACGAAACTTTAAAAATCAACCAAGCTTTATGAAATGTAATATATTATATATATATATATCACAAAAGCTATACTCTGTTGTTGACATACATGCTGAATGAATTGTTCAGTAATATCAGGCAAGCAGGCCTATCAGATTGGTTGACATTTTGTAGGTCACAATATCTGCATCTTCCCTACCGGAAAAGCCAGTTGGAGATAACTTGGTAAATTACTGTAAAACTGTCTTCACGACTGAGAAAGTGTGAATGTTAAAAGTCGATTTTGCTCTTATTTGCCAGTTATAGGCAATTTACAAGAGTTTGCGCTTGTTGTGAGCAGGATTTTCAGATGATATTGAAATAAGCAATAAGTCTCCCTTAGTGATTATAAATGATGCTGCTTCTCGGGATTTTCAAGTCGCTAACATTTGGGAGAGATATAAAACAAATTTTATGACTTAGTTTATCATGTTCAATTCTAAAAACAAGCGGCAGTATTCCCGTCAAAACTTTCTTACATACTTTTCAATAAAGTTTTAGCCCTATTCCTCCGCATAAAAATGTGAACGGCGGATAAGCAGCATTCCTTGCATGGTATTGGTGAATGATAGTTAAGAAATACAGATCTTTGGTGTGAATCTACTATTTTTACTATATCTATCGAGAATATGTATTATCGACGTCTTTTTGCTGGTTGCTTGATTCAAAATATATAGAATTTCATCAATTATTTAATCATTTTTTGCATGCATATGAAAGTACAAACAGACAGACAGTTAGCTGTTTGTCGAATTTGGTTCAAAATTTGATAAATATTTATATTTTAGATGCTAAACCCGTGTTTAAATTTTATATACTTAACTCTTCGTGTTTGGCTGTTACCGAGTTCACTAGTACTCAAACCACCAAGCAGATTTCCTGTTAGTAGATTTCATCCAAAAATTGAGAAATCTACAGATTTGCTTGATTAGATATAACATTTCAGCTGTCGAGTTCAAAGCCTTTTTGATTTTTCGTCTTCACCGACACAGACATACAGAATAAAGTCAAAAATGAATTTTTCGCCCTCAAGGTAGTCTACTACAAGATTAGTTAAAATCTCGAGTTCAAATTTTTGATGATGGCAATAAAGAAAACGAATAATGACAATGTGAAGGATGGAAAGTATATTGATCCTTCTACTAAAACAGATGCATATTGTGTTTCTGAAGGGTTCTAAGAATGTTTATCTCATTTATTGAACATTTGATGCTTATACGAGCAAAGAGAAATGCTCAATGATTCAAGAATAGATTAACGTCTGAAGTAATGTGGGCATTTCTGGAGTTAGAATCGGTGCATTAAAAATCTGTTAGTGTTAGAATCAATTTAAGTATCTCAGCTTTATAGTATATTTTAATATATTTAATAGTTATATTTAATAATTACATAATTCTTGTATCATGGAACTTATTTAAAAGAGTACCAAACATCCTAGCATATTTTAACTTATTAATAATTTTGAGTTATATGCCATTTATTTTTTACATAGTAAACTGTATCGCTTTGGAGAACTATTGCAAACTATATGTCTGCAAAAATAATCTCATCACACAGTTTAAATTTAAAAAAAAACTAGAAATTAACACGGAAAAGTTTTGAACAAAAGAAAAAAAGTTTCACTCGGTGTGTTAAGACTGGAACAAATTTAAACAGCTGAAACTGCTCAATATGCTGGAGGGGAAAAAAACGAGATCATATTTGTCGGCAATTCACGGAAAAAAAGCCAGTTAAAAGCAAAGTTGTATCATAAACAAGTTCCGCAGTTCTTGCATTTTCTTTTTTCTTCACTTATGAACGTTCATCCTAGATGGTACACATGCAGACATGTTCATTCATCTTCCCGTGTTATTACCAATCGTCTAAATGCCACAACACCTGGTGCTAAACCGCAGAAAAATGCCCCTAGATATAATGTAGCAAATTAAGTTACCCCCATATCTGGGGAGCCTTTTAACCCGTTTAATTTGCCATCAGTTGACCGGAAGACTTAATATATATCCTCACACGTTGATTTTCTTTTTCTGAGGTTTATTACCCAGTGGATCCCCTTTGAAAGAATTTGAAATTAATATAAAATGAATCTTCTACGAATGCAGCATTTGTTTCTGGAAAAATCGAACCATTGAAGCAGCAAGAGCATGAACTAGTAAAACATAAGAGACCAGCCATTCAAGAGCTTCGATTGTTTCTCATTCCTTGAAAAAGAGCTCATGAATTTTCCTTAAATGTGAATAAAACATCAAGTTATCCTAATTTTGCATGTATTAAATAGTTTATTTTTAAAAACATTAAATAGATTTGATTTTAAAATATTGCCACGTAGAAATGAACTTGTAATAAGATACAATTTCTAAACAGATTTATTTTACAGTAGTACTTCAAACGGACAGCAGTACAACTGAAGACTTATTAAGCTGTAGTCTTTTTATATGCTTGGAGAAATATTCTAAAATACTCAAACAGGGAGGATATTTACATATATCAAATTTACATACTTTAAATCAGCATACAAATTAAATAAAGGAAATAAATGTAAACAATAGTTCTTTCACTCGGGTCATCTCGCATGGTAAAGTAATGCTGTAACCGTTAGGTCATCGAGTCCTCAGCTAGAATGCGCGAATATTTCAGAGAGGAAGAAAAAAAAAATGAGAGACATTAAAGCATAACTTAAGCTTTTTGCATCTCTTTGTACTTTTTTTCTTGTACAAGATATCCATTTGATTCAGCCAAATCATCAAAATACATGATATATACAAACCAGTAGAAGGTAAGCTGATGCTTTTAAAATGGCTTTGAGTTTTGCTGATAGGATAAGAAGGAAACTAGGACAAGCGTAAGTTGACTCCACTAAAGAGTGCAATCATGCCACTGTGGACTAAAGAGCTAAAAGTTTGTTTGTAATACTTTCAATGAAAACGATGATTCTGTAAACAAAATTCAATGCAGAAATAGCCAGCCAAATTCACATCTCAGATTCCTCTAAATTTTCCAAGGATTACCACTATATAGTTAAAAAGTAGCATTTTGATAAAATATTAGTATTTTCATTATCTGAGAACCATTATCCTCGAAGAATATGATGCCACAATAAAAATAAACGTTTATAGAAACATGTTTACACTCTTTTTTTTTAACCTCATCATCAGAGGCGACAAATCTATCGAAAGATTTGTAGTTTGAAGAAGATGAAACGCTGTTCAAAAGGCTAGAGGGTCCATGATTGTAACTGTAGCCGCAATCAATTTTCATGACGTTTCTCCTTTAGCAATATAACAATCTCCTTGATTAAATGGCCAGTGATTCCGTGATTGTTATTGCAGCTGCAACTGTTCAGGATGTTTCTCCTTTAGCAGCATAACATAATCTCCTTGATCATTAGCCAGTGATTTAATGATTGTCACTACAGGTGCAATCAATTGTTCAGGATTTTTCCCGTTTAGTAATAGAACAATTACCTTAATCAAAAAATCTTGCGATCTTCAGAAATAATTGTTCAATTTTTTTTTCTTGTAAAAATGCATTAGCATGATGATACGAGTTGCCCATTGCAAGAATTGAAATTCTTTATGATATCGAAATGAAGGAATTTGGAAAGCTCTTTCCAAATGAACATTCTTGAACTACTCGAAACCTGTGTTTGTGAAGATAGTCAACTGAGTGATATTTTTCGCTCTTAAGAATTTGAGAATGATCAGATTATTATATGGGTATTAATAATATTTTTACAAATTTTTTTTAATAGAGCTGAGCTTTGTCCAAAAGTTTTGTATCTCATAGACTTGCCTGTATGATAATTGAAGTTGAAATTCTTATTATTTTCTCTACAGAATCATATGAGAGTGACATTGTTTCTGGGATTCATGTAGGAATTTCGAATTCTTCGAATAATTCATTAAAGTCAATAAAATTCTTGAAATTCTCATGCATTGGAGGAAACTGTCTTATGATTATAGAAAGAATTAAAATAAATTGGAGCAAATTTCAAACATGTATATTAAATGTTTTTTAACAATAGCCAATCCATAAATAATGCCCAATATTTTAAAAAACGAATATATAAATAAAATAATTCTCTTTTGAAGGAGACAAAAATATTAATACCAATTTTGAAGTACTGAAGTTCATTTGCCAAATAGATTTAAATGGTAGGAAAGCTGTCTAAAGGAATAAATACCATATTCATGATCAAGCACAATTCCGATACCTTTGAATCCCAACATTTCTACGAAATGGAGATGTTAAGCCCTGAGTAACTAATTTGATGTGCGGCAATTACAATTTTCCTGAAAATAATGTGACCTTATTTTTTGAACTCCAATCCTTAGTATTCAATCACGAACCAGTATGAATATTGGGTCTTCGTTGGAGTAAATGTAAAGTACATTGGTAAACATGATTGTAATAACTTTAAGGTGTTTCGTCTTGCCTATAAAATGCTTGCAAGAATATAAAGTGCAATAGAATTTGAGAGAATTATTTTATGTAACGTATTATTTACTAAAATAAAACTACTATGTGTAATTCATAAAAATTGGGAAAATATATTCTTCAGAAGAAAAATGGATTTTTTTACAAATTTTTAGAATAGTAGAATTTTTTATAGATTTTTTTTTTTTTTTTTTTTTTTGCAGCACAATATTTTTTTTGCTGAACCAGAGTTAATATTTGAATAAATCAACATTCTGATTAAGAACTAGTGTTTTTAATGAATACATTTTCCTTTTTAAAAAGAAAGGAATATAATAGTTAAAGGAAATTATGGAGAAATAAAACTATTCGAAAAAATTAAATAACGAGAAAATTGCGAAACTAAAATTATAAAAAGAAATATGTAAATGGTGTTATTACTTCTTTAAGAATTTTTCCTAGAATATTTGAAGAAAAGTGCAAAATGAAAAACTTTCAGATTAAGGTTTTTCTATTGATTAGTATTTTTTAACTTCCATTTAAAGCTATGATTCTTTATTTCAAGACAGATTCAGAAGTAGACATTTATTGTTTGAGTAAAAACCATTATATTCGTCTTTTGGTCGATTGCAATAAAGAATCAGGGGCATACTCTTTTATAAGTTACATCACGCGGTTCAAATTTCATCTATAGCATATCTTTTCTATTTTAAATTACTTCTTAGCATTTAAATTTTTTTTTTTTTAAATTTAAATTATGTTGTTAGTTTTATTTATCAGTCAATTATTTCAATTGTCCTATTTATTTAGTTTTACCTATTTATTTTTCAATTCTCCGTATGAATAATATAAAATTTACTTTTCCACATGTTATCTGATATGCAGAGCAAATTTCGATATCTTCTATCTAGCGTAATAACAATCTATACAAATACATGAACTTATTTATAGTTGCTTTTTATTTGCTATAATGAAAGATATTTGATAAATGTGTATTGTCTAAATAAATACTTTTAAGCACGTTGATTTCTAAAGTTATCCGTTTTGGTTAGTTTTAAAAAGCTGTTGAAATTTCTAATAAGATGTTTATCATAGAAACATTGGAAATGCTAAAGAGATTATCGCATTAAAGCCATTTGTTATACATATTCTTTTCATATTCTTTTATACAAAGCACAAAAAAATATTGTAAGTCAGATAAATCTCTTTAATCTGATGTGTTTCCTAAAAACACATTTCTGAAATTATTTTAGTCTCTTTTATCCTTTGGAATCTAAAGTTTAAATAAATATTTATTAGAGACACAAAATATAGCAGTAAGAGAAGAAAGTTGTAATTAGAAAGTTGTAATTAATGAAAGTTTACTTTCATGTGGACAGAATTTTGAACTTAACTCTAGTACTCTGAATATAATGGGGATAGAATGGTGCAGTATCCAAAATCTAAGAACTGTCTCGAGTTATTAGAGTATCTTTTCCATTTTACCACTGATACTAAGATAATTGCAAGTTTACACATCGGGGAAATAATGATAATATTTTAAGGAATCACGATATTAAAAGTGCCAACTTCCATTAATAATAAAGATTGGGAAGAAAAATTCTTAAGATACTAATTTAAAAAAGTTTTTTTTTATCTTTTGACTATTTATTTAGAGATACTCATCTTTAAGAAAAAATCAAGATACTTATCTGAAATATCAGTCATTTTTTTTGTAATAATCCTGAATTGTTCGGCTATTCCGGAAAACTTGATTACCTTAGCATAACGCGATACTTGTTGAAAATGATTTTGGAAGGCGTTCATTATTATATAAGCCAATCTTTTTTTTTTTAATGTAGCATCCTTTCTTTGATGCTAATATCCAAACATTAAAACAAGTAATTCCAGATGTCAACTCAAACTGCACCGGGTAGTTTTTTTCCCCCAACATCCATATGAGTCTTGAAAACATTTGGTTCCGAAAATTCTCACCAGAGGGCCTCCTCTGATATAAAAGGTCTTTGTGCTACTTCTCGGGAAAGTTTCTCTTTTTCCTCAAAAGTAATCGATCCTTAATACCAGCGAATGATAAGTTTAATAAATTCTTGTAAATTGTTCAATTAATTGCTGAATAAATCTTTTAACAGAAATGTGGATGGCTCTTGTTCTATGGAATGAGCAGATATCCTCACGAAGTTCTTGCTAAGTTCTGAGTCTAGTTGCCAAGAAATGAGGCAAAAAGACATTAAGAAATGTAAGTTAATTTTAGGTTCATTTAAACTAACACAATCTTCTTACAGTTATTTGCTTTATTTTGGCAAACTAACTTTGAAATTTCTTTAGTCATTTTTGTTCCCGTATTTACAATATTAGTAATGGTAAGCAGCTTCTTAAATATAGAGTTTACAGTAAATACAATTTTATCTTCCAATTATTTGTTAGTTAAATCAATTGAACAAGGCAAGAAAATTAGTCTTCTTGCAAGGGAAGGTAATTACTTGAACAATTGATCAGATTGTGTTGAATGTCAATTTAAGCCCATTTTCTAAAAAACTTCTTTTCGACGGAAGAAATGCCACGAAAATTCATATAATCTTCTTATAACCTAGGATTGTCCAATCATAATATTTCTATGATTGGGCATCCTAAGATTATCAGGATCCTAGAACTTGGAATCTTCTGTTCTGAATAGAAAATTTGCCTTAGTTTTGAAGAAATTGTCTCCAGCTGTTCCCTTTTTGACTATGAAATGAGTCAAATGTATATAAGTATTTTAATTTTAAAAAGATTGATTTAATAAAAAAGCAAGCTGAAGCATGATTCCCTGTTTTTAAAGATAGATTTATCAGGAGTCACCATTCACTACTGTAATACAAATTTGTTAGACCATTAAAACCATGAATTAGCTTATACTACTGTTAGTACCAATGAAATGAAAAATTTGGCCTACATTAACGGGACAATTCTGGAATTAGATTTCGCATCTTTCCTTAAATATCTGTAATATTCTAGTTTGAAATTCAGACCATCTGGTCATTTCATCATCATATCTTTATGTAAGCAATTATTTATTCATTCATTTCTAAAAGAATTACTTTTTGACACAAGAAAACTGCGTTTTTACGATTTTATAATTAATCTGGGACACATAAATAAAATTTTGATAAAACATTTTGATAAGACAGCAATGTTCAGTTAATATTTGCAAGGGAGTTAATCCTTCAAACTTTATTTAGGAAAATTAGCTTTCGTGAAATTCTATGTCCCAAATATTTTGACTCTGCATAAAATAAGGTTGCTCCATTTTAGTGAATAATGACAATTCATTATCAAAAATATCTTCTACTGGTATTTAGCTTATGTTATTTCTTGCTTGTCATTGGTATTTAATTAAAGTGACAGTCAACATTATTTTTACCAATTAACAAATCAAATGAAATAGACTGAACATTCGTAACATTTAGAATCTCCCATTATTTCATCTAATACTTAAATTGTTTTAAATAACTTTTGTATTTAATTGCGTAAAGAATTTAATGTATTATTGATAATAGCAAAAAGTTATAAAATCAAAAGAAAAAAAAGAATGGATTAATGTATTCTCGTTGTATCATCTCTGTAAGAGAAAAATTGTTCATATCACTATATATGTATGTATGTATGTATGTATGTGCAATACGTATTGAGTACTGACAGCACATAGATATACTAGATCTTTTTTATGTTTCATTGTTGATATTTAAAACACTTTTTGTTGCTTTTTTTTTGCCACTTTTTTTTCTCTTGCCAACGACATTTAATATATATCGATAGTAATATAGATTTTGATTATATAATAATAGATTTTGATTTAAAATCGAAATCGGATTTCTAACATTAATGAAATGTTTTTGGTAGAGGGCTACTTTTCAAAATAGACTTAGTTTTCACATATCTTAACTTTGGATTTATAATCGATCTTTAACTTTTTTTCTAAAAATAATTATGAGATAAATGTTTAACAAACTGTTCCCTTATTTTACTTTCGAAAGAAAATTATTATTAGATTTTTTAAGAATTAAATTTGATTTAATTTCAAGAATTTAGTTATTATGAAATTTTGAACCCCAACTTCCTATCACCACATTTCAGTGAATAATTTCAGTTGCTTAATCTTATTGGTTTAACTGCCATTGAGTTCTATTTATAAGTTATTTCTATAATTAATGTAAAGAGGCACGTGAGCAGACGGCACATTGAACTTTCTCTCTACAGATTAGTTAGAAGGGATTACTGATTAGATTTCTTAGTTCTATGAAAACCACTCAGTCCTCGTATCTCCAAAAATAGCGCTTAACTATTAAGCAGTAATCGTCTTATAGATTTTCATTTCATGGAAAATGGATAAGTTATGTTTAGAATTAAATTTTAGTAGTATATGCCAAAATTAACTTTGAGAGGGAATTGGGATGTTTTCTATTGCTATAACAACTTTTAAATTTGAATCGCTTAAGTTTAAAGGAATTTCATGAATTCAGGAAAAAAACTAAAATGAAGTATAATATATACAGGATTAAAATGCGGAAATTTCAAAAATTAACGTTTAAAGGTATGAACAAAAGAATAAAAAAAGGATAAAAATGTATTATTTTGAAATTTTTGACACAGTTTCTCAAACCACGTTTATTATATTTAAGCATGCATGCATGCATTAAATCCTTTTCATTAAATAAATTTTAAAAAAATTGTTATTTATAAGCATTAGGCACCTGCTAAAATTTTTTCTATTTAATTCATGCTTTTGAAACCATTTGTAATGAAAGTCTCATGTATTTCTCAGATTCTCATATAATTTGAGAATCTGAGAAATACAAAATACTTTCAAGTTCTCAAGTCAATGTTTTAAAAAATATTTAAAATTTTATTTAATTTAAAAAAAGTATACTGAAATTGACACGTTATTCACATATTATGCTAATTTTCAAGCGAATTTTATGGATAATTGTTTTAGCATACCGATCTGTGGTTATGTATTTACACTTTATTCCATCACATTAATTTTCAATTAATTATTAAAAGCAAAATACTTTGGGATAAAAAAATGGTTTATTGTGTTTATGATAAAAAATCTCATTTTTTTTCTATAAGACATTTCCCTTTAGACATAGCTTTGAATTGAAAAAAAAAAGACATTTTTACTTAACAACTCTTTCGTTGATTATTCTTGGTGTCGAAAACCAGTGGCGGATATCAGACTTGGCAGATTAGGCAGCTACCTAAAGCCATTGGGCTAAAAAGGGCTGCAAGCAGCTCGAGCCTCATTCGAAATTAATAAATTTGTAAAAAATTTCTAGCTTCTACGAATTGTAAAACATTAAGAATCTAGCCAATTATAAATGACCAAGTGGCAGCATTATCATACCCGTTTCATTACGTTTGTTTTACTGTTATAACACATGTAAAAGCGAGTTTTTGCTTAAATGAAAGAGCATATAAGCATGAATCCTACACAATCAATGATTTATAATAAGTAAATAAAAGCATACGCATTTTACGAAGTTACTAAAATAAAGAATAATTAGATCAAATCATTAGCACGTTGTAAGTTTAAAATGTGTTAAAATTTGTAATTAAACTACCAGTTTTATTAAAAGAAGAACCTCCTATTTTTTTTTTTTTTTTTTTTTGCTGCCTAAGGCCGCAAATACCTACATCTGCTAATGTGAAAAATTTCTTAATTTCTTTAAATATTAGGATTATATTCATAACTATTTAATCAGATACATTGATAGTCTACATAAGTTTTCACGTAAATGTCTGTTTAACATCTAGCAGGAAACATCCTGTTAGCCAGATTGTATCCAGTATTGCATTCAGAGTAAAGAGATTTTTACATTACTGAGTTCAACGAAAAAATACTAACCTAAAACGCTTATAATAATAATAGAGTGAAAGTGAAAAACTGTTTTGGAGTTAAAATGAAGAGAAAAAAAATTAAAGACTTATTTCCATAACTTTTATATTGGCAAAAGCACGCTGAAGAAAAATTTGATGACGCAGTAAAATCGGAAAGAATTTCACTACATCACTAAAAAACAGTATTACAGGTCATTTAACCTTCTTTAAATAAAATTTATTAAAACTCGGGAGAAATTAAAAATTGGGTAAAGAAACCGCCGTCATTTCTATTTTAGCCAACTATTTTCCATTTTAGCCAAACTATTAGAAAAACTATTTTATCCAAAGCAACCGAGTGAAAGATTTGAAGAAGTAATTTCATTCCATCATTAAAAACATTATAGCTTTTTTAAAGCTATTTAAAATTAATTTTTGAAAAATTGAGAAATGAAACTGAAGTCTCTGAAACACTTTTTGAATTTTAAATTTTAATGATGCAAAATTAGTTTTTATGCGATTATATATTTCTGAATTATTGCCGAAAAGCATTTCAATATGGGTTAATTTTTAATTAATAAATATTTTATTTAAAATTTTGAAAATTTCTTAATGAACTCAAAAATTCGCTATGTGCCCATTCTGAGTTCAATTGTTTGACGTCTAGAACGTCGCATTCTATGAATCACAATTTATTGAAAAAATGCGAGATTAAAAGGATTATCCCGTTAAAATTATCTAATATTTCATAAACTTCAAGATTGTACTATTTACTAATCTTAAAGTATTGCATTGAACTGAAGCATACAGTTCTTTTTATGATTTGATTTCTGCCCATTGATTACACTTTAGTCTCAGTTCACTAGAATTGTGTGTTTAAGATAATTTTTTAATTCAACCCTTTAAATCAAACGGGATGCACTATGGTGTGTTCAATGACACTTTCGAGTAAAAAAAGCCATCAGCTGCCGTCCACCATACCACCACATCCCGGATGTTCTCTCCACTCCTCCGAAGTCGTTTACTAACTGAAAATGTGTCCATCCTATTTATTCCAGAGATCAAATCAGTTCATTTCCCTTCATCCAAAACGGTTCTCCACGGCATTTTTCACGGAAAGGAGGATATTAGTTCAGATGCAATTGAAGACGCACCCACTCCACTAACTCGCTGGACGTCGCAGCTCTGTTTTTTTTCCTTGATTGATATTGGGATGGGAAAAAGAGGGGCTTTTAGGATTGGTTTATTGTTAAATGCTGTAAATTTATATAGGAATGCAGCATTGACGAAATTGAAATTATCACCATTATTATTATGGTATTTATCTAGAAAATTTTACCGCTCTGCAGATATAAGTAAAACATCTTTCAAGGTTAAAATTTAGTTTAATATTTTCTTCTTAATTGATGACACGCTGAACTATTGATAGATCTATTGTTAATACCTAAAGATTTAATTCTTTGGAATAAATCACTATTGCTCATTTAACCCATTAACGTCCGACTGCAGTTTAATTCATAGATTTAAATGAATTACTTTTAAATTATGATAAAATTTCTAAGATAACTGTGGTGCAAAATACCGAAAAAAAAATTCGTTTTTTTTAAACTTTATTTTTGAAAAATTATAATGTTAGCAAAATAACTTTGACCAACAAAAAGTTTTTTAAAAGAGTTTTCAAAAATAGCTAACTATTGAATATCATTTACTAATTTTACATCTTTGTCTCAAAACCTTAAACAAGACACAAAGATCAAAATTTCGATAATGGATGTTACATGACAGTTGAAAATCATGTAGGAGTTTTGGAAAGCATATCGACTTTATCAGCAAAGTTAAAAAGAGTCAACTTAATGTATTCGGTTCAGCGAAGGAAATGAAACGCAACTGCTCTTTAAATAAGACACTGAATGTATAACTGGTTAAGTGGCCAAAAAATTAATAGATTTGTAACTAACCATGAAAAGTCATCCAAAACAAAGATTTAATTTACCAATATCCTTAAAAAAGGGGTTATTTGGAAAGATCCGCCATTTAAAAGAAAATTAGATTCAATTTAATTGGATCTTATAACTTTAGTTTATGATTTGTTTTCACCTAAATGTTATATAAAACTTTCAACGACGTTCCGAAGCTCAACTTGTTCCGAGGCGATTTTATCCAAGACTTATTTAAAAATAATTGCGGACTGAATTTCTTAAAAACATACGAGCGCTTATTATTGATTGTTTATCGACACACATTCCACATTTATGAGCTGAATTAATTACCAATGTATTATTTTCACTTCTGATATACGATTTCATGTGAAGTTATCTGTTAACTATAATGAGATTCGAGTTTTATGCAGTACCAATAGAATTTTATGTACTGAAAAAAAGGTGGTTCGAATTCTATTTTAAAACGATCCACACAAAAGTTTTTCCAGAAGTACAAACATCGCTTTCTGTACAATACTAATTGCAGAATACGAATAAGCAAATAAAGGCTTGTCGGAATATTCTGTCTTATTTATCCAAATTATTCATAAAAAATACGATATATGTAATTTTCTAGTCACAGGATATTCGCGGTTGCTCACACCATAAATAAAACTGAAAGTTGCACTTTAATATTGCAACTGAAATATAATAAACATGCATATAAATGAAGATTTGACATAGGATAGTATCTCAAGACATAACGTTCTTAGGACAGTTTATGAAATATCTTCAGAGATTTAGTTATTTTAAGATGTCATAAGCAATTTATTGCTTACTAGCAGATCTTTATCTCTAATATCTGTTAAAATGTGCATACTTCAGGTTAAAATATGTATGCAAACTCTTCCTATCAAAATGTTTTTAGCAATTTTCAATTGTTAATTCATATGGAAATACCAGATTTTTCATAAGGAAAATATAAATTCTGCTATTGACCCATGCGTTTTCAAGATATATTGCTTTTAGGATAAGTTCAAAGTTCTTGTCTTTATAAATTACTAGCCGCCTTTGGCGACCAGCCGGTTCGCCAGTATTACCGCTCGCTACAATTTTCAATTAAATATTTTAAGTAACTGGTCTCTTAAAGGATTCTCAAACAAAACATTTTTAATCTTCAAATTTTGATAGCCATACCAAACTTATACTGTTTAGATCGTTTCGTTCAATTTACTATATATATTTTGCTAATTTGTTGTCATTACTTTTACAATTTACTATACATATTTTGCTAATTTGTTGTTCGCAAAACTTCAACATTAATTTAAATTGTAAATGATGAAATTGCAATTAATATTAAGATATTTTTTAATAAAACCAAGCGTTTTATTTTATTTATCATCTTTATTGTTATTAATTAATTATTATTATTATTATTGAATGTGAGTATTGCAAACAGAATCTCTCGGTATTTAAATCTTATGTTAACTACAAAATATTTTTCATCATTTATGTAATATCTCAAACAATAATTCAACAAAAATTTCTGAGATTCAGCATAAAATTCAGTCTTTAGTTTTGCTTTCAAAAGGATTGAAATGAAATCAATAATAATATTTTGTGCCGGCCTATAAATATATTTCAAAAATTATGAAGTCTAAATTTAATGCAGTAAGGTATCATATTCTGATAAATATTCTGGACACACCAAATTTTAAATAAGTGAATGAATGATTCTATTTTCCACGATCTACTAAGACTTATTTATGAAGTTTTAAAGGTTAAAAATTTAGAAAAACTCAACATTTTCATAATCTTAGGCCAATTAATCTTGAGAAATCTGCGTACTGATTGGCGTATTTTCTTTGAAGCGATCGATGGAAAATCTAAAATTATCCTTTTTTTTTATTGAATAGTGATATTCAAATTTTCATAAATCAGTCAGTTTAAGTGATTGGAAATTAACTCTTAAAAGCCAGTGATTTAGTTGATTGGAAATTAACTCTATAACCACCATAAAATCTGTGCTTTCTCTTGTGGTGTATGCATTCTCCTTAATATCCGCTCGAATAAAACATCACATACAAAAGTACTACATAGAACAAACACATCAAAAGTAAACATAACATTTCAATAGTTGCCAAAAACAAAAGAGAGAAAAATGCAATTAATAAGCAGACGATATTTAGAAAAGTACAGATATTTAGACTGGAAAATGAAATTATCTAAATTAAAAACACGCACAGACGATATTTACAAAAGTAAAAATATTCAAACCTGAAAAGGAAAA
>JAPMOR010023593.1:0-26807 GCA_026543865.1 Argiope aurantia
CTTTAATGCTATAAGCCATCTAAATTTTTAAAAACCTTTACTTAATATTTGAGGAAAAGTGATCATTGAATATAGATCATACTCATGTAAGCATGTTAAGAACAGAATTGGGAGCGAAAGGGGTATTGGGATAATGCAGAATAAAAACTTTACGTAGACAATTCGAATTTAAATTCAGAAAATGACAGGCAAAATTATTGATTTTGTTTAAATAATTACTGATACCATAATTAATTAAACAATGTAGATCTAGATTAATGGAGGAAAAATTTGAAGGCTTTGTAAGATGAAGTGTCTCAATATGTATTGATGATTAAAACTTACTGTAGAAGTAATTGGTTCAAATTGATACCAAAAATTAATATGAAGTGATTCCGAACATAAAATTGTTTAAAAACCTGTATATTATCTAATTTTCTAAAAGACTTATAAGTGTGAAATATAAAGCTTACATTTTAAAAAAGTATGCTTTTTTTCTGTATAAAATAGATTAAACTAGTATATTGTAAACATTGAAACCTATGAAAAAACATATTTTTCAAGTAATAATTTTTTTATAATGAGAACATGATCTTGTTTTGGTTTTGGGTATTTGAAGACTCAAAAGGCATGGGCAGAAAATTGACGATTTATCGCTTTTAAGCTATCAATTTTTCGATTTTACAGTTATTAGAAATATTACAAAGATCGGCGATAAGTCGCCCCATTAGGTGATTTATCGCCGATAAAAAGTTACAATTTCACGCGAATATCTTGTATATATTCGATTTTCCCATATGGCCAATAAAGGGCCTGGAAGAAATTATTCCCCGAAGAAACACAAAGAAGAAAATGGGAATTAAAGCGAAATTGCGAGGGGAAGTATCAAAAATTAAATATTATATAATTTTTTCAATTTTAAAATTTTCTAGGGATAAAAAAAGTTTTTGATTGAACGATTTTGAGATGGTCGAAAACCATTGCTTTTTTAAATGTTGATGATTTCAAAATATGAGTCATGTGAGAACATGGTGTTTTTCTATTGAATTGATACCACATGACTTAAAAAATAATGTACTCACATTATAACAACATTTATTTGTCATTTTATTTAAACTTTACTTTGATGAATAATAGAAAGTAATTAAAATGAGAAGCAACTTTCTTCCGTTTTGATCGTATTACATGTAACGTCTCTTTATTTAAAGAAGTATAAAGCTTCCTTTGACGACTGTAATTCATTATGAGTAACTCGTTTATATTCAAGAGTAAATCTTAATCTTTAATTTTAATAAAATGGAACAATAACTACTTAAGAAATCACCATTGTTTGAGCAAAACTTAATCATAACTAAAATTTCAGATCGCTAACAAAGAGAATACACAAATAAAAAAAAAAACACGAACACTTTCGTCTTTATAATTACCCAATAGAGTAACAAGATTAATTTGGAAAATTATTTGACTTTCAGCATCCGATACATAAGCTTTTCAAACATCGCCAATTTTTTTTTCCTTAAATCGCCAAATCGATAAACACTCTCCATTATTTAGACTCATCGGCATCAATAATCATCATACTTTTCGCATTGTGTTTCTCAATTATTTTCAAAGGGTTTTCTTCGTTCTGTGCTGGAGCAAAACTTCCCCGGATATGAATCAAAATTAACTAAAATGATGACATTCTTATGGTAATTCTTGCTAATGAGCAGAAGTATTGAATTATGTACCCGAAATGAGATAATCAAGAAAAAGGGGAACGCATTTATCTAGTTTGAATGTAGTCTTCCTCGTGTTCTTTTTGCTATCTAATTTTAGATGCAAACTGGTAATTAGTAAGAAAATACGTAATGCCATACATTTGAAGGAAATAAAAGAACAGCTTTTCTAACACCAATTAAGAATATTCAAGATTTTCTAAGATGAGGGTATGTTTTTTATTCACCGTGATAATTACTTTATGAACTTATTGGTAAGGCGACACGTAAGATATGAATTCATTTCCTATTGCTGATATAGAAAGGATTTGATGCCGCTGGTAATTTCAGATAAAAGCAAATGATTTATTTAATGCTTAAAAACAAAGAAAGCAAATGATGTATTCAATGGGAATCTTAATAGATATATTTAATAAATTTACTAAAGGCACTTTATAAAATGTGCATTAATGAGAGTGCTTAACTTCATTCTTAAAATTCAGATATCTCCTACATTTGAATTTCTAATATATGATTCTTAATTATAAATGTTACGAAATCTTAAAATCCCTTAAAGCTAAGATTCACTATTAGATGGTGCCAGAAAAATATAATCAAAATTTCATTAAATTATTTAGATGAATAATAATTAAATTATTAAAACTGTAAAATAGAGTATTGTCATGGATAATAAATATATACACAGTTAAAAACTCCAGTTTATGGAAAAGTGAAGGAAAATAAAATTATAATTTGCTATACAAACAAGTCAATATCAAATTGAATAAAAATATTTTAATATGAACGCATCTTTTCATATTAAATTTGGCATTCGCTAATAGCTTCTTGTGAAGTAAAATTATGAATATTATAGTTATTATTTAGTGAATATTAAAATCTCGATGGACTTAATTTAAAATTTGAGAATGCTTACAAAATATGTAAAAAGTAATATGCAGCAACTGGAAAAAATAACGGAATATCTTTTCCAAAGATCGAGGTATTATTATAATAGAAAATTATTTAACAAATTAACTTAATTTAATGAAATCCGTTATAGATATGAAAATATACTCACATTTCAATTTAAGAACTTATAATTCAAAAGTGAATAAATATTTAAATATTTGCTGCATGTTAATGCAAAATAGACATCTGATATTTCTATATAAAGGCAAATTAATTTTGATTGGTTGAAAAATTATTATTTAGAATAAGATAATTATAATTCTTCAGTCGATTATAAAGTCAAAGACAGACTGTTTTAAGTGTTCGTCGGTTTTCTTTAAATATTACCCAACGTAATTTTATTAAATAAGCCAATACGTAATTTTGTGAAAGGTTAATTTTAACTCACTTTAAGGATATTATTTTATGTAGCGAAAATGCATGCATGAAATGGGCCTTAGCATTTACTCATTAGATCTTGGCTGCAAGACGTGGAGTACAGATAGTTACGTTAACATATCAAATTAGGCTTATGATATAAAAGTTAAATTCTTTCACAAATTTTGATATATTTTTAGTTAACTGAAAAGAAAGAAATAATCTTATATGAGGGGAGGAAAACACTAATTTCAGAGAGCACTCGAGTAAATAAAAATAAGAATACTTAGAAAAAAGAAATGAAAAAACAAAACAAATAAAAACAGAAGGAACTCTTTTTCGTATCCCTGGAAAAGGTTCCTTCTTCAATGAACTTTATCCACACAATCTCTTTGCATATCCCAAAAGGATCTGAAATAATGTGAACATACAGTAGCCTT
Organism: Argiope aurantia; assembly: GCA_026543865.1. Taxonomy (NCBI): domain Eukaryota; kingdom Metazoa; phylum Arthropoda; class Arachnida; order Araneae; family Araneidae; genus Argiope; species Argiope aurantia. Next base: position 3,443 of record JAPMOR010023593.1, read on the forward strand.
TCTGTTGTATTCCAATGACTTTACATTCTGTCGAAATCTTTATGATGTCATTCTCTAATATTATGATGATTTTTATTAAAATGTGCTTTTATATTTATAATATCAACCACGCCTTTTAAATTATTAGGCTTGTTGTTATCTAATTCAGCTTTGTTAACCAGTTAAATTTCTGGGGAAAAACCTTATCAGGCTTGTTGCTTAACAGAAATTTCTTTGAAATACTGGCAAATCTGATCCATGATTTGCAATATTTTCTTATTTAATCATGAAATCCGAGATATAAAGATTGGTTAGGAACTTCCTGATTTAAAGACAATCAAAGATTTCTTCAGCCTTTTTTTCTTATTTATTCCATGCATTTTTCATCCTATCAACAGATCAGGGCATAATTTTCTCTAGACCTTTCATCGATCCATAAACGTATATTATCCAAGAATGATGTACAATATTGTGCAATATTTTGGTACATTATATTATTCCATATTCAGTTATACTATATAATATTGCTAATATTGTTTACTACAATGCAAAGAATGCAAAATTGTACAATATTGATACGTATGTTATTAGATAGGCAGGAAAGGCAAGATGATTCCATCTCTTGACATACTGACAAATAATGACAATTCACATCCAGGGTTTTCATATTTTCTTATTTATTCATGGAATTCTAGATATAAAGATTGGTTACGGGCTTCCTGGTATAAAGACAATCAAAGATTCTTTCAGTTTTTTCCACATTTATTCAAAATATTTTTCAACTTATCGGCAAATCAAGGCATAGTTTGCTCCAGACCCTTCATAGATTCTATTATTATCCCAGAAGGTTGCACAATATTTTATAATATTTTGTGATATTATTTTATTTAATATTCTGTAATATTGGATTATATAGTGTCACAAATATTGTTTAATGTAGTACAATAATGCACAATATATGTATGCTACTAAATAAGCAGAAAAGGCAAGATGATTCCATCTCTTGACATACCGACAAGTCAGATACACGATTTGCAATATTTTTTTATTTATTCATGGAATCCTAGATATGAATATTGATTAATATCTCCCTGATTTAAAGACAATCAATGATTTCTTCAGTTTTTCTCTTAATATTCAAGTCATTTTTTCAACCTATCTGCAGACAAGGCATGCTTTGTTCGAAAGCATTCATATATTCTATATTATCCCAGAATAAAATACAATTTTGTACATAATTCTGCGATATTATATTATTTAATATCCAATAACATTATACAATATTGTGTATGATGTTTAATGTAATACAATATTGGTCAATATATGTAAACTAATGGATAGGCTGAAGAGGCAAGGTCACTTCATCTCGACTGATTAAGTATTCATAAATGGTGTATAGTTCTTTAACAATATGCTGTCTCTTCTAAACTATTATTTGCCTGCAGCCTTTTAATTAATCTATGACATAAACATAAGGAATCAGGATATATTTCAAGCCGCTTAACTGACCAATTAGAAATTTAGCCATTTTTGAATCCATACAAATTATTCTTTGATGATCATGAAATTTCTCATCTTTCATCTAAGCCATAGTATCATATTCTTTTTTAATTCCGACAAAATTAATTATATATATGCTTTAATATTTGAGGCCATTGTGTAAAACTGCACTCTTCAACTATCCTCAAATTATAAAGATGACAGACTTTAATCAGTATTCTAAAAGCGTAAATATATATAATTTTAATGGGATTAAGGAGAAATAAAAATGTAGGAACTAATTCAACAAAAATAATTTAACCCTTACTTAGTGAGTTAAATAATAATCTTTTTTTTTAATTTACATACATTGAATAAAACTCAAGAATTATAAATGATGTTGAAAAATTATTCTTATATTTAAAACAAACACGGAAAATCGAAAAAAAACTATTTAAAAATTGTAAAGAATTAATTTTAAAAACATTATTTTTGGTTGACCTGTAGGAAAAAACACTCCTTTCCAAAATTCAAAATTAATATTTATATTATAAATATGATTAATGTATAATTTACAATTCCTGATTACACTTATTAACATAAAAATCTATTTATTAGAATTTTCAAAAGGATTTAGTTAAATATTACTTTTGCTTGTAGACAGTTCTTAGTCAATTTCACAAAAATTCAGAAAAACTACGATTTTTTAAGTTGTACTAACATCGCCTTTTTTAAATTCACCATTCATTATCAATTATTGTAAAAAGAAATAATAAATCCATGTAACTTTCTAGAAGACGTATGTAAATAACCCTGCTTACATAAGATTCTAAATATAAAGAATTAAAATTAATAAAGGAATTATTTTTTTCCCTTGAATTTCGCAAATTCTGTATTCTTATTCTTTTTATTTACATATTCCCTTTTTGTTTTGAAGGTTAAACATCAGCAATGCACAACACTGTTTGCACAACATGTTTTCTGTCGCTTCTAAATATTTTCAACAAAAAAAGTTCTATCATACACACAAAAAAAGATATTTTCAATAAAAAAGATTAATATTAAAACATCTACACTAAAATATTATAAAGTATGTAGCGGAAATATGATATTTTTAATAGAATTTCGCAATCGCCTGATTCATTTGGAAAAAAAATATTAGTATATAGTGTTATTTTTATGTTTACTTGGCAACAAAAGATAGATTATAATGAATAAGTTTTTCAAACTTTCGCTATATTTGTTGTCAATATTTTAAGAAGATATTATAATATATTCTAAACTTTACTCTCATATTTCTTTAGAGTTTTTATGCTTTTAAGTAAAAAAGTAACTTAAGTAAGAACTTGGATTAATTCGAAAAATTTTAATAATAATTTGGTGGTAATTTGAACTGTTTTCTCATTCCTTAAATTTCCTATTTTTATACTTTTCAAATACATCTCAGAAGGTAAAAATGTTAGCAAAAAAAATAATAATAATTGTAATTTGTTTTTTAATGACTTATTTTTATACTATGCATTTAGAATGAACGCGAGATAATTATTTTTAAAGAGCTTATTCTCTTAACGTCTTTACTGCTGTGCATTTGTATTCAATTAAAATATAATAAAATATTCTACTTTTTTTATCTGTGAATTTTAAATCAGGTTTTTATTGTTTTTTTTTCTTTTTTTGTTATTGTGTACAATCTCTGCATTTTAAGACAAAACATTTCTATGCTTACTAAAAATAGTTACGTAATTTTTTTGGTGTATTAGATAACTATTAAAAAATGTATTTCAAGACTTCTGAAATATTCTTCTTTATTTCTTCATTAAAACTACAATTCTTCCTTAATTTTATTGCTTTCAAAATGCTGTGCATCAAAATTAGTTTTTATTGCCAAATTTTTTAACAACTGCAGATTAACCAAGTGTTTCTATATTGATTCGCTGTGATACTTTGAAATGTTTAAAAAACAGTATTTTCAAAAAAAAACAAAAAAACACTGAAAATAGATGTACAGTTCTAAAAAATTTTGAAGGAAAAAAATGTATTTAATCCTTACATTTTTTTTCCTTTCTAATTTATTTACTGAACCTTAATAATGGATAAAAATGTGAAAACGATTTTTAAAAATGGACATTAAATGAGTTTCTGATAAATGTATCTCATCATGCGATCATTTCAATTCTCAATACGTTATTTCTTACGCCATCCTGGTTAAATTATTATAAAAAAAAGCATTCTGGTTTGCTTTGAAGGACACTGCTTAATGATTCAGAGATTTCTTTTTTTTATTTCTCTTAGCGATCTTATGCAATCATTTCAATTTTATATGTGTTATTTCCTTATGCCAATCAATTTAAATTGCATTGCTATGATATGGTGCATTAGATAACTAAGAATTCAAATTTATCCAAAAATACAGAGGTGGATATTTATTAAAATTTACATTGCTCGAAAAATTATCATAATTGCCATTTCTATGTAAAGTATGTCCCAAAAATGACGCAAGTCTTAGTTTTTTTTTTTTTTTTTTTTTTGCGAAAGCTAGCATTCTTTCATCTAATTCCTTTTTCCCGGTGTTCTTTAACATATAAGATGATTTAGAGTTATATTCATTAATTAAAAGTTCTTTATAATAATATTTACAAATTTATATATATATATATATATAATATTTAGGCAAAGGATTAATCCTTTGCCTAAAATAAAAAATAGAACTTTCCTTGCATATTAGATCACTCAATAAATGGCGCTGGGAGCCTACAATTTTTTACCTAAATTACCTTTAACTTTGTGTTTTTAAAAAGCAGGAATCACATTCGATAGCTTAAAATTTCCTTGATTGCTGCTGGTATGTTCTTGCCTTTTTGTTTTTCTTTAATGATTTAAGTGTTATTTTATGGTATTTTTGTTTTTATTGTTATTTTTGTTATTGTATTTTTACTTATTAGAGGTTATTTTCTTCTAATCTGTTGTTTTGTATTTTCCGTTCTGTTAAAATGGTATATCTTTTGGGCCTAATTTCCGGAGATTTTCGGGTCACCAGGAATCTCTATTAGACTTTCTTGTCTGCATTCCTTCACAGAAAAAGAATCCCTTTTTTTGAATCCCTGCCTGAGGGTGATCCTTGAAAAAGTCTTCAGGCCGGATTCTTTTTTATTTGGTTTAATTTTTATTTGGTTTATTTGATTTTCCTATTAACTTGATTTTAATACTTTTGTCCCAATTCATCTGTGTTTTAGAAGTAGCTGCATTTGCGATCTCTAAATAAAGTTCTTTCCTGTTCTTTTTTGGCTTTAGTTTGAATAGGAAATTATTTTTAGTTGCGATTCCGAAACTATTTTGTTTCGTTTTCGTTTCGTTTTCAAACTATTTCTTACTTTAGATTGGTTACTATATATATATAGATAGATAGATAGATAGATATAGATATATAGGTAGATAGATAGATAGATAGATCACCTTTATAAACTTCACTAATTATGATAATTTCTATTTTTAGCCTAGCTAATTAATCAAACTCTACTATACTGATATGCTGTGGCTTACTACAATGACTAAAAAAGTCGTAAATTATTGAAAAACACAGAGTTAAACCAATAGACCTACTGATATTTATAAAAAAAAAACATATTTCTTGAAAATTATAATAATCCTTAAATTAATTCATTACTAATTAATCCTTAATTATTTCATCACTGATTTTTTTTCTTTAAAAAAGGAATAAAGAAGTTGGACAGAAAAAAATTAAACATTTTCTCAATGTTGGTTGAGCGTTTACGAGTGAATGCATTTCTTTCTGCCATATATTTGACTCTATTAACTCCTACGTCAATAACAATATTTTCTGATGCGCCTATATATTTATATAAGTAGTTCTTAAGGTGATGGACTTATTTTTTATTACCTTCTACGCCCGAAATATCTCAGATCTTAACTTGAGTACATTTCTTAAGAAAGGTGAAAATAATGGATTTCCCCCATATATATATTTTTTCACATTTTTTGTTGTTGTTGTTACCTCATTTTTTCCCCTTCCTGTCTCACTCGCAACACCTTGGTAAGGAAGAAAAAATATTTCATTAATCATCTTGTTACTTTGCTTGATGATGATGAAAAAAAAAATTATAAATACACGACTGGAGAAAAAAGTTTTGACGAGTATTTGGTGGGGTAACTTAATAACAACTTCTATGGGGTAAAAATGATCGATAGTTCCAGGAGCCGGTGGTATTAAGGTGTTTATGAAAGTCCATCCAAAGAATGCAACCTTAATTTTAAGGTTTACGGTACGGGTTTTGGAGGACGTTGACATTAAGTGCACTTTGGTCCTGGTATCAATCATCATTTCTTTTGCTATTCCTTTTTCTTCTGCTTCTTCCGAAATGTGGTGCAATAACCGTTTCGAAAAGTCAATTTTTCAACAGAGACCTGGATATTTGAAGGCTTTCTAATGTAGCTGGATATGAGTTGTATTGGCGGTATCAATAATGATATCTAAATGGTATTGGCATGTATTAACCATAACGACTGTAAACCGGGTAATATTTTTAGGGTGGGTGGCTTATGTAAGTGGGTAATATAATTCTCTAGTCTTCTGAAATCCCATTGCACTTTAAAAAGGAAAATCTAATTTAAATACTTATCTTTCCTTTCACCATATTAAAAAAAATTTAAATGCTTCAAAATTATCAGTATATTAGAAAGTCTACTAAAATAATATCCTAGCCATTGTAAAAAATAGAGTTGAAAGCAATGAATAAAAATTATTAATTCAACGCCACAAAAGTTTAAATAAATATCATTCAATATTTCAAAGTCTTAAGAAAATTCACAATGTAATATCTCATTTTGTTGATTTCCGTCCATTGAACATTTACAACGCTGCTCCTCCGTAATTATAACCATCAACTCTCTCATTCCAAACATCAATTCGAGTTTAAGTACCTAAGAATATTAGAAACCTCACAAAAATAAGAAAGATGCTCTACGCACCCCTCTCGCTGCAAAATAAACGCAGTGACAACACGTATTCTTAAGGGATCAATAATCAAAAGAAGATTCCGCTAAGTTATTATCTATTAATAAAATGCATGCTCAGATATCCTTCATGTGTCCTCAGAAAATTTCCCTTCCCCCAAATGTTTCTAAAAGAGCGTCTCCAACGAAGAAAGCACTCACTTTGGGTTTTTAATCAATCGCACTTAACGAAAGGGATAGGAAAATTTGCAGTGACATTCAGGCCATAGTTTCGTTGAACGGCCGTTTGCTGTACAGATGGTTTTAAAATTATTTATAACGTAACGAATATTAAGTGGCATGCAAATCATCATCTTTTGAGATAGATGTCAGTTTTTTTTTTGTTTTTTTGTTTTTTTTGTCCTCATTAAACTTATAAATCCGAAATCCAATTGTATAACATATGAATTTTAAAAAAGTTGATTAGTAGTGACACCTTAGGCTATTTGTGTGTCACATTACTATTTTTTTTATTTAATAAAAGAAAGTTGTTAAATATGTATTATGGAAGCACGAAAAGTTATACAACTATATATGACCAAACCAATAAAAAATAAATACAGAAAAAGAGCGAGTAAAAAGTTAAAAAAGGGCTATTTACAAATAAATGTATTTGAAAAAGGGAAAAAAGGAGGGAATATTAATCAATGAAAAAGAATGAAATATTTATAAACTCCACAATAATAAGTCAATCAATTATATATTGTATATCATAAAATTAGAATTCCCAATTTCAGTTAATTGCTTTGTTATTTAATAATTCGCTACCTAATTCACTCAAAAATTAATAAAACACTATATAGACGTATATCATAATAAATAACAGAAAAGGCGCATTGGTTAATTATTTATTATCTACATTAAGTCGAACTGTAACTTAAATGACTTCATGTCATAAATTTCATTTTCAGTCTTCATTTTAGAAGGAAAAAAACAAACAAATGTGCAACAATCCTTCTGGATAAGCTGTTCCAATGTGAGTTTCTAACCATCTAACTAGAATCTTGTGGGAAAAGATTTATTTTTTTTAATTTGAAATTTATCATTTTATTCTAAATATTCTTTAATCACAGGTAAGCAATTTATACTTGTCATTGCCTTAAGTAATACCAGAAAATGTTTTGGTTAGAATGCATTGAAAGTTATCAAAGTTGTAATTAAACATGAAAATAAATCAAATAAGTGCTAAAATAATATATATTAGATATCATACAGTGTTATCAATTTGAATTTCTCAATCAGTAAAGTATCATAAAAAAAAATATGGAAAAATTCAAGTTCTTAAGAGTAAATTTGCTCAAACTATGAAGTAAAGAGATAATCTCATTTGTTTATTTTATGGGTGTGGCACGGAGTTCTGGAACTCAAGATTCTTAACCTTCAAATATAACAGGTGAATGCAATAATGGAATTATAATGAGATTACATAGTAAGACGTAATAATCTCAGAAGAATTCCATGTATAACAATGTATTGGGTTGTTTGGAAAGTAATTTCATTTTTTCCCGACAGAGGATTTAATTGTAATTTTTTGCACTCAACTTTACATTTAAGCCGTATAATTTTATATGCTTTGAGAGCTCATATAGCAAGGCTTGTGTGTGAAAAATTCCAATTAATTCTATGCAGTAGTTTTTGGTTGGTGCCCTTTTAAATATGGAGAGCGATAAGCAGCATTTTCGACATATCTTACTGTTTTACTACAGAAAGGGTAAAAATGTTGTTCAAGCCAGAAAGAAATTGACCGATGTGTATGGAGAAGGTGTGTTGACAGTACGCCAGTGCCAGAACTGGTTCGCTAAATTTTTTAGACGGTAAAACCTTCACCTCAAATGAGGAGGTCAAAAACCACCTCGATCAGTTTTTTGGCAGCAAAGACCCAAAATTTTATGAGCGTGGAATTATGCTACTACCAGAAAGATGGTAAAAAGTGTTGGACCAGAACGGTCAAAATGTATAAATAAAATATTGTAATCATTAATAAAAATCAAACTTGCAATTTTGATTAATCTTTATGATTCAAACCCTCCTGGGCCCGTAAAACATACTTTTGGAACTATGTCTATATGTCCGTCTGTCAGCATGTGAATACGATATCTCAAGAATGCTTTCAGTTAGATGGTTGCAGTTTGGTTATAAAATTATAATTGTTACATAAAGTTATGATCAAATTTATAAATTTCTTTCACCTATTGAATGAAATCTATTCATAGGTTGTTTGACTTTTCGAATACAAGTAAACTAGATGACCACATAACGCAAAATTGTTGGTCAATAAAATTTGGTTCACAAATTAGAAAATCTGAAATTTAGATAAATTTTAAAAACTCACCAAATGTTTAACCGCTTATCAATCTACATACATGCAAACATAATTATTCATAAATATAATGACTTAAAATTCGGTATGTCGTAATTACAACTGTATTTTCAGTCAAAGTTTGCTCACAGTCAGCTGATAGAAAGGCATCCCAAATACCTATTATCATAATAGATTCAGCAAAAATAGATTCAGCATAACATAACGCGATCCTGTGCCCGGTGCTTATAACCTAACCAGTTGGATGAGCACAAGATGGAAGGAAGGAAGAAAGAAAAAAAGAAAGAAAGAGACGACAAACCAATCAGTGATCTCCAGAGAGAATCCCATCGATGTCAAATCCTACACGACTGTATTCATTTTTTTTTGTGAAGTAATAACTAAATGGAGGGGGCAAGAATATTTAAACAAACGGTGACTATGGGTTGAACCTACAGGGAAATAAGAATGTTAACTGAAAAAAAACTGATAAATTACATTGTGAACATCTGTATGACATATATAATCATATAAACAAACATTCTACCGTCAGAAATCTGTAACATCCGTTTAGGTCATTTGTTTTGATTTCCTTCTTGAGAACTGCACTTTTGAATGAATAATTTAATTGATTTTGACAAGTAGCATTTTGGACTCAGCTATTGTGTAGTCTTGAAGAGGTCTTGGCATTTGTGAATATAGTTTACTATGGAGTGGATCTTGCCGCTTGAAAGGGTATTCGATGCAATCCTCCTGTACCATTCTTCCTGGAGACTTGTTTCTGGCTTTCTCATGTGCCACGAGAGAGTCAATACGCATTCGGTGGCATAGTGAATAGGGGATCATATCCCCCCCACAGCTACAGTAAGGAGAGTTGGCCAGATGGAATCTTTGTAGGTATATATAAAATACGCTAGGTACAGGAAAAAGCGAAAAATCTCTACATTTCGTAACTATCATTCACCAATACTATGAAATTGTTGCAACCATTTGACTTTTGACTGGTGAATTGCCATGCCAATGCCATGCTCAGAATTCTTAGCCTTACCTGATTCCCACAATTTTATGCAGGAGAATAGGAATGAGATCTTTATTGAATAGTATCCGAAAAAATTATAGTTTAATTTTGACACAATGAATTACAATTTCTTAGATGGCGAGGTGCGAAATTTAGCAATATAAGGAGCCAATTCCTGAATACTTATAGACTTCTTACTGCAGTTGAAATATATGAAAAATTGTTCAAACTATCTCTAAGGAAGGTGTTTCAATTGAAGCCCCAAAATCTCGGTGCAATCTTAAACAGCATCTCCAGGAAATATTTATAAGAAAATTGTTAAATCTTTGGGACAGTGGAAATACAGTCCGTTTTGTTTATAAAGTCACCAAAACAGTAAAATTGCAGCCATTTCCCTGGACTCGTAACAAAATTCTGTTTGCCACAGGACATGGCCCGTTCTCTTCTTTTCTTCACCGTTTCCATTTATTAGGCTTCTGCTTTTGTGGAGAAATCAGCGACCCAATCCACTTTGCAACATCCTGCTCTTTCACTCTTTCATGGCACCTCCGAATCTCCTCATCTTCGCTAGAAAGTCTTTGGTACAAAAGAGTTTTTAGTAATTCATCTTCCAAAATAAAAAGAATCATAAACATAAGTAAATTCCTAAATGGTCATGGTGAACTGTTCCAGTTAGCTTAACCCTATCGATTTTTAATGCATCATTTAATACACCTCGCATTTTATTCATAATTTATCCTTTAGCTCCCTCAAGTAATCAATTTTTATAATTCCTTTATATTTTCACTCATACTGTACTTAATCATGTCCATTCATCCAAGTTTTATTGTGTTTCAGATATTTTTCATTCTAGTATTTATCATTTCTTGTCATGTTATATGTATTCTTATTTTGCCATTTGTTTGTTTCTTTCAAATTGATTGTTGTGTAATTCTTTTTTTTAATAAAGTTCACCTACATCTATACCAAACCGGAAAGGGCGAGCTCTAGAAACGGAAGTGTGGTGTGGTGTTAAATGTTAAACTAACTCTAAGGATGATCCAAAATGCAATTTTAATTTAACGATTTAACCAATCAGTGCGTTTCCTTATTCCGAATATTCTTCTAATTTACCTCCATTTCTCTATTTTTGAAATCCACTATATTCAAGATGCCTCATCCAGTATATTTGTATCTGAATTTAAATCAGAAACAAAAATTGTAAAGTCTCATAAAAATGTTTTAACTTTACTCTTACCACATATCGCCCAAATTCTAGGATATCCATCAACAAATAATGTAATTCTATTTCTTTCCCTAACTTTTCAGAAAATTCATATTTCGACCACATGCAAAAAAGCTTCCACTAAAGAAATCTGTCATGAGGAATTCTTCGAGAAATGGAAGAAAATTGAAATATATATTTTTCTTTCTATTTCTTATTTCCTTGCTATTTCTTCTATCTCTTCGCCTTATCTTTTGCTTTATCGTTGCATTTGGCTACAGAGCCTCAGGCAATTCCGCACCAGATATAGCCGCTTGCCTCTGGAGCCTTCCTATTTGCGCTTATGAATAAATACAGAAAACAAACCTCCACGTCCGTCTTATCAATACTGGGTTAATGTCAGAGAGATACGAAAGCTGTTTGAACAAATAGCGACAATGCCTTGGCGACTTTTTTTTTCTCACTGTCGCTTTGTTTCAGAGTCAGCCTGTTTGAATAAGTTAGTGAATAAGAGTAAAATTCAGCTATCATCGGCATTTTTATTGTTGTTTACGATAGTATACATGCTATAGTTTCCATTTTTTAAAACAGATATGGCTAAAAATATGGTAAAAAGGCGGTGGTAGATGTACTTTGAATGCATAAATTGGCGTATGCGAGGGAATTGTTTTCTTTGAACCACATGGGACATAGTGTAAAATAATATTTGCTTGCCAAGTAACAATTCTGAATGTCGAATGTTTCGATTGCGATTTCTTTAAAACGTTTTATTTTCGGAATGTGCCAGAAGAGGTTATTTTGTATTTTACGTTTCTTTTAGTAAAAGTTGCATATTGTGCGCTAAGTAGGTTATTTTGGGTACATGAATACCAGTGTTAAGTGCTTTTCTTTTCTTTTCTTTTTTTTGAAATGCTTCTTTAAAAAATTTATTTTCATTAATCAAAAGAACTTTAAAATTATCAACATAACTTTTGATTAATAATGGTAAAGCTTATGAATTTTTACTTTCTCATCCACATAGAACAAAGAAAGTATAATAACCCTAAAAAATTGAGATTTTGATGAATCTAAAATCTGAAGTTTTAGACTTGCATCAGTTCGGAAAACACAGTTTTGGAAAATGTCCCTCTATCTGTATGTATTTGCCAAAGATTACTCAAAAATGTTTTAAGCTAGACCGATGAATTTTGGTATACGGTTTTCACACCAAATTTGCAGATATCTATTTAATTTTGAGTAAAATCTGTTCAGAGGAAGTTCGACTGTTCGAATATAAATTAACACGATAACTGCAAAAAGAAAAAAAAGGTAGTTAGATAGAATTCGGGACATAGATTTAACATATATGGTGTCAAAATTTGAACCAAAATCAACCACGTGTTGTTCTGTGCTTTCGGTAATAATGGCAATGCGATAATTCAAAAACTCAATGACTGAAATACATTTTATTAGGTATGCGATTTTGTGATTACATGTGCAGTTTTGTGTCAGATATTTGTTTCAGTCGATTGAAAAAAAAACGGGTCTGAAGCACACAGTGTTGATTTTCGGACACTGATAAATACAATTAATCACATATCAGGGATTAATCGCCAAGAAATCCCAAAGGATAATACGACGTATTCAATAAAAATTCTAAATTCACGTCAAAAATTAATATTTTGTAACTATCATACGCCAATGTCACTGAAGGCGTTTCCTGGCATGACAAGTTTATTACAGAGTAAGTGAGAAGATTTTGGGGAGTTCACTTCCGCTGGTCCAGAGCAAGATTTGGTTAATTTGAAATTATTATTGAACAAAACATGAAGATAGAAACATTTTGTTATCAGAGCAATAAAGTATTTTTACTTTTCTAAGTACTGAAAGATAAAACATCCTGCGAAATTAACCAATATTGTCTCCTGTTATCTCTGCTAATAGTACTGCGTGTATCAATATATATGTGTTGGCGTATTTAGGCCAGATTTTTTTTATCTAGAGCTATTAAATTTTATACATATGTGCTTTGGAAGTTGGAAATATAAATCTTAGAGGGCATTTTTGAAATTATCATTCAGATGCTGATTCGAAATTTTTAAGCATTTTTGTGTTTTTCCGTGACAACTCCTAACAGTTTCGTCATGTGAAAAAATGATTTTGTCACCCTTTTCGAAAATTATAAGAAATATCTTTTTTTAAAATGCCAATTTAGTTTTTTTGTATAGATATTCCTAAATTCTTAAAGAATTTTCAATTTTGTTTTAATTGCCAGTAATAAATCCTTATTTCTGTATTTCCATTGTTTCATCAAATTTTTAATAATGTTAATTTTTTTCTGTTATTGAAAATTGAATAAAAATTGTGTTTAATACTTCTGACGATACATGAGTGATAAAAAAAGTAAAGTTGTAATCAAGTGAACAACAACGTGCAACTACAGGATAGATTATTCAATTTTTACTAATATTACGGGGCATATCTCTAATAAGATTATACATGTATGTATAACAAATTTAACTTTTCGACAGTGAATCTTTTAAAATTTTTTATCGTCATTTTCGACACAAGTAAAAGATTTATTGAATGAAAAATAAAATAAAATTAAATGAAATTTCCGTGCTTAATGGAAATTCGACTAAAAATCAAATGCTCTTACTTAGTTTCAATGGTATCTATGACCGTTTTGTTTCAATAAAGTTTTTTTTTAAATTTTTGACAGTATTTCGTTTAATTTTTTTTTGTGTTATCGGTATATATTTATACAATTTCAAAGTGAGTAAATGTCCAAACAAAATTATTAAAATTTAATTAAAATTAGTAAGTTTTAAGTGAAAATAATTATTGGATTGAAATGTTTTAAAAATATGTCTGTTAAAAATTTAAAATTTTAGATTTTAGGATTATGTTATTTGTGAAATAAAAACATATTTAGAAAATGTTAATAGAACCTTTATAAATAAATTGTGTTGTTGAGGATTCTATGATAATAATTATAAAAGCAAACTCTGAAACAATGCTAGTTTCCAACAAAATGGATACATTACTTTTGAAAAAAACGGGAGGTGATCTTATATATATTAACTTTTAAAATCAAAAGCACCAAAACAGTTATTTTTAAAAATATGTTCGTATTTTCTTCGTTTCTGATTCGCTTCTTGAAAACACATGCATAATGCAGAAAATACATAAAAGCTAAATATTTTCTGAAACTTCATTATTTTGTAGAAAAATATCTCGTGAAAATTTGTCAATCTTCAAATTCTTTCCCTTGAATTTTTATTAATGCATAGGGAACAAAAAGTCTACAATAGAACTTTTTAAATTGATGTCATCATCTTCATTAAAAAAGGCGCAAGTTCGCTACGAGGATTTTTCATAAAATTAAAATTAATTAATTCATAAATTTCATAAAAAAAATATACTTACAGTTATGTATGTTATAAATAAAATTTGTAATATTTAAAAATCAATTCAATTGGTGAAATACAAAAAATAATAATCTATGAAACAATTGTATAATTTGATTAACTGTGAGGTATAGCAAATATGATGTTTAAATCTGATTGCTGTACTCAATTGGAACATGCCAAATCAATATTCATACCATAAGTTTTGCAGCATTTATAAATTTTAAAATTTAAATAATAATGTGGAATTATGCAATAAAACAATATTTATAGTATAAAACTATTATCATTTTGAAGAGAAATGCTCAGACCCAGTCGTATGTGTCTTTTGAAATAATTTCCTTAAATTAAAAGAAAATATCCCTGAGTTCACATGCGAAAACTCATTTGCTTGCACACAAATGTTTTTGACCAATATTTGAACTCATACTTTGAAGAAAATATTTAAAATTAAGACTAAATAACACCTTTAGAAAATTTTTATTCCCTGGATATATTCTTGATTAATCGAATAAATGATGGGTTAAATAATAAAAAAATTGGCAGAGTTGTTGACGAATTCTTGGAATTCATACTTCTAATAGTAACACCAATTAATAATTCCAAAGTAAATTCAAATTAACAGTTGGACGTATTAGTTTTAACTTTAAATGTTAATTTTTACCGTTATTTTTACACTACTTCAAAAAAAACTATCTGCAGAATGCCGACAAAGCAACGTTATTGAATGTGAAGTTTATTGAAAAATATTGTTAGTTTAATTCTTTGGAAAACTTTTTCACTTATCAAAAACTTCGACTTCAGATATCAAAATACTTTTGCCTCCAAACAAATAAAGCTCAAAAAATATTCTAATCTAACTTCTGCTCTCAAAATTTGGAGAAGATCCCAGAAAACCAGAAGAAGAAAAATATTCCACCATGCCAAATATCTTCCATTTCTAAAAAATCGCAAAGGGGAATCCTTCTTGACAAATTAGGCTATAAGTGTAGGAAATTCTTCTTTTCTATTTTTTTTTTTTTTTTGGAGGGAAAAACTTTACCAATATCGATTCTGAAACCGATTATGTCAAACCTCGTGGAAGATATTTGATGGTTAATCGATGTTCTATTTACTGATAGCGATGATACATTATCGTATCGAGCTTAGAATGTCCATCGTTGCCATTCTGCCAAAGAACTAAAAGGAGAAGAGAAGTAAAATAGGGGAAAAGAAAAGCACATAGAAAAAAGAACGTAACCACTTTCGCAAATTTTTCTTGATATCGATGCACTTATTATTGACATTCTGAGGAAGAATATGAAATTTCATTTATGCACATTAAGGAAATAGCTCTCTTAAATATGCTTTGGTAATGTACTGGAAACCTTGTAAATGTTAGATGAAAGGCATTAATTTTGTAAAGAAAAAAAGGACAAAAACTCGTTAATCAATCGATTATAGTTAGGTTAGGACATTTTAAAAACTTATTAAAGGAGAATAAATGTGTCGTTTACTTTATTTGCAAGCTTAATATGGGGCTTTCATTTGCAGCCAGCATTTGATAACCGATATGGTTTGAAGAGAGCTAATGCTAAAAATTAGAAAGAAAGTCATTTAAATTTTTAAACTTACTTATTAATAAATGACATATTATTAATAGTGAATTATTCTATTAATTGATTATTTAAACATATCTTTAAAATTTGGATATTCCAAAATGGAATATCTAAATGTAATGTAATGGAATATCTAATGGACATGTAATTAACTAAAACATTCGGACGTTTTTCTTAAGAACTACACAAATATGATTTAAATTGCACTTGCTTTAAAAATGTTATTTATTCGTAAAAGCTTATTAAATTTTATATTTTTGGAAGGTGCACCATGCAAAATCAATACAATATATTTAAGAAACCTTCAATCTTTCATTAATTCATTTATTTTTGATGTTTGGAGAGTGCATCATGAAAAGTCAAGATATTTAAGAAATTTTCAATATCTCCGCCATATGGATGTTTAAGCAATTTTATTAATATGTATAAAATAAATCATGTTACCTATTAGGTATGAAATTAGGTAGAATGAAAACAAAATAATTTGAAAAGCTATTATTTACATATTAACAATATAGTTCATATTTTTGTAAACTTCAACAGTGTAAATTCATTTAAAAATACATAGTATAATTAAAAATCCAACAAACGTTTTTAAGTGCAAAATCTTTTTAAATAAATTAAATATAATTTCGAAATATATTAATTAGATAAGATACTATTATTGTAAATTAAATTTCAAAACTTTATTTTTGTATCACTAATATAGATATAATAACAATATATACATGTGAATAATTTTTGTAATTTTTAAATAATAATACATTTAATAATATTTGCTGCAGTATAAAAATCAAGTAGCATTTTCAAATTAAATAGGTAAAAATTTAAATTAAATAAAATTTTGAATTTTTTTTCACTGATTACCTATTATCAGTAGAAATGTCCCTTTTTAATACTGCTTTGAACAAAATGAATCCTATCATCGCTTTAGTTATAAGTATATATGATATTAATCAATATGTTTCGATTTACATGATTAATTGGTTATTTTTATTATTAACTGATAAAAGTGATTGATCGGTTATTATTAATGGTAGTGGTAGTTAAAAATAATAATAGCCTATTTATCTTTTTCATCGTGACATTGACTTTAACATATGAACAATAGTTCAATGCTAATAAAAAGTATCCTCACTCGAAATTAAGTTTCAAATTTTGTAATACTAAAATTTTAATTTTAAACCTTGAATTTTTACATGAACTTGAAAATAGGAAGGTAATATATTAAAGTAATTATAATAAGACCAATGATTTAATAACACATTTCATTATTGCTTAGAATTAATCATAGTCTAAAATAGAAAACTCGATTTGTTTTTAATTGACTATTAATACAAAAATAATTCTTAAATATTCCGATTTTTTGAATTATAATTTTATTAAAATATTTTTTTAAATATTATTCCTTTATTGATCAACAAAATCACTGGTTGAATAATGATTAAATTTACTTTTTATTATATTTTAATTCTTAGGATCATTTTGAAAGTTTGGCAAATAAAATTTATGGAATGTTCAGTGTATTCTGAGATTCTCCATCTCTTTACAAATTAATCTCATTAAAGTTTAAACTATTCTACTCAATTATGGAAATAAATTTACTACTTTAATGCAGAATTAATTTTATTATAGTAAAAGTTTCATAACTAAGAAATATCATTAATGATACAGCTTAACCAAAATGAAAGTTCCTTTATAAATGTATAATTAAATATTCTTGAATATGATTCTAATTTCTTTATAAAAAGTCTTCTAAATAGTTGAATACAAAATAAATTTTCGCCCATTTTTTGAAAATTAAAATTAAAATTTTGATTGTTTGAAGTGTTAATTGTTAGTGTATTTTTCTATATTTTCAATATTTATCAATTTCGAATTTTATTCATTGAACAATAATTTTATAAATCGTAAATTTTTAATTGTTATCAATTTTGGATGTTGGTGATTATAATGTAATTAGTTTTTACACGCATTAAAATATGATCAAGATAATATTTTGTGTGTATGTGTGTGTGTGTGTGTGTTAATATATCATCTGCTTTTATTTGATTGTTTAAGCTTCTGAAAATAAAGTTTCATTAGTTGTTTATTCTTAGAGCCTTGGCGAAAAATCGCTAAAAAATGCAAATGATTATTAACTTGGCGATATTCGATAAACGATATGAGAATGCCAAATTAACTGGGATTACAACTATCTTGGCAAAATATTAGCATTTTGTTCATAATGGAGCTAGGTAATATTGGCGTAATCTGCAAATCGCCATAAAACCAATTTTCATTATTCTTTGGAGTAATCATTTAAAATTAGCCATGTAAATCTAGAAATTCAACTTTCTTGTCGAAATCTTTTCATCTTTACATAATGACTCTTGGCGATTTTAGTGTAATATGAAAATCATGATGTAAACTTATTATTTTATCGTATTTTGAAAAATCTAAAAAAAAAAGGGGGAGGCGTAACAATAAATAGTAAAAAAGTATAGAAGATTCTTTTTATTTGTGAATAATAATGGCCAGTGTAAAAAAATGGTATTGATGGTATTTAAACCAAATATATTTAGCTCAATTAAGAAAACAAACGTTGAAAGCAAAGTAAAATATCGCAATATCTTTATCCTTTCACTAGTTTAAAATTATGTACATATATTTATCTTTTTTCTCTTGAATTAAATGCATATCTCATAAAACGTGAATTTATATTTGATGATAAATGAAAGAATATTCAGCAAATTACGAAAAATATGACTTTTAAAATTCTCCAAGCATTTAACAAATAAAAAACAAAAACCTCAATAAGCCTACAGATTACTTTCCTTATTTTAGATAGTTATCATCACAGATAAAATGGCCATTTACTTTATTGTTCAGATGAAGCAAAGGCTAAAACTAATTTCTCAAGAGCTATAGAAAATCTTTTCTTTTTATCTTAGGTGGAACTGCTTAGTTTAATTTCTTTTTTATTTTTTAAAATTTAAATTCAGATATAATATTCCTGCATTCGACACCAATAAATGAATGGCAAGACTGTATCTTGAATTCAAATTCTTTTTAAAGTAGGTAACCATCATTCACATAGAACAAACACAATGTGAATTTTTAAGTCATGGAAAATTTTACATCGCTATTTAAAATGCTGAATGCATAATATTTTAAAGTACAACTCTGAGTTCAAAGCTGGTATTTGAGATGTATATTTAATTTGAAACCAGTTATGAAAATATTCTGGAATTGAAAATGTAATTTCTAAAGTTCGAAAATAATATATATTTTTGTTCAACTGTCCTTACAAATCAATTTCATTCTTATAACACAATTTACAAAAACCAAACGATAATAAAACTGCTTCCAGTTATAATCGTTTGCAGGTAGAGAAAAAAAAAGAAAAAGAAAATCGAGATTCCTACTTTTATTACAATGGAATAATACTCAAGAAAATAAATTAAATAAATAAATTTTAATTGGATGTTTTTATTTGTGTACAAAAAATATGAAAAAATGATATTTTTTTAATTAAAATTTTGTCTGATAGATGAAAATTCGTATAATCTTGAGTTGCTAATTTAAATAATGTATTTATATTATTTTTCTTAAAATAATCATAGTAAAATCAATCATAATAAAAATAGTTTTAAAGAAATTAAAAAGTTATTTTTATATAAATATTTGTTTCTATTTAAATTGTTTCAAATTCTTTGATTTAATTTTTTTTAATTATTTCGATTTAATTCCTTTTCTGAAACTCGTATCATAGCAATTTTTATAAAAACATAGCAAAAAATTTATAAAAATTCATTTTATGCATTTTAATACGCTAATAAAATCGCATACATTTTAAATGTTTTGTTTTCATTACTATTAATTTTTCATATTTCTCATATTACCTAATGCATTACTATAATTAATGCAGAATTTAGTTATAAATTTATTCTGAAACTTTCTATAAAATACACCTTTGCATTAAAATTAAGCAATTAGACAATTTCAGAAAATGAAGAAGTAATGTTTTGTCATCATGTCCACTCAACTTAATATATCCTCCTGAAAAAAAAAAGTGAAAACTGAATTACAAAAGTCCATAGTTACAAATAGAATGAAATTTAATTTAATCAAAGCCAGAAGAATTTTTTCTAAGATAAACAAATTATTCAGTAATTTAATATGTTACATTTCAATGAAATGGTCAAGGATCTCCAAAAAAGTGTACTTGCATTGTATGCAACATGGTCGACTAAAATTGAAATAAATATGCTAATATATATCCACAAAAGTTGTGTTTAACTATTTTTAATTGTAAATCTTCGATTATTTATTTATTACTAGCAGCCTTACTCGATCAGCCGGTTCGCCAATTTTAATGCTTGTTAAAATTTTAATAATTAAATATTTTATGTAACTCGTATTTTAATAGTTTCTACATCAAAATATATTTTAAAGCTTCAAATTTTGATAGTTATATAATTTACTCATAATATTATAAAGGCCATGAGCTGTAACATAATATGTGTCACTCTAATTTTCTGTTAGATCCCGTAGAAATTATGCTTTAAGTTAAAGTGGGAATGATTAAGTGCAATTGATATAAGAATATTTATTTTTACTGAAATGAAGCATTTTTTTTAAATATGAGCATTGAAAATAGAGTCGCTGAGTATTTAAATCTTATGGTCACTAAAGAATATCTTTCTTAATTTATATAATATCTCAAGAAGTTTTCAACAGAATTTTTTCAGATTCATCATGAACAGATAGATTAATTAACAATGTTTAGTTTTAAGTGCATCATATATTAAGAAAATAAACAGAATCGTTTGAAATTATCTGTCGAAAACAAGTTAAGCCTTCAAAACCAAGTCCGTTTCCGTTGAAAACAATTGTCAACTATCAAAACACAATGCGCATGCTTGAATTTTCAACGCCAATTATGGTAACACAAATGCGTGAATTTTCTCCGCCAGTTGGGGTAACGCTATGCAGATTAAAAATTTTTAATTTCCTTTATTCTTCTTTATTTTAATTCAAAAGTACTTCAGAATGAATCGGAAAGATCGATTAATTATCAATGTTTAATTTTAAATGCATCAAACATTAAGAAAATAGAGAGAATCGTTTGAAATATCGGTCGAAAATTTGATAAGCCTAACCTCTTTAGTGTGGGGAAAAAACTGAAGCCTTACTCATTTGGTGGTGGGAAAATGAAGATTTTTTGGCGGAAAAATTAGTTTTTAATTAATAATTAAAATTCTAATTCAAAATTCAAAAAAGGGACCCCAGGTGCACATTCCCGACCTCCAAGATATGCATGTTCCAAATTTGGTAACTGTAAGTCGAACGGTGTGACGGGTAGAGCGTCAACACACATATTGAGCTTTTTTATAAGTATAGATTGTTACATATTTTTATTATTTTATTTATTATTGTAAAGATTTTGGAATTGATTTCTACGATGCGATTTTTTTTTGTTTGATTAGAGAATCTTTTGCGTATACAATTAAAATATGTGGTTTTTGTATTCTCGATTACTAATATTGCGTTTTTGCATAGAAATTTCATTACTATGCATTCCACAATATTTCCTAGTATGGAAAACTGGAGTATTTCTTTTCAGAAAATGCATATCATATGTTTCAATTCACAACATACTAGGAAACAACATTTCTGGAAAAAGAAAAAAAAATTAAAGTACCAGATCATTTTTTTTTTCTTTTCTGATAAGACGATATTGCCAGAAATTTTGATTCCAAAATATATTTCTTAAAATTCTTTAACCAGGTCTTTATAAAGAAGGATAAATACTTTCTGTAACAGTTTATCAAGAAAACAAAGACGAAAAAAGCTTCAAAATGAAAATTAAAAAAAGTCCTGACATATTTGAAGTAAAAGAAAAAATAACCTTACAAATTTGGAAAGGACTGCAAATAATAATTTTCTTTCCAGAGTAAAAGTAAAAACAAATATTTCCAATAAAAATAAAACCTTTAAAGGTTTTTTCATAAATTTTTATTTTTCAAATAAGAAACTCAAATTATATTTCTAAATATTTTCAGAAAATCGGTATAATTTTAGAAATTATCCATAATGTTCTCGTAAAGTTTGTTCTCCATTAAGTTACGCTTCTTCATATTTAAAAGAACCTCGTCTAAAATAAATATGATTATACACTTAACAATGTATAATGCGAAGAACCTTAAAACATTCTAAAATTTTTCTCTAGTTAATTAACTGATTCTATGCATGAACTGGGTGTGCTTCTACCCAGCTTTGGTGCCCAGATTCTACACCAGGATAATTTACTTCTTAAACTATTAAATAATTAATGTGAAATGCATTGTTTGAAATTTCAAGTTGTTATTTTATAGAATTGTAAAACATGAATTTAACTCAGTCTGCTCCAAATTATTATGGGTGCAATTAAAAAGTATTTATATTATATAAAAGAATTGAAAAATCTTATTTCGAATTTAGTGTACAAATAAATAAAGTTTTAAATCTTAATTTGAATCGTACAAAATGCTTGTTAGATGAATTTGAATTCCATTCTAACAGTAAAAATATTGTAAAAAAGTGTACAATAAATTAAATTTTAAAAGAAATCTTTAGTTTTTAGTAATGTCGTATAAAAAGGTGAAATTTCAAAAAATGATTTTTTTTATATCATTAAACGTTGATGTTTTTTAATTTTAAGATTGTACGGTGATATTTTTCATGAAATAATTGTTTTAAAACATATGAACATCAATTTACAAAATTAATCATTATGTTTGATTTTTTGATTTTTTTTTCTCTCCTTTGATTGAATGAAATTTTTGGTAACATGGCAAACTCTCCCCAGAATATTTCTTACAATATTTTTCAGCCTATTAATCAACGGATTATTGAATTAAATGCAACAGTAAACTTCGTAATAAAATTTCAATTTTTTTTTTTATTTATTCAAAAAAGTTTTGATGCTTTTAAATATATTTGTTAATACTTTTTGCATGATTTATGGATTTTAGTATAGTTATATTTAAAAATACATATTTTAAATCTAAAATTTCTGTGGAAAAGAAAAGGTTTGGTTCTTGTCGAAAGCCTTTACTTGTTGCAACTTATAAAGCCTTTACTTGTTGCAAATAACTTATCGAACGAATTTTTTAAACATTTTTAATAGAAATAATTATTTATTCCAAAATATTTTTATACTCCCAATTTCTAAACATCTGAAACAATAACAAAAATCAACAACTGGGAAAAGTTTTCGTAAAACATATTTCGATAAATTGTTTTATGTTATTATTTCATATTTTTGGAAAATAATCATATTAGTCTAACTCTGGGAGAGTCTTTCGTTGTTTTCTCTTTTTAACTACCAGCAGACCGAAGCATTTTACTGTAATTTAATTTAAT
>JAPMOR010023600.1:0-11375 GCA_026543865.1 Argiope aurantia
TTGATTATAATGGACAAGAAACACGCAGACAAAATTATATACATATATTTAATTTATTTATAACAAAATAAAGATATTTCATTTGGTTATTCTTCATTTATATTTATGTCATATTTCTGAAGGCACTGATCATATAGTAGATTTCTTGATAATGAAAGGAAATAATAGATAAAAACAGTTATTAAACAGGATAAAATGATCAATTTAAATTAATCAGCAAATTAGCTTTTAAAGTATACAAACAATATCAGTAATTAGAACATGTTTGAAATGACTACAAGAAAGACCGGCCATCCATTAAATGTTAAATTTTCCAATTGCAATATTGAGTACTAGATACATGCTGTTTTAATTAAAAAATTAAAATGAAGCAAATAGAAGTTATAGAACATTAACATCATTTTCTTAAACGGAGTAAAACTTTGTTTTGTAAATAAAAATAAAATAAATTGTGATTCAAGTCTTTATTCACGTAAATATAAATTTTTTAAGGTTTTAATGTTTCTAGCAATAGAAAAAAATTAAATTATTGCTCATCTTATAATGTACTTTATTTAAACTGTCATAATCTGTTAACAGATATAATTGGAAAACTGTGAAAAACATCAGAATTCGAAATTCCACCTTTTTTACTTTATGAATCAGTTCAGTAAATATAGTTTTATCGAATAAGTGAAAGTATTGATAGAGCACATTTCTTTAATTGATTTCCGGCCTTGTTTCATATTAGATTGAACAAAACAGAGCAGAGCTTGTTCAAGTTTAAAATTTGATTATTTGGAATTGGAAATTTTATTCTAGTTTCTTTCTTCATCCCATTTATTCAATTAAATGCCAGTTTCTATTTAATTTAGTTTATATCTTGACAGATAAAGTTTGCAGTCTTTATTTAATCCAACCAAGTTGAATGAAAGATTTAAAAGTATAAATCAAGTTCATCCATGTTGATTTAAAATCAATTTGTGCTTTTTTAAAGCTCATCTTAAGTATAAATGATTTTTATATCATTAGATATATTAAGACAGTGTTCTTAAAATATTAATTTGTCCAAAAACATTTATAAGTAAAAAATATTAATGTGATAAAAATATTTCAGAATTACATATCTCTGTATTTAACACTTTTTCTATTTATATATTTATAAAGTAAAAAAAAAAAAACTTTGAGAAGTCGACTTTTAGCGAAAAAATCAAATATATTTCTATTTAATGACATACATTCCTGATATTTTTTGCTTTAATTTTTTTCAAAATTTTATTCTAATATCAATCTTTGAGACGATACAGTTAGTTTTAGTAATATTTAATATGCATCTTAATTTTATTTTTAATCTTTAAAGGTATTATTTTTGAATTTTAAATTTTCGTGGAATTATTCTTACACATTTTTTTTTCATAAATTAGAATTCAATGCATGTTTTTGTCAAAATTAGTTTAATTATTTCTCAGAATGATTTGCAGTTCCTAAGCAATTGAATAAAAAATTTTTTTTAAAGATTTTACATTTTTTTAATGCTTTATAACGCGGGACTGTGAATTTTTATTATTGTTTATAGGCGGAAACTCAGTATTTAAATGCGAATAAAAATAAATGTTATGTTTTCAGGGTAGAGTTAATGTCTTTCTTAGATTCTTGTTTCAATTTAATAAATCATTAGATAAAATTCGCAACTAGAATGTTTTTGCTTTATATCTCTTTTTTTATGCTAATTTTTTTCATATTTCTTTATATTTACAAAATAATTTTTTACTTTTAATTGACATATTTTTGTCTCATAAATGCTTTTACAGTCTATTTTATGGCAATCATTCAAAAATATATTCGTTTTAATATATATTTCAAAAACAGCAACAACAACCCAATTGTAGGCGCGCATACTATCGGTATGAATCCTAACATATTAGGAGTTTTTTCAAACATGATATTATTGTTGCAAATTCAAAATTAATACATTTATAAATTAATTCAAATATTAATAAACTGACTGCAGTAAACATGCTTGAACAATAATAATTCATAAATTGTCAGTGTTAGAACGAAATACACTTCCCATCGTAAACTTCTTCACTCCTTTTTTTTTAAATAAGGAAATATATTAGCATATTTTGGATAAAGTGTACAAAGTTTCTGCATCACTTCAGTAGTAAAACACGCCGACGAGTTGTAAAATTTAAAATTACCTTTCTAAACTTCGTCTGTATGTAACGCATGGTGTATGAACATTTTTCAGTTGACATGTTCAGAAAACTTCTAGTTTCCATAAAAAGAGATACAATATGGCGGAGCTTCTTTGTTTTTAAGGGGAAACTTAATAATATAGTTAAGAAGAGAAGAAAATTGCATTGCAACACGTTTCCAAAAAATGTTTTCGCATAACGAGGAAAATAAATTATAAGAAAGTGTAAAAGTT
The DNA here is from genome assembly GCA_026543865.1 of Argiope aurantia. Taxonomy (NCBI): domain Eukaryota; kingdom Metazoa; phylum Arthropoda; class Arachnida; order Araneae; family Araneidae; genus Argiope; species Argiope aurantia. The sequence goes on from JAPMOR010023600.1 coordinate 2,411, forward strand.
TTAGGAAAGAAGTTGTCAGTCATAGTTGAATTCCTTGAGTTTATTTTTATGGGAAAAAAATTCAGAACTCACACAACTTTGTTCGAAAAAAATGTTTTAGAATTAAATTATTTTTAAAACTTCTCACTAAATTATTAAAAGCAAGAAGTTTTTACTACAAAAACCGCAAAATATAATTCATTTTTATTTACAATGTAAAGAATGCTGTATTAAAGCAATTCAAATCAATACGTATTGTATTAAAATATATATTTTTATTTACCCTGGAACACAAAATAAATTCAGCAATAACAAAAAATGAAAATCTAGAAATTCAAAATCTATTTAATTGTTACCAGAACTTATTTCTAATTATATTTATTAACACCCGAATACACTTTTGTTAATTAATAAATAATGTTCTTATTCCCATAGAGAATGAAATATTAGCTATATTTCCAGAGTTTCAATTTTAATTATTCAATTTATATGAATATTAATATGTACAAATTTAAATGAGTTAATTATCTGAAGAAAATAGATAATTAATTAAATAAATTTTAATTATTCAGAACATGACTAGAGTTTCCTCAAGAAATTATTTACCAGTTAAAGAGAATGTGACCGTTTTAAAATTAAAAGCTTATATAATTCTACTTCCATTTCTTTGTTATTTTTAATTTATTGAAAAATTCATTACACTTTTAAGAAGTATTTATCTTACGATGTTTCAATTTATTAAATAAATCTGTGTGATAATTGCAGACTACTATCTTGCGTATTTCGTTAGTTCTAAAAATATAGTTCTGCTACGAAAATAAATTAAGAAATTATATTAATACAAGGAAAAAAATAATTGTAAAAGGAGTCACATATTAATATTGACTGAGAAATGTGATTTTTCAGATAAAGGAATTAAAACATTGAAATCTTCTTAACATCTAATATTCATAGGAAGAGTAGAATATTATTAAGTTTCCAGAAATATAAATGTAAATGAATTTTTATAACTTAAATCATTGCATTTCTCTGATAAGAAGGTGCCTATTATTTTCTGTGAGTTGATATATGTTTTTCCGTTTCTGAAGGAAATTAAATTCCAATTAAAAACTTTGATGAATATAGCTTTGATTCTAAAAAGAGATAAAATACTGAAAATTGATACTGATTTTTTCTAATTGTCATCTTTTCTATATTATGTTTGTTATCTAAAAGTTATTTAAATTATTTAAATAGGTAATTTTGGCCTTATTTAATAAATATATTATTTTGAAAATGAAATCATGTTTGAAATTTTATGGCAATTGATTATTTTTCTTGCTTACTACTATTTTTTTACATTTTATACTATCATATTACTAGTTTATTACATTTGGTACTATACTACAATTGGTTTATTACATTTACTACTATACTATTACTAGTTTACTACATTTATTACTATACTACAACTGGTTTATTACATTTACTACTATATTTTTACAGTGTTTCACCATTTATTATCTATAATTGTCTTTCACAATTGCAAAATCCTGATGTACTATTGAAAAATGAGTAAGAAATAACCAGATAAAAGATGTTTCCATTCTGCTTTAAAATGAACGTTATTTTTAAGAACCGAATCCCTATAAAATTAGAAACGTGCGCATTGGAAATTACATTACGGCCCTCATTAGGATCAACTGTGCAACTCAAACCTCCAATAAAAGTATCGTAAGAGACTTGAAAAAAATATCGTATCGCCTCATCATCGGAGTGCGATTGAATTCAAACCCACGTCATTCACTAGAGAAGAGAGAACCAATAACAATATCTAATGCTTTGGTTTCCCATATTTATGGTTACCCAGGTAGATGAAGTGTATAGAATATAAATATAAATGAAATTGCCAATTGGAATGAATATTCGGCCAGATTGACAACAGTTTTAAGGAAATGAACCGGAACACCTTACTTAGGACTGACAAAAAATGTTCCTATGTAACCTATCATATTCGTTACATAAATATAGTAACCTATAACCGGCTACTTAGACTCGCCCGAAGGCATATGGACAAATCTGAATGACTATATCGTTGCAACAGCAACTTTGGCAAGAACTGTGGTTGTGTCCTAAGGGCCATCACCAGCCATGGTACATCCCTTTCCCTTGGGTGGTATTTCCGATCATCGATGGGAGGCTGCAGACCTCAATCGTTTTCTACGCCCACCAGGGTAGCGAGATCCAAATTTCATATCGGAAGCATCTCATTCTCAATTACTTGGTGCCTCCCCTCCTCAGTGGGAGAGTAAATATAATAAATATAACGGAATCGGATCGCACTATTCTTGAATTAAACAAATGTTTATAGTGACACATTTAGAAATACATAATTTCGGTCGAGGGTAAAAATACATAATTTCGGTCGAGGTAATTCGCCGCAAAACCGTTGCTGCAACTTCCAGCTAGAAACTACAATACTTTGCCGGAAGCTTTTCAGAGCTGAATAATGTGGTCACTGATGGGAAAAGTAAGATAAATCCAAGAAAGTTTCTAAATTTTAAAATTGCACAGAATGAATGTCGATAAATCTACTCAAGATGGATTCAGCAATTTTCAAACCAATGAACCGAATCACTGGTACAACGGTAAGATTATCTCAGCCTTATGGTGAATGAATAGGGATAACATTATTCTAGAACAGTATTAAGTAAATATTACATGGAAACTTTTAGGGCTACTCACGTATAGTCCATTTCCTTTGTCTCGCCTGAAGACGGCATCTTCTATTATGCAATGCAATTCCAAATGGAATGCATAGAATTGCTTTTTATCTTAGGTGTTCTTTATTCTTACTATGCATCTGTCCAAAAAAGAGCTGAATTCCCTTTTATATTCAGAGATAAAACACTTTTGTGAAATTCCTATCAGGTTTAGACTTAAAATATTTACACTTAATTCTGGAAATAGTGTCATATAGATTCTGAATGGTCCTTTATAAAATTATAAAAATCGTGTGATATATATTCAATAAGGCACTTCATAAAATTCTGGAAATCCTGTGATATATATTCAAAAAGCACTGCATAAAATTATGGAAATCGTGTGATACATATTCAAAATGGCACTTTATAAAATTCAGAAAATTGTGTGACATATATTCAGAATGGCACTTTATAAAATTCAGGAAATCGTGTGATATACATTCAGAAAGATGATTAAAATGCCAATATAAATCACCGCTATTATATGAAAGACATATTAACTTTTATTCGTCCCTAAGCAGTTAATTTACAAATGAATAAAATAAGGTTAAACGCTATTTTCTATCCATGAAATAAAATTTAAATTTTTGAGCTTAGTAATACATTTAATTGCAATTCTTCGGTGTTTATTTTAGAAAAATAAGAATCCGTGTAAACATGCTGATAAAATAAAAATATCAAATACTCTTGCGTTCTTCAGAATTATTTGTTTCGCTGGAATGAAATGACTCACTTAAATTTAAGGGATGTTCTGATATCTGGGTTCATTAAACGGAAGTAGAAAAAAAAATATTTTACCTTCTGCCAGCCTTCATAAAAGAACATATTTCCAAAGTTAGGGAAACTCGGCTCATTGCTATTAACGTGAAATTAATTATGTTTTGTTCCGATTAGTGCAGAACCTAACGAAATTAATTAGCGAAAAGGTTTTCAAAAAATGCATACAAGAAGAGAATATCTGGCTTCATTAAAATCACATCAAGAATCTTAAGGGATAATGAATTAAATACTTCAAGATGAATAGCGGTTATGATACCAGTGATTTTTCTCATATTATATTTCTTTTTTTTTTTCAACTGCGTGCTAATTTTAAATATAGTACTATCCTCCAATAATAAAGCAAAAATAGATTATACTTGTTAATTAAATGTTGATAGAATTAAATTAATGCATGAATATTTTACTTATACTATAATGAGATAAATGATGTAATATTTTTAATATTATAGGGGACAATTGCTTTAATTTATTTGCATTTAAATTGAGCATGATGCTGAAACTTGAACTAGATTTTAATGCATGCTGCGGTATTATTCTGCTCATTATTACCTACAACAAGATTAATTATTACACGTTTTCTGGCGCATGCAGTAAAAAATTCAGCGTAATTACATTTCCAGATAAATAGAAATAATTGCATATGACGTTTCATGAATGGTTATATAAGAATGAATGTACAGTGATTCTTGAATGATTTTGTACGGAAGGCTGAAATGTATCTAAACTTGGACGTGATTTTAATTACTTTATTACAGTTACCGTTCGATATTATTAGTATGCATTATCCATGCATTAAGTAGTTTCACTGTTATTATCAATAGCATGAAATGTTTTAGAATTATTATTAATTATCATCATTTATTAATAGTTCAAACTTTACAATTTTTATCATTTTTATTAATTTGTTAACATAATATTAGTAATAATTGTTTTAATATTAATAATAATCAAATATCAGTCTTAGATACATCATATGCAAAACGGAAAATAAAAAATGTTGTTTCTCAAGTGTTTTTTTTTTGTATTTCTTAAAAATAGTTTATTTATACTTTGAGAGAGAAGTTAATAATAAATATATATTAATAGTTTAATTTTTTTTGTTATTAAACAGTATGCAAACTTTTAATTTTTTTGTAAACTGTATTAAAAATTTTGTAATTCTTAATGAATCATAAATTTATTGAAAGCACGCAGTATTTTTTCTACGTAATTAATTTAAAGATTTTACAGCTATTTTAATTCAGCGCTTATAATATAAGGCTAACTTCTTGTATAAATATCTGTACATGATGGATTATAAAGAATTTTTATGCAAAAATTAAAATTGTACTTTATTTTAAAATCTGCAATATAATAAATAATGAATTTTAAAAATCTACCAATAATATATATGGGAGTGAGTTGCATAATATATATGGACAATAATATATATGGGAGTGATTTGTTGATAATATTATCATATATAAGATAATTAAAATATATAATATTTAAATTTTTCAATCATCATATATATATTGATAAATTTTTAATGAATATAACGTACACAAGAAGAAACCGTTGTGAAACCAATTCCAATATTTGACTGTACATATAATTATATATATATGTGTCACAAATCCTTATTCATAAGAAAAATTGCTATAATTCAACATCAGGCTGAAATTTTTCTTGAATTTTTTCGAAATTTCTTGAATTTTTCTTGAGAGCAGGTATTTCAACTGAAAGAAATTTAAAAAAAAAGATTTTATCTGTTTGATAAGAGTGATGCTAATCTTGTTATTTGATAAAATATTAAATCTCTGAACAAAAGACTATTAACTAAGCAATATAAATTTTCAGTAGCTAATAGCAGAATGAAGAGTAATATTTCAAAGACAACATTTTGATTATATGATTGTCTTCTACAGAATACAATGTATCTGTTTGTTTTTTTAAATTGGCATTTTTTACATTTTAAATTAAAGAAATAGTAGAATTTTCGAATTTCTCACTTGCATAAAAAGTTGTATTTGAATTTTATTGTCTTAGAGAATACTTCGATGAATATCCTTTTTCTCGATTTCATGAATTTCTGAAAAAGGCATTTATAGTAATTACAGCAACTTAATCATTAAATTTAACAACAGACGACAATGCATAATTTTTTTTTTATTTCTATCATATAATTTTAAACTCTACGCAATTAACTTAAGAAAGTGCGTAAATTAAATTATAAAATTCTCGGTTTATTATGAAATATTTAAATGCTTACGATTTTTCTTGGTTTATTTTCTTAATTAATTTGTATATACATCATTTTCCTATTGTGATTGTTTTTATAGCAAATCAATAAACATTGAACAATTGTTAGACGTATTCTCGTTTTATTTTATTTATTACAAAAACAATTGCACTTTTCAAAATCGATGATTGAAGCTAAGTCGTCAAAACGTCAACAAATTTGTGGCTAAATCCTGAGGGTAATTGACTTGGCAACAGAATATTCCAAGAATTAAATATCAGAACAAATTAGTTATACTAGTTAAATAATCTATATCATCTCTAAATATCATCTAATCGTTTTACAAATGCCTCCTTTTCCTGCTGTGATGGTTTCTATAGTACGTCAATAAACATTGAGTTGCAGGTGATAAATCTAAATTCGTATTATTTTTTATTTATTTCAAAAACAATTGTACTTTTCAAAGTTGATGATAGAAACCAAGTCATCAAATGGGCAACAAATATGTAGATAAGACTTGAGGGTAATTGACTTGGAAACCGACTATTCATTTTATTAAACATTAGCACCAATTAGTTATACCAGTTAAATATCTATACCACTTAATCGATTTACAAATACCGTAGTTTTCTATTGTGATTATTTCTGTAGTAGGTTAAAAATATTGAATTATAACAATTTTACTTGAACTCGTTTTATTTTTATTTCTTGGAAAATCAGTTGTAATTTTCAAAATCGATCATAGAAGCCAAGTAAACAAATCTGACCAATGATGGTCAACCAACTATTCAGCATCCGTTAAAATATATGCAAAAATTTCGCACTCGCATCAGTATTCATTGAAACAGGATTTAAAAACTCGAAATCGACAGCAAAGGAACAAAATTCAAGTTATGTTTTGTTTACAAAGCAGGGTCGATACAAAATTTCGCAACCATTCCGGCCGTTTTGATGCCTTGGGGTTATTCGATAAGTGCTAGATGAATTAACGACGCAACGGCGCATAAAATACATCCAGGTAATTAAATCCTGATTTACGCTTGACGACGTCCAATCAAAGAGCCTCACTCTTCTCCAACCAGCCTATGAAGTTCTTAACCACCAAAGAGTGAAATTTGTCTTTTGAGAAAGAATAAACTATTTTGAAATGATAAAAGAAGTGATGAAAGAAAGAATAATTTGAGATAAAAAAAAAAAGAAGAAGGAAAATAAGAGTTCCTGATGTAAAAGTATTCAAAGATAAATTGGCTTAAAGGAATTCAATATTTCATAAATAATTTTTTTTAATTTAATTTTCTAAGAAATATATTTAATTAAATAACTGGCTTTTTATTGTTAAATACAGAAATCTGCCATTTGTTTGATCATGATTTTAATTTCAGAGATAAGAGCCAATAAGATAAGATGACAATCCAATATCTTTAAGATTTAAAGGTCTTGAATGTTTTGCCTAGTACTAGATCCTTTTATTTTTTTGGAATTGTTGAATAACGCCATTCTATTTGATATAAAAGAAGATAAATTCTTGAAATTCGTGTTTTAATCATAAACAAACTTCGCAAAACAGATAATTTTAAATCAAAAAAAAAATTCTCAAGCTGTTGTTATCAAAAGATTTATCTTTAAATAACACTAATATTTCAATGTTAACAAAATAAATAAATCCTGAAAAAAAACAATTAACTATATAAAAAGTGTTTTTAAATGTGTGGTGGTTCCAATTATAGTTCATTTTGCAAATTCACTTGATTAAAATTTGCTAACTTAGAGAAGCTTAATGGTTAAATTCATTAACAGGAATGAATTTTTATAAATACGAATATTCAAATAAACATTAAATTATTACATCAAATAAATTAAAAAGCTTTTATACAAATCATTTAAAAACATTTAAATTTTAAAATTCTTAATACTTCACAGCAGGTATAATTTTTAATTTTTTCTTTAAATGCTTGATTTTTCTTTTATTTTCGTATAAAAATAACATTTGTAACACAAGTGATTATTAATTTGTAATTTTATTTAAAAACTTTGTTGATAGAAATTATTATAAGCATAAGAATAGAATGATCATTAGAATTTAATTTTTGAACTGAGATTGATTTTGAAAGGAAGTGAAAATCTGAGATGTTTATATAGAGTTATTCTATATCCTTTTTTCAAACTTTATGTGATTACCTTGAAAAAAATTGTCTTGAAAAAAATTACTTTGCATTAGGTTTGAAGAAACATACATTCAAAATATACTTTCTCTTTTGAACTTACTAATTATTCAATAAATTTAACAGCGTATTTTTAATGCTTTTTATCCACTTAGAAGTAGGCAGTGTGGTAATCTCCCAATGCAAATACTTATATACTCCTAAATAAGTAGATATTTCAGTAAAACTCGTGATCAATGAAAGTGTTCTATTAAGACGTAATTACGTCGTAGCTTTGTTGAAAATATTCATCATTATTTAAAGAATGACTTAATTACAGTTACTGGAAAATATTTTTTTCCATTTTAAAAATTATTTCATGTAAAAATTGATTGAATTTCATTCTTTCATTTCGTTTGTGATGTATTATATATTAGGCGCTGCAGTTCAAGAAATATTTTTAGTTCTACGAGAATTATATTTATATTATTTTTCCTAGACATTTGCAAAAATTTAATCAATGTGATGCAGAGAGAAGCCAGTTTAATTTCGTTTTTAGTTCTCCATACCTATTTTAATGAATTGCCAATGATTAGAATGGAGATCCATATCAAATTTCTATATAAAGATTATACTAGTTACGGAATTAATGAAGCAAAATTATTTAAGGATCTAAGCGAAATAGATTTTATTACTTCATTCAAGCAACTGTTTTAGATAACTTCAGAAATATTAATTAATAAGTTTTTTTTGTGATTTTATTAACATGAAAACATGAAATGTAATATAATAAAAAGTTTATCATCATGCATTTTCGTCAAAACATTTTAAAGCATTTTAAGTTTATTGATTATAAAAAATAAAAATCATTGATACACTCCAAAAATACATTTAATATCTCTAATACTAAATGTGAATGAGTGAGTGCATCTATGTATATTAATTTTCTACAGGACAGATAATTTAAACTACAGCTACAAATTCGGCACATATAAACATTGAAAGGTAAGAAAGTTCAATTTGGATCGTTTTTTTTTAAAGGAAGTATTATTATAAATAATTAAAACTTGATTGAGTAGGATTTTATTTCTACTCAATAT
>JAPMOR010023600.1:11985-23495 GCA_026543865.1 Argiope aurantia
CTTATATATATATATATATATATATATATATATATATATATATATATATTAATTTCTAAAAACTACGTTATTTTAAAACATTTAAACATATTTCATCATTATATCAAAGCTCATATCTGTTTAATTGTTCTCGATGATATTTTTCATAGCATTTTTTAGGCTGATTTTTCCATATTGAGTACATTTCTAAATAAGTTATTCTTCAAACATATTAATTTGAAATTTATTGAACTTACAGTTGATGTTTAATTTTATACATATGCAGTAATATTTCTTTTAAAAAAATTATCTCCATTTTTGAATATTGCTACTTTATTGAAATATATTAGGATGTAAAACTTATAGTATTTGTCTCTTTGCTTGAAAATTGTGTTCTTAATTTCATGTACTGGATGCTTGTTGAATCATAATTTTGAATTGCTATTAAATCAGATTGAAAGTTTTCATTGAATATTCACCTATATTACTACAGTAATTATAAAACAAACCAACTTCCGTTATAAAACAAATCAAGCTTACTCAAAGAAGAAAATAGTTTTGAAATAAACTGTTTGTTATTCAAAAATTTTAATAAATATCACATTGTTGTGTTTCTTGATATTCTATTTTAACTTGTTTTGTTTGATATTTCATCGGACTTGAAAGAATTACTGCAAAGTATGTTAAGTAGTTTAATTAATAAAAACAATTATGTAATATTAAATTATGAAATTAGTAATCTGATAAATACAAACAGACATGACAAGATCATTCTATTTGTGAGCCGTATGTAGGCAAAATAACGTTTTTCATCCAATATCATCCAACATCAGAATTCTTCAAAACGATTTGAATCTAGATTTATGTACCTGCCAAATAATAAATTCACAATCCAACCTTATATTTATATTCTTCTTAAGAATACTTTAAGTAAGGAAAACTCCTGAAGAAACCCGAGAAAGTATAGAGTGCAAAAGAAAAAAAAAGAAAAAAAAGAAGCAAAACTTCATCTCAGATTCAAAGCCACTTTTATAGGAAGCAGCAGCAAAAAAATCAGCATACAGATTTCAAGTCACGCGCTGCGGAACCACTAGCTGCTGCCACTTTCGTGAAGAGAAATGATGCTTTTTGTTGTTCAGCAGTTGACAAAATGGCGGAAATAGGAAGCCCTTACTTGTGATGTAATGGAGGCCCTTAAAGCTTGAGTTCCTTGTGGTTTAAGTAGGTTTCGTGAATGGAATCCCGGAATGGAACGTAATCTACTTTTCCGTACATTGTGTATGGAGAGAAAGAAGTGTGAATATACGAATAAACACGCCATCCGAGATAAGATTTCACTTCTTCAGCAGAATGACCAAATTAGGTAATAGCTGGTGGCTATTAATTGTGAATCGTACAGATGGAAGTGATTTCTACAACCACATAAATGCTAAAATCGTAATGTTATATTATTAAGAAAACTATAAGCATTTGTTATAAATAATTTTCGTCTTAATGATATTAATTGAAATCAGATCATTCCCCTACCCACGAATTAATCGCAATTTCCATCTCTTAATGTCAGATATAAATACCATTCGATATAGAAATGGTTGTGATAAATGATATTCTTCAATATCTTTCTGCCAAATTTTTTTAAAAGATTTGTTGCAGTCTACTTTAAATCTTTCAAGATGTAATAATAATCATATTCAACAGGTACCTAATAAAGAATGTAATTTTTAAATGGTGCTTATTTTCTTTTCATCTGTAATATTTAATTTTTATACTTCCCTCGTTTATCTACTTAGAATCGTGTAAAAAATTAATTGCAGTAGAAAATATTCGCATGTAATATAATATTCTTTTTTTAAAACTTTTTATTTGATCAGGCGGCTGTAAAATTATAAATGTATTTGACGATTTAATAAAGAGAAATATATAAAAAAAGATTTTTGTTTATATGTTTTTATTCGTTGCTTAGAAAATGTACTTAACAATGTTCATATACCTTAGCAGTAAACATAAATGAATTCAAAATTTAAAACCAGAATATGTAAGAATGTATAATTATGAACACTGAAAACTTTGTTAAAATTCTTTTGTAAATTCGAAGATTATTGATTTTATTATTGTTTCATTTGAAACATATATATTGATTTTATTATTGTTTCATTTGAAAGAAATTGTAAATAAAAAATAATTTTCAGGGAACTATTTAAGAGTAGAATGACAAGCTTTGGCATGCATTTTTTTAACTTAATTTTTTTTATTTTCAGCTATAAATTCAGTAGAATTATATTTCAGTTTTCACAAATGCCACAGAACACCATGAGAAAACTATATTTGCTCTATCGGCGAAAATATAGTTCTGACATTGAGCACAAATACGGATTCCGAGACTGCGTCTAAAGAGGAAATTTCTATTTTGCAGTGAATGCAATAACAATTCCTCAAGAATGCGCATTCAAGAATATTAAAAGAAATATTAATACAAATTAACAAAAGTGGAATTCAGGTCACATAAGTAATCATATAAAAATTGATTTGGATCTTTCTAAAAGCAGTTCAGATCTTTTATATCTGGAATATATATATAACAAATGAATACATAAACTTCATATATGCATATTGTTTAATAATAAAAGAATTAGAAATAAAAAAAATATTAAAATGTTGCTTATAATCAAAATACATAAATAAAATTCTTAGAATTTAAATGTTTGAAATAATGGTATTATATTGCAAATCGCAGGTAACGAAACGACTTGTTATACATTAGCGAAAATTTCTCAAGAACTTCTATTACAATTATGCATTAATATTAGAAGCTCAATGCTCAGAATACGTTGACTTCCATAAAATTGTGAGTTGTATTTCATATTGTGACTTGTATTGTTAATCTATGACTAAACTTTCTAATGACTCATAAACACAATGACTTACATCAAAGAAATATGGAGTGTGAACTTATGATTACAACTGTAGTTCTATGTTAAATTTTATTTTTAATCGGTCAGAGTAAATGCGTTTAACATACATATTCAAATAATAAATTAATTAAAAATGCTAGATTCAATCCAAAGATTTATATTTTGAAACAGTTGTTCGAAAATGCCATGCAAGACATTCGCTACCTTATCGAGGTAACATAATCGAATGTATCAGGAGAGAGATAAGGTCTATATTAAAGAGTATCAGTTTTGGTTTCAAGCAGTAGTAACCGCTCTCCTCATTATTACTGCCTTGAAAGCTCAATTTTCATTATTTTATTTTAACCTTTTTTTAAAGTTTTTTTTATTAAAAATTCATAAGTATTCAAACAGTATGTAATCGTCTTTCTCAAACTAGATGGCAAAACACATATAAGATAAAAATTTATTTAAATAAATTCAGTTTAAGAAGGAATTCGATATACTATTTATTAAAATCTAAACACTTCCAAATAGTTTTTATTATAGAATAAAACATAAATGTACGAAATTACAGAACTAAGAAGCATCAGGAAGGGAACTAACATCGAATACAAATTTCCATCTTCACGAACATAATGAATTGCTTAGAAGCTATTATTTAATTAAAATTATGCATAATGAATAATCAATAATTTAAAACATTATAGTGCCAATGTTTTATAAAATATTCCGGCAATTTACAATACAAAGAAAAGACATAAAGGAAAAAAAAAACACTTTACAAAATGAATGAGCAACTCATAAGATAAGCTATTTGCTGATTAGCTACAGCATATAAATCCATGAAACATAGGGTCTTTCTATTTATGCCATAATAAAACATAATTTAACTGACTCTAGAATTGACAGTAAAAGTAAATGGCCCACGGATGCGAGAAACACATATACCTAAGTACGAAACTTCTGCTTACTCTCGCAGTAATACCAAGAGCTGCAAATATACCTTTACGGCGGTTTTGTTCACTAAAGCAGAAAGGATTGAATGTGCACTAAACCCAACCGAAATGTCATTCCTTAAGCTCAACATCCCCTTTAATAGCATTCTAAACTTTCTTCGCCTTTATTGTAGCATTGATATCTAGAAATAACTGTCTGATACTCAGTTATTTCAGCGTTATCATTTAATCCTTGTAATAAAATGATTAGAGTGTAATATGTAAATGAAGACAATTAGCTAAATTGCCTTTTGTTCATTTAGATTAAGATCATTAAGAGCTCCATCACAATGTAAACTGTTTAAACAAGCTGTTTTTATTTGCTTTAATACACTACGATTTAGCTTGGAATAAAAAGTATGAGAACCACGAACAAATGAGATAATAATAATGAAGAGATTAGAGCAATTTCCGTATTGTCAATTCAACGTTTACTTTTGTTCGTGATATTTGTGTAATCTGGAAATGGTTGGAATGTTATTTTGGACATTTGCTTAGTAAATTGTGTTTATAATTGGAAATTCTACATTAATTTAATCTAAAGGCATTGAATTAAAATAAGTGCTGACTGTAGCGCTGCAAAGCTTCTTAAGATAAAATCATTGTAACAAAAGAATTTTATTCCTAATGCATATTATTTCAGGAACTGATATCGTAAATATCTTGTAGTAAAATTTTGTTTTTGAATACCGACTTCAAAAACTGGCTTCACCATATTCCCTGGTGCATATTTCTTGCTCCTTAACTCCTTATTATTATAAAATAGCTCTTGTATATTTATTCAAGATATGAAACAAATACTGCGAAAATAAACTAAGCCACATAAGATTCCCAACCAAATAAACAGAAAAATAGACAACGTTATCAAGATTATTTTACAACGGAAATGCCAAAAAATATTATGGCTATGTAGGTATTATTTTTGAATCTCAGGGTCATCAGATCATCAAAATTTTTAATATATATATATTTTTGTTTTATATATCTGGAAATATTTATATACTTTTAACGAAAGTAAAAGGCCTTAGATATATTTGACATTAATGGCATCTATAATTTAATTGCTATTTGATTATTGATTATCATTACAATACTGATTTCGCTCTTGTATTAATTGTATGTAAGAATTAATGCATATCTTATTGAAATTTCATCCTTTCGCTAAAATATTGGAGAAAATCTAATTTTTATCATATTATTCCTATTTGAAATAGTACATCACCCTGGATTCTTCATTCATTCTTTATCTATATTTGCTCTTTCATATTTATCAATATTTGCTCTTTCATATTTATATATATTTGCTCTTTCATATTTATCTACATTTACTCTATTCATATTTATCTATATTTCATCTATCATTTCTTTATCTACATTTTCTCTTTCTGCATGTGAATATTTCTGAGTATTTGAAACTGAACTTTAAATTAAATAACGTACAAATGTGATAATGATAATGCTAAATATGATAATCTGTATTACGCTTTGTGCATTGATTTAAGAAATCTAACATAAATAATAAATTTTCTCCCTAGCAGAAAAAAGAGAGAGAAACCTGAATACAAAAGTAAAATGTATTTTTCGGATTTTGGATTTTAAGTTGCATGAAAATAAATGCATCATAATCTATTATTGATGATAGATATGATGTGCAAAATTATAATATAATGAAATGGTATGTTCAAAGCAAAAATTAAACTATTCTCTCTTGTATATCAAATGAAATTTACTTATATTTTACTTCTGTTTCATGTTTTCAGAAACAATATTTAAGAGTTTTAAGGCCCAATTTCTATCTACATTAAAGCTAACAAAATTAATTTACTATTTTAAGTTATAGACTGAAAGCCATTAATTAATTCAGTTTATCTAAATGAAAATGTCCTATCTTGATCAATATTTCTTATTTTCTTTAGAAATTCTATATTTTCACACGAAATTCATATAATTAAAATGCATGATATCTTAATTTTAACGACGTTAACGGAAGAGAGGTTTAAATAAATATCACTTTTCTTAAATTAATAAATGGTATTTGCGTATTACTTATTGGTATCAAAAAGAAAACTATATACTAACATAATTGAATAAATTCATGAAAACCAAATTAATTGCAACATTTATGAAGAATATATTTACAGAACTTCTTACTTTAGTTTTGAAATTTCAAATAAAAATGTATAATCTTAAAATTAACTATCCGTCATAGTCGAGGTCCGTGTTATTTTAATTCAAGCAAAGCAAAGAAATTATTCAAATCTAAAATTTTAATGGAATCTTGGAAGTTCAATATTCATTTAATATTGAATATAAAAATTAAGTCGTGTGACTTACTAATTAATTTAGACAAAGCGTGAAGCTTCGAGATTCTAACTAGTCAAATGATTAAATTTTTACCCTAATACTAATGAATGGAAAGTTTAAAAAAAGTCGGTGTTAGAATGAAGTAATTTCATAAAGACCTTTCCATTTATTTTGGTTTTAAGTAATTTTAAATAAATATGCCTTTTTTTTATTGAACATTTATAAATTCCCTGTGCACCACAAAGTATCACAATGGACTTACAGAAGTAAGTATGTAACACATTACAAAAGGAAAAATGCCTTTAATATGATTTTCAAAACATGACGATTCACATTCTATTGTATAATGTGTGGAACTACTGAAATATTCTTGTATGCTCTCTAATATAGGATTTAATAGCCCGACTTCATCCATATAAAATTGTAATCCTTGGGCATGCTCATGAACACAACGACTGCTCTGATGAGTAGTCATAAAGCACATAAGAGTTGTACGCATTCTCAGGGAAATAAACTTAATATACATATCGGATATCACATAATAAAAAACATTTCTACCAGATCAAGTTCGAAACTTCATTTCTACATGATCTTTTATCACAAATCATTACATTTTTTTAACGAATGAACGAACGTTTTTCTCATTTTAATTTTGAATGGTGAGGTTAATGTGCAAGCGATAGTATTAACGAATAGAAAACCCATCGCCGGTTTTGAATTTATATTTGATAAATATCTTACTTTTAAATCCTAAAACTGATAACTAAATTCCATTTATCCAAAGTTTTGCGTTATTAAAGCTAACGCATTTATATGCCTGTAAATGCACAAACTGGCAGACGATCAAACCCTTAACGAATTTGAATTATGTTATCAGGACTTTTAGCTGATAACCAGCTTTAGCTTTAGTGTACCAGTTTTATTTAGCTATATATTTTCGTTTCGTTGCTATCGAGTGCACCTGTAATCTTAAATCGACGCAAACTACTTTTTAAGATTAGATTATGTTTAAAATTTTAGAGCAATATACAAATTTGGAGAAAA
The DNA here is from genome assembly GCA_026543865.1 of Argiope aurantia. Classification (NCBI taxonomy): domain Eukaryota; kingdom Metazoa; phylum Arthropoda; class Arachnida; order Araneae; family Araneidae; genus Argiope; species Argiope aurantia. The sequence goes on from JAPMOR010023600.1 coordinate 19,202, forward strand.
TTGTTTGTGGTCCCTAAAGTTCCCTGGTTAATCCCCGGGTTTTAGTTTAAAATAGTTTTAGCACCAAAATATTAGTTTGTAGGTATTAAATTAGACTGAAAGTTATCAAGTGGCATCTCTTTAATTCTCTCAAAAATATATTTTAACAGGTGCTGCCCACTGGGCCACTAAAATATTAGATATAGTCTCATTCCCATCAATTGCAAATCTTGAAAATTGACAGGTAAATTTCATATGTCTAGCTGAAAGCACTTCTGACTTATCGGGATCTTAGACTGTGAGAGAATCTGAAAGGTGATATACATCAAAATCTGAAATGTGATGTTTTTGCCAATTATAATATACTCTCTTAAATAAAAGAAGAGATAAAACGTGCCTACATTTTTAAGCATAATGCATAGAATATGGCCAGTCCTTGAATAAATATTTCAAATGAGTTAGTTAACTTAAGTATTATTTCATTAATAAGATGCATAGACATTCAATCAATGTTAGCCTTTATAAATCATATGGAAATGATCAAGTCTTCCAAATGCTGATTGTTAGAGAGTATTTTTCCTCTATAGAACATAGGTGTAAAGCAGAACATAAAATATGCTAATACTTTGGTAAAATACCTAGAAACTTGAAATTCACTTCAGAAAAAGAAAGAAAACCATAAACTTTCGAATCGAGATACCTAACTTTGACAGTTTTCTCGATATTTATCCTCATTGGCTATGCTGCGAAGAAAATGAAGCACATCAGAGAAACTGTAAGTTAAAGCAAAATTTCAACATCTAAAATTCAGTAATATTTCATTCGTGGAAATGAAACTTCCTTATTTTTACTCAAAATAGCTTCTTCCCATTGCAATTTTTTTCTATGGTGTCAATTGCATGCAAAAAATATAAATAAAAAAAATAATGAACAATTTTTATTTTTATCTTGGGAGTCAATATTTTTACTACTTTTTCAATATTAAATTAGAAATCGAAAACATCACACTTATAAAAATAAATTTAAATTTTTCTAATAGTGCTCCTTTATTTTTCCTTTAGAACCCTTTCCTTTTTATGAAATTTATTCATTTGAATGAAAAAAAATTTATAAATTTTTCAAGCATATATAAAATGGCACGACAATAAATTTTAACCATAAATGCATTTTGTGATAACTAATTTTATTATTTCTTAAATATAATTACATTTTAAGCAGATCGAATTTTTAATTGCGCACTACAAATTAAAAGAAATTCAAAATCAAAATAATATATAAAATGATTCGAATGTAATACAAATAATTTTGAATTACAATATAATTCTTCTGACTTAAAATATTAAGTATACATTCTGCTATCCACAGAAAAAACTTTGTTTTGCTTTAGAAATGAAGTTTTACCAAAATGTATCTAATTGCATCGATTAATTCTACATTTCTTTATGGATAAAGTTAGCCAAACCTTTTCAAGTCAATGATATCAGTTGAATTCCGAATCTTATTATTTTCTCAGCTATATTACCCCATTAGGCTAAATAATAAATACGAAATAAAATAATAAATAAGTTTTATTCTGTTTTTAATTTTCAAATTATTATTTTTAAATTGTATATTTATTTTTAAGTATAGTTAAAGCTCCATTTTAAAGCTCCTGCATCGCATTGAAAATGAGAGATTTCTGTATAGAATGGTGAAAATATCAGAAAGCAATAATCTATTTACAAATAATTTCATCAAAACATAAAAGTTTTTTTTTACTTTTCTAGATAACTTTTAAACTGTTATAGAAGTGACGTGATTTTAATTTTTGTCCATCAAACAAAAATTAGTTGAATCATCATGCATAATAATTATGTTATTGAGTATTTCGAATTATTCTCATTTTTAGAAGCCTGGCCACACTTTCAGCGATGATGTGCGAGAGAGTCAATTCGTATTTAAAATATAGCACCCATAATAATCTATTGAAATTGAGCGTAAACGGATTAGGGATTTTTGTGCATTTTCATTTCATCCTTTAATTTTTTAATTAATGATATGTGGAATCTAACCAACTAACAATTAAATCAAATTAATAAATTTATTTTTTTATTAATCAATATAAAGAAAGTGAAGCACTTGTATTTACTTCTATTTTATTTTAACATCAGGATGCAATGTATTTTTAATGATAAATTTATAATGATATTTCCTACTTTTGTATCAAGAATAAAAGAGCTGCTTTCTAACTTGTTTTGTAATTCTTGGTACAATACTTTTTTGCATAATTGTTTAATAATTCTTAGTTATGCAATATTAATAAAATGTCTTAATAATTCTTATTTATGCAATACTGATACAATGGTTTAAGGTGTATGTACACACTTGAAACTTTGAAAATCGTTCAAAAATATTGAATATTTTTTATTGTTTTTTATTGCTCGAGTTATAATTATTTTCCTTGAGGTGCTTTAATTAAAAACTGTAGTTACGGCTTTTTTAAAAACTCATTTTATGACGAATGATATTTTCCCACTATGTTGCTTCATTCAAACAATCATAACTCAATAAGAAATTAACGAAATACAATTATTTATATATCAAAAATTATTAGGCATAATTTCCAACTAGAATTGTGTGTCTGTGCAAATTAGAATTTAAGATATCATGTTTCAAAAATATGCTAATTAGCTCTTTAAATATTATTTAATTAATTAATAATTAGTGTAATATGGATTTTTCTCACTGAAATGAGTTTAAACATATAAACTACTGTAAAAAATTGGATTTTTAAAGTTAAAATTAAAAAAAAAAGAATCTTCTAGTGTGTACGTACACCTTAATAATTCTTACTTATGCAATATTAATAAAATGGTTTAATAATGGTTATTTATCAATACTTTTTAATTATTTTGTTCGAAGAACATGAAAGTAGAAGACTATTAGCTTGATGTGACATCGCTGTACTAATGTTGTAAAATATAATATTTTCATAATTCTTTTTTATTTATGCCTAAGAGATGCCTTCTATTTCTTTTAAAAGTTATTTTTTAATTTTATGGAAACTCAAATTTTATTATTTTTTAATTTTACAAATTTTACCTTTCCCGGATTAAAATGAGATTAAAGTTGACTTAAAAATTTTCCTTGTTAATAATTCTTGGTGCAATATTTTTTTTCCATAATGCTTTAATAGTTATTTAATTTTATAAAAACTCTAATTTCATTTTTTTTCTAATTTTATAACTTTAGCCATTTTTAAATGACATTAAAGTTGACATACTAATTTCCTGATAAAATAAAAGATAAAATAATTTAGTCAATAAATTATACAATCCATAACATTAAATTTTATGTATGATTTTAATGCAAATGAATAGACTCTTTTCAATGTCTTTCATTCTAAGTATAAAGAATGAGGGGGACTGAAAAAATAAAGCATTTAAATTCTCGCTACAATGCCATTAATGTCTTTCCTTTTTCCGTCTTAACGATAAAATTGATCAATACGAGATTATTCAAACAACATTGTGGCTTTCGAAATTAGTATGGAAAAGAAAAGAGACTTTCTCATTCCGAACTATTTTACATTTGCAATTTATCTTCCTCAAGAAACGAATCTGAAAAGAGGAAAAAAGTGTAACAGAAAACTCAATAACAAACAATGTATGTGTGCACTGAGATGGAGATCATTTTTCACTTTCCGCTGAAAAGAAACAAATGGGAAATTCGGAATTATTTTTCATTTGATGATCGGTGGCCGCCATCTTGGCTTGTTGATCCATCAAGGTTAAATTCTCGAAATCGCAAATGATACATTGGATATTGGCAAATGGTGAAAAATTATTCGAAAAATGACCTGGTAGTTAGAATATTCGAAAAATAATCTCGGACGAAAGACGTTGTTGCATTTTTTTTTAACTTGATCCATTTGTAATATATCATCATTATCTTTGAATTTGCGGTTGTAAATCCTATCGGAAACAAATATCTGTCTGAGTTATGAATCTTTAATTTTGGAATTGCAAGGAAATAAGCTTATTATTTCTTACTTATATGATTTGAAGAGACAAATAGTAAAATCACTTACAAAACTGAAATTTACATTCAAGTGATAAATTAGTTTATATTTGATACTTCTTTGAGATAAATCCGATTATATGTTATAAGTATTGTAACAGTGAAAACTTTTATTGAAGTAATGCATTTGGGGGGGGGTGAAAATAAGATTATTATTATTTTTTTTTTAATGCTGTGTCAGTCTTACAAAACTGAAATTTCTATCAAGAGTCGAATTAATTCATATTTTATTAACTCTGAAATAAATATGCTTATA
>JAPMOR010023623.1:375-11082 GCA_026543865.1 Argiope aurantia
ATGTGAGGTGTCTTTTTTTTAATTTAAAATCTAAAAAATACTTTATTTAAAGATTTATATCAGTATATGTTTTGCTACCTGAAATATACAAGGAAGATTGGCAAAAAATCATTACTCCTCTTTTATTTCTGTATAATGTGATTAGGTTTATACTATGTGCTGTACTATTCTAAATGGTATGGCATGAAATAAGAAAGGTGAAATATTAAGAGAAAACTTCTGCACGCATGTTAACAAATAACAGAAATGGGACTTAATTTTAGAAAATATATTCTCATAAACACATGTATCAATAATAGTCTCTTAAAAATGTTTATATTAATAACATAAAATTTTAATAAAATCACTAAGAAAGAGACTACATATATATGTTCATTACTTTTTAATTTCTTTCAACACTCAGGTTGAGAAACCACATTAAATAATATAGAACATTATTATTAATAACAATTTTTGTGTATGGCAAAAGCAGTGGTAGTGATAATCATTAGAATAATCTTATTTGCTTTGAATACCATTTTTGATGAGAATTTTTAGAAGTATGCAAGCATACATTTATCATACAAGTTTTTAATTCTATTACTGAATGCTTTTAGAAATTTGAGGGAAAAAAATTATTCATTTTTAAGCTATCACATATCATATTCCTCAAAACAACAATCTGAGCCACAGTAAATATGTTAATGGTTCAGTAGCCATAACACTATATAATAAAATTGTAAATAATACATTTTTACTGTAATTTTTAAAATTCATAATTCAACTCTTTTAACAGACCAAGTTCAGTAGAAATTGCATGGTATCAAAAATATACAGGGGGAAAAAACATTTTAAGGCTGAGAGTTGTATATGGAACAAGTTTCAGGATTTAAAATCCTTGGAATCATAGTTTTATTCATTTCTTGAAATTTTTTCCATAGAAATAGAATGTATATTTCGCATTCAGATTTGAAAATTGAAATACAAAATTATTTCCCTTTTCTGAAGTAGTTATAGATATGAACAATTATTTTCACTTGACATGAAATAAGTTCACTGTCAGATAGAGAATTACTGATATTCACCTTGTATAATTTTTAAATTAATACTATTGTAGTGCCGTCATGACAGCGCGCCAAAACCAGCCCTCTAGCGGCAAAAGTACTGTAGCTGCCAGTTCAGAGTAGGCCGGGGTGAAAGACGTTTGCAACGAAAGACGTTCGTTGCATAACTAGAAAGAAGACGTGTTTTGACGATGCCACTGTAGACGATAGCCGTAACGTTCTATAACTTGAAAGAAGACGAGGTGTCTTAATTAACTTTGTTTACTTCAGTGTTTGTATTGTTCCTGTTCCGTCCATCATCCATTAATCTTGTAACTAAATTCAGAATATAGTCATTTTATCATCAGTTGGCCGTCTCATCCTTTATGTGTTAAACGCCCACAAACAACCTACATTATTCAGAAGTGGGATAAAGATGCCCAAAAAGTCAAAATAGTGGACAGTGACTGTGACTATTGTTATACAAGATCAGACGGATCTTAGACGGACGACGACGATATTATTTTAAGAAAGAAAAAAGGGGTATGTACTGATTTCTTTATTTTGTTCAAAATGATTTTGAATGATATTAAAGTAGTAAACATTGCATTGAAGAATTGCCGAGCAGAAAAAATAAAAGTACTCCATAAATTGTTGTTTGGAATTGACGGCGATCGAGGAAATCGAAATCGATTGAGAGATTTCAGCGGATTCGTATTAGAGATAGACAGCGAGGAGTTTAAGAAGAAGCTGGAAAACATTAACGATGCATTTTCTTTGAATGAACTTATTACTGTTTGTAATTTGCTCAATATTTCATTTGATGTTTCGAAAGAAGAGATTTCAAAAAGAATTCTTTCTCTGCTCTGTGACCTTGATGCTTTTGCAAAAGAATGTTCTAACGCTTCGTCTGATGAGTCAGACACCGAACAAAATTTGACGGATGCGAATTCATTGAATAAAAATAATAATAATCAGCTCGAAATAGGAAATGAAAAAATAAACGATTCTTCCATGCAATGTGCTGATATAAGAAAAAATTATACATCTGTTCCAAGTAATAAAAATAAGAGTTATGATGTTGAATGTATTAGTAATTTTAGAAGTGATAGTAACGTTGATAGAAATCCTGTTATTTTTAATTCTGGTATAAATTATGCTGACATTGAAAGTACTATAAACAAATTTAAAGCAGAACCACATGAAAATGTAACTGTGTGGGTAGATAATTTTGAAAATATTTCTGAATTGTTTGGTTTGTCGGAGTTACAAAAATTTGTTTTTGCTAAGCGTTCTCTTGGAGGAACGGCGGAATTGTTTGTTCGCACAGAACCAGATTTAAATTCGTGGTTAAAACTGAAACAAGCCTTGCTTGATGAATTTTCTTTTGAGATAAATTCAGCTAATTTGCATGAGATGTTAAGTAAAAGAAAAATGAAGGAAGGAAGTGTAAAATTGAAGATTCTGCTTTAATGCATTATGTAATTAAAGGTATTAATGATAGGCATGAAAACAAAACTGTTTTATATGGTTGTAAAAGTTTATCTGAATTTAAAGAAAAACTTAAGGTTTATGAAATAATAAAGAGTGATTCTGTTAAAAGTAAAAATACCATTGTTTTTGATAAAACAAAACCAAAATATGATTCTAATTATAGATTTAATTCTTCGGATAGAATAAAACCAAAGCATGAGTATAATGAGCGATTTCATGGTAGAAACGAAAGCAAAGTTAAATTTAGTAGTGGTGCTGAAAGAATGAAGTATAATGATTTTGGAAATCATAAGAATAAAGTCTGTTATAACTGTGGGGATTCAACTCATTTATCAAGATTTTGTGTTCACAAGGACAAGGGATTAAAATGTTTTGGGTGCGGAGAATTTGGTCATAAAGCTGCTGAGTGCCCAAAAGCAAATCCGAAACCAGAAGTTGCAAATTTAAATGTTAACTTCAAACAAAAACTTAACAATAAGGTAACGATTAATAATGTGAATGTTAACCCACTTATCGATACAGGAAGCCAAGCGACATTGCTTTGTAAATCAGTGTTTGATAAACTAAACATAGAAACATTGTCTCCATTGAACTCTACTTTAAGTGGATTTGGTAAATGCAAAGTAAATCCATTAGGTTATTTTAAAGGTAACATTCAAATTGATGATTTCAAGTGTAATGCTGATGTATGTGTTGTTGAAAATGATGTTATGTCTTATGATGTTATTGGTGGACTTAATGTGCTAATGCAAGGTGAAACACTAATAAATGAAGACGGAATTACGATTAAAAATAAATTTCAGCGTATAGAAGAAAGCGATACATTATCCGTCCTATCAATTGATGTAAACTGTAACGAATTTGAATTGAACATTGAACCTGACGTTCCTAACATTGTTAAAGATGAAGTAGTACAATTAGTTTCAAATTATAAACCGCATAAAACTAAAACGACAAGTGTTGAACTAAATATTTTGGTAAAAAGTAATGAACCTATATTTCATCAACTCCGTAGATTACCGTTTTCAGAAAAAGAAATTGTCCGTGCTCAGGTAGATGAATGGTTAGAAAACGGAATTGTTGAACCTAGTTCTTCAGAGTACAGTAGCCCAGTTGTAATTGTTAGAAAGAAAGATGGAACTCCCCGTGTTTGCATCGACTATAGAAGATTAAACAAAGTAATTGTGAAGGACAGATTTCCCCTTTCATTAATCGAAGATATTTTAGACAGATTACAAGGATCACGTGTGTTTAGTACTATCGATCTCAAAAATGCTTTCTTTCATGTTGATGTTAATAAAGATAGTAGAAAATTTACATCATTCGTCACAAGTGAAGGTCAATATCAATTTCTTAAGGTTCCGTTTGGACTTTGCAATTCCCCAGCTGTGATATATTAATATATTAACACTAATATATTAATATATTCCCCAGCTGTGATATTCAGAGATATATTAACACTATTTTTCGACCTTTGATCAATGATGGTGTTATGCTGCCCTATATGGATGACATCATAATTTTGTCTTCCTCATACGAAGAAGGAATCGGACGTGTCAAGCGAGTTCTAAGTATTGCCAGTGAATATGGATTAGAGATTAACTTTAAGAAATCACATTTTTTGAAGAAGCGAATTGAATTTTTAGGCCATGTCGTTGAAGAAGGTAAAATTTTCCCTTCTACCCTAAAAACAAAAGCTGTACTTAATTTTCCAGAGCCAACCAATTTAAAGCAAGTTCAAAGTTTTCTAGGACTTACAGGCTACTTTCGAAAATTCATTCCAAATTATTCTATTGTTGCTAGACCATTAAGTGATCTGTTGAAAAAAGACTGTAAATTTAAATTCGGCGAAAAGGCCCCTCAGGGGCTCACCTACTATAGGTGAGTATGAGTGTCCCAATCCCGAAGTACCCAGGGATCTTTACTCCCTTCATGCTTACTCTCCTCTACGCCTTCTGCTTTTTGCTTGATCCTTCCATCCCTTGACGGCAAGCGAGGGAGCTCTCCATGAGAAGCGGTCGCCGCTCTGTTTGCTTCTTGCTTCTCGTGGACAGCCAAAAACCCTACGTGTTGGCCGTGCGTGGCAACCCATTAGACGGGTGGTACACTGTGGTCCCCAGTGCATCAATTCGGCTGGTAACCTAACAATTTGGTTAGTTTGCTAGGGATCAAGCGAAAGGGCCATTCTCTGGGGCTTGGCGTTAAGGGTGGTCAACGTTCCTGGAGGTGGCTCTGAGCGTATAGGTCTTGACTAGCACCATGGTAAGTGCCGAGGCTGGAGTTCTCAGAGCCGGTAACTGCCATCCCTTGTAGGGCTCGGTGGTGGGCGGTGCCGTCGGGACCCGAATGTCATGACCTTTTGTGCATGGGTAAAAAAAACAAAGCTCCCTTCAGTGGGCAACAAAATGTTTCTACCTTTACAACAGTACCTAATTTTCCAACCTTTTTCATTATCAAAAGATCATCTGTTACTAATGATACATTTCATTCTGTCTCTCCGTTTCTTGTTGAAAGAGGCATAACTGGCAATATTGGTGAAGTTAAAAGTACTAAAAAACTTCGATCTGGCGATTTGCTGGTCGAAGTACAATCGCGTAAACAGTCTGTACAAATAATGAAATTAAAATCATTGGAAAATATACCAGTTGTTGTTTCTCCACATTCTTTACTGAATTCCTCCAAAGGTGTCATTTCCTGTGGGGAGCTATTCAATGTACCGATAGATGAAATAACTAAAGAGTTGCAAGGACAAGTGGTTAGCCATGTACGGCGTATATCTGTACGGAGAGATGGCCAGCTCCTAAATACCAAACATCTGGTTCTTACCTTTAGTTTCAACAAATTACCTGAGTACATTAAGGCAGGGTACATGCGCCTGTTGGTTCGACCATATATACCGAATCCGCTTCGTTGTTTTAAGTGTCAACGGTTCGGACATTCAAGAACTTCTTGCCGAGGGACACTAACTTGCGCCCACTGTGCAGAAGTAGGTCACGATAGTTCGGAATGCACATCTAGGGAGAAATGCTTTAATTGTCAAGGTACACATACTTCCTTTTCTCGAAACTGTCCAGCATGGCAGCTAGAAAAAGAAATAATTAGTACAAAAATTAAAAAACAAATTTCTTACTCCGAAGCTCGTAAACTTGTAAAATCTCAAACTCCTGTATCTGGTACCAGCTACTCTTCTATGATCAAAAAACCACCTGCAACTGATATTATTCAAGACAAAAGAAACAATATACTTACTGATAATACTCCCGAATCCGTTATTGTAAAGACATTGCCAGTAGCTCTCAATAGTAGTAATGTTAATCAGCCAACTGGTCATGAACATGAAATGTTTCATGTCCCATCTAATGAAATGTCACAGGACCTGAATAAATTTAAAACTGTCACTTATAAGAAAAAATATAAAAAAGATCACAAGCACAGTTCTGAAAATATATCATATTCAAAATTCTGGAAGACTTCACCTCGACAAGTCTCCCAATCTATGCCAGTCTCGAATTTGAGCTCTTTCATTAATTCTAAATCAGCCAATAAAATGGATGAAGCCAAGCCTGAGCTTGAATTAATGACCACAAATAAGTCCAATCATAACACCGACAGCGAAATAGAATCGGATAATGCAGTAGAATACAACCCTCATGAAACAATTGATGAAACACCACTTGCTGCGGAACCTTCTAACGATTCCATCACGGATGATAAAACTGTTTTTAAACAAAGTCCCCAAGAATGTCAAGTTAAATGGATTAATCTTAACAATTTTTACAGTGAACCTTCAAGTATACATAGCAGATACTTGAAAAAACACCGAATCAAAAGATTGCAATGATTTTTTTTCTTTTCACTTCGTTTTGTAATTTATTGTATATATTTTAATGTTATAAGGACATGCATTTTCACCTTTTAAATTTCATCGATATTTTAATCTTTTAACATTTTTGGAAAAATTTTCTTTACGGGATGTAATTCACATTTTTATAAATGCTGATACTATTCATTATTGGATGTCTTTCTTTTTATCACGAGAAATTATAAATTTAAACTGACTGAATTGTACGTGACATTTTTAATACCATTTGTTTGGCGCAGTATAGCCATATATGGCTCTTGCGTCATTAAATCTCAAAATACCATACCATACCATCGGCGAAAAGGAAATGAGCTCTTTTAATCAACTTAAATCATTGTTAGCTGAGAAACCTGTATTAAGAATATACAACCCAAATTATGAAACAGAACTGCATACTGATGCCAGTTTAGAAGGTTATGGTGCTATCCTAATGCAAAAATCTCCTAAAGATCAATATTTTCACCCTACCTATTACATGAGTAAGAAAACTACAGTTGCTGAGAAAAATACTGCAGTTATGAACTGGAAGCACTTGCCGTCATAACAGCCATTAAAAAATTTCGAGTATATTTATTAGGAATTCGATTTAAAATCATTACTGACTGTTCCGCGTTAGAGAAAACAATGCAGAAGAAAGATTTGTCAACTCGCGTAGCTCGTTGGGCCTTGCTCCTACAGGAATTTGATTACACTATTGAACATCGTTCAGGTACCCGTATGGCTCACGTTGATGCTTTAAGTAGATCTCCCATAAACGTATGTTGTATCTCATTTGATAACATCTTACCAAGGTTGAAGACTGCGCAAGACAATGACGTTGCAATCAAAGCAATTAAAGAATTACTGAGAGTCGCTAACTATGAAGATTACTGTGATAGAAATGGAATACTATACAAATTTGTTAAGGGTAAAGAACTGGTAGTTGTGCCCGATATCATGCAGACGGAAATTATAAGGAATGCGCATGAGAGGGACCATACTGGAATTAAATATACTGAGAAGTATATTCAAGATTATTTTTTCATTCCCAAACTGAGGCAGAAAGCTGAGAGTATTATATCCAATTGTGTGCATTGCATTCTGGTGAATCACAAAAGAGGAAAGAAGGAAGGATTGCTACATCCATTGCATAAAGAAGATACGCCATTACACACATATCACATTGATCATCTAGGACCGTTGCAAAGTACTCATAAAAATTATAAGCATGTTTTGGCAATCATTGACGCCTTTACTAAATTTGTGTGGATATATCCTACGAAAAGTACAACATCTGCAGAAGTGATATCAAAGTTAGAAATTCAGAAGTCTGCGTTTGGAAGTCCAGCTCAAATAATCTCAGATAGAGGAACAGCTTTTAGCTCTGACGAATTTGCCGAATATTGTGCGAAAGAAAAGATAAAACATCATTTAATTACTACTGGTTTGCAGAGCAAATGGGCAAGTCGAACGCATAAATCAGACGATCATATCTGTTCTCTCTAAGTTATCACTAGAAGATCCTGCAAAGTGGTATAAGTTCACCAACGAACTGCAGCAAACAATAAATTCCACCTATCAACGAAGCATAGATACTACACATTTTGAATTACTTTTTGGCACTAAGATGAATATTGGAGGACTTGATAAGCTTAAAGAAATGGTCGAGGCTGAATTTCAAGCTCATTTTGAAGTTCAAAGAGAAGAATTGAGAAAACATGCAAAGCAACAGATCTTCAAAATCCAGGACGAAAATCGGAAGACATATAACTTAAGAAGAAGAATCTTATAGAACAGGAGATCTTGTCGCCATAAAGCGAACCCAGTTTGGACCAGGCTTGAAGTTGAAACCAAAATATCTGGGACCCTACCGGATCTCCAAGGCCAAAGGCGGAAACACGTATGACGTCACCAAAGAAGGGAGTCATGAAGGACCTAATAGTACTACAACGTGTACAGAATTTCTGAAACCCTGGTGTTGCTGATCATTGCTGCCCACGAAGTCCAGCAGAATGATGACACCAAATTCCAAAACATTTGTTTTTGTAAATTTTCGATTTTTTCCGTTTTTTTTGTTTTTTTTATTGTTTCAGTGTCGTCTGGAGGACCAGCCGAGACCAGGACGCCCGAGAATGTGGTGCCGTCATGACAGCGCGCCAAAACCAGCGCCTCTAGCGGCAAAAGTACTGTAGCTGCCAGTTCAGAGTAGGCCGGGGTGAAAGACGTTTGCAACGGAAGACGTTCGTTGCATAACTAGAAAGAAGACGTGTTTTGACGATGCCACTGTAGACGATAGCCGTAACGTTCTATAACTTGAAAGAAGACGAGGTGTCTTAATTAACTTTGTTTACTTCAGTGTTTGTATTGTTCCTGTTCCGTCCATCATCCATTAATCTTGTAACTAAATTCAGAATATAGTCATTTTATCATCAGTTGGCCGTCTCATCCTTTATGTGTTAAACGCCCACAAACAACCTACACTATTCACAACTTATTTCCTGAAATAGGAATGAGGGTAGTTGAAGATGTCTCGTGCAAAGAAAGAAGCATTGATATCAGTTTGTCTTTCTTCTTTTATATGACATCTTTTAAATAAGCCAACATTTCCAGAAAGTTTTTTTTTCTCTTATCTATACAAACCTTGTTTAATATGGGTTTGAGATATTTGCTATAAAGAATGAGTGGAATTTATGATAGAGTTAATCACTTTACAATGCAATTGGAACAAGATTTTGTATAAATATTTCAAATAAATTATTGAATCCATGAATCAAGAATCCTTTTAATTAAATAAATGTTGGTTTGATGATACCTATAATTTGATGTCACCTAACTGATACTGATAATTTGATGTCATCTAATTGATACCGATAATTTGATGTCAGCTAATTACATATTTCATTGTTTTTTATTATGTACAAGTTAAAATTTTTGAATGTTGATTCCAAAGAAATATTTCACCCTATGAGCCCTGACCGCCCGATATCGCCCCATTCGATAGGCACCTGTAGCAGGCGCCTATCGAATGGGGCTGTCAGGACTCATAGGATTAAAGCAAATTGCAGGTAAAACTGGTAATGCAAAATATCATATGTGCATATATGTATTGTAAAGTATAAGCATATAATTTAAACGCATCAAATATTTTAATAAATTTAACTCTGAAGTTATGGCTAAGATAGTTGTGAAAGGATAAAACTACAGGGTTGTGTAAAAATACTTTTTTTATGCAAAATAAAATTTCTTATTTATAAAGTCTACAATAAAATAAGAATTTCAGAAAAACCACTTTAATTTAAAAATTATCTTTATATAAGATTTTAAAGCAGAAAACACATAGTAATATTAACTATTACTTAATTATTACATAATTTAAGCAAACAAAAATAATTTATACCGCAAGAACTACTGAAAATATCGGAATGGAATTTGACACTCACTTAAAGGCATATTGAGTCCAAAATTTTGAAAAATCTGTTTCTGTAATGGAAAAATTCCGTGATACTAACACGATAATCTATCAAATTTAATTTATTAATTACTTTTCGACCTATATATACCTGTTTTCTTGAATAATTTTCATCGACACCAAACATAACATGAAAAGTCATAAACATCACGAAAACTCAGTTTTATTTTCAGAGGCCCGTATATGAAAGTAATGAGAAACCATATATGCATTTTTGGTTTGGTTTGGTTTGGTTTGGTTTGGGTTTTTTGGCGCAAGAACCATACTTGATTATGCTGCGCCAAGCAAATGGTAAAATCATAGGCCAAACTATAAAACAATACATGATAAAATATAAAAGCAAAAGTTATCAACATACAAATTTCAAAAACTAAAGTACATGGTCAATAAATTCAAATGAAACAGTGTTGCGGAAAACACATCGGAATGAAGCAATGTAAAATCACGCGTAAACAAAAGTTAAAAGTATTAAATACAGGTGTAAAAGCCAATGGATTTTAAAAATTTAAAGATGTTTGGGTGGAATATTTCACCCACCAGGTCTTGTAAAGTTAATGACGATGAATTAAAAAAGTATAAACGAGAAGAATTAAAGGATGGGCATTCGATTAAAATATGGTTAATGGTAAAATCCACACGACATGTGGGGCACTTGGGTGCCGCCTCGCCAAAAATGAGATGTTTGTGTGTATAGCGAGTATGTCCTATACGGAGGCGAGTCATTTTGACATCATCCTCACGTTGTCGTAGAGTAGGCCATAAATCAATTGTGGGCTTGATGAAATGCAACTTATTGTGGATCTGCAGATCCCATGCCACCTGCCATTTAGAAAAGATGTGTCGTAAGAGGAACCGCTTAGCATCACAATATGGAAGTGATT
>JAPMOR010023624.1:0-41213 GCA_026543865.1 Argiope aurantia
TGTTGTGTAGAAATTGTCCTATGATATATTTTTCATAATCATTATTCTTAAGGCTGCTTTTTTCCCCCTTGACTATTAAAATAAACTTTGATTTGTACTTTAATTTAATCTATAAAAACTAGAATGTTTTTTTTTTTTTTCTTTAAATTTAACTGTATTTGTACTTGTTGAAATTTGCATATAAACTGCTTTTTTATTTAAATTTTTTTAAAAAAGAAAACATTAAATATTTTGTTGAGGAAATGTTATAAATTTAATTTTAATTCTTTGGAAAGAATGTTTATAAGAGAAAATTTTACAATAGCAAAAGTGCTATATCAGATTGCCACTTTATTATAGATGTTGAGATTATATTTGAAATAGTTATTATTGGAGAATATTTGAGGCTTGGCATTGTTAGAAGTGAAAATTATTTAAGAAAGCCACAGTTCTAAACCAGCAGAACATGCAAATTTTCATGTTTATTATTTGTTGATTTATTTATCCAATAGGCTCTTTAAATGATTTATTATAGGAATTCTTATTCAGTTTTGATTTTTGAATTTCTTATTAAATTGGTCTTTAGATGTTAAATTGTGTTTCAAGTTTCAGGCAAGTTTAGTAGTTGCTTATTTATACATAAACTATTACATAATTTGTTTCTGTTTTATACTTAAATATGTGTTGGTACTTATCAAAATCTAAAATGCTTTTTTATTTTGTATTGTAGGCTGGGGATTTCTCGGTTTCTCTTAAAGCACCTACAAGGAATAAACACTTCAGAGTCCATATGGAGGATGGTGTTTACTGTATTGGCCAGCGGCGGTTTAATTCATTAGATGAACTTGTAGAGCACTACAAAAGAGCTCCTATATACACTGGCCCTGATGGGGAAAAATTATACCTTATTAAACCTTTTAGAAAAGTCCTTTGAAAGGATATCATATGGTAGATTGATTAATTACATGTTCCAAATGTTTCTACCACCTTGGCTTTCTGAATCATTGTATTTTTCATTCTTTGAATTTGCAAAAAGAAAAATGCCACTGCTAACATTTACTCGAGGCAACTTTTTTGTTGGTTTTTAATTATTTTTCTGTTTTATATAGCTTTATTTTTTCATATTTTATTTAAAATCATCTTGTATGTGAAATTATTTTATTATTTGTGTGGTATTGACTAAAATATGTTTGAAATATACTATTATTGACAAAAAGACATTTAGAATCGAATGGGACAATTGTAGAAATGTTTTTGAAGCTCT
Organism: Argiope aurantia; assembly: GCA_026543865.1. NCBI lineage: Eukaryota > Metazoa > Arthropoda > Arachnida > Araneae > Araneidae > Argiope > Argiope aurantia. The sequence continues at coordinate 1,244 of JAPMOR010023624.1, forward strand.
TCATTGTGATTGATTTTTTTTTTTCATGGTTTACTTCCAGTATTTTGGTGTGTTAAATTTTAAGAAAAGTTTTTTAAATTTCTCTTAGTATTGATTTGCAAATGAAGTATTGTACTTTTATGTCTTGCAATTGAATGTTCCAAAAGAGGTTATTTTCTTGTATTTTATATTCACGATTTTGCATTTCTAAATATTAATTTAATTCAATATTTTCCATACAGATTTATTGCATACACATTTGCTGTTAAAATGTTGTGAGGAACATGTCTTTTAAAATATATTTATACTATGAACTATGTATAAAGTAAAGTAGTAGTAAAAGCTGTAAAATATGTCTTTGATCCTTATAAATGTATTGTAGCAAAGCAAAGTGGGAAAAATGAATTAATTTATTGAAAATTCCTTCATTTCAAGAATCAGTCTTGATTGTTTTTCTAAGTCTGGCTTTGATGCTTACTATGCAATTTTTGACTTTGCAATAGAAAATATATTGAATGAATGAAATTTGAGTGCTCCCTTGAAAATAGCATTTAAACACTTTTGGGTGCTCTCTCATGAAGTGTTTTGCAGTAAGATGTAAGAATTCCCTACTTTGTTATTGCAGGCATCATACAAGTCTTCCAAAATACTTAATTTTTATTGCTCACTGAATTATTACTGTGAATGTAGTTCCAAAGGCAATGCATCAGTGCATTAATTATGCATTATAAATTATTTAAGTTATTGATATGAAGTAGTTAAAATTCGTTCACTTGTTGAAAAAAGTTGTAAATCCAAGAAAGTTATGAAAAAAATATTGATTTCTTTCAAGAATTACTCTTGCTTGATATGTAAATCTCATGTCTTAGAATAACTAGTAGCAATATGAATGCCCAAATAATATGCAAGTTTTTATAATCATTTTTCATTCTTGTCAGTGATTATTTTAACTATGTACAGTGCATAAATGTCTGTCTAAGAAGTATCTTCTGTGTAAAACTTCTGGAAATGCTTGGGGGGTGAGATTTAATACTTATAATTTTTTTTGATTTTCATTTTCAATCCAAATATTTATATGCAAGCAATAAGCAAAATTGCAGCCGCCTTCAAATGCATTCCGATGCCTTTCACTGTTAAAAATTCTTACAAAATTACTAAGAAACTACCAAGCTTACAATTTTATTTCATATAGCTACAAACTGTAGCAAGCAGCTCAATACTGAATATCTTTCAAATATTTTGTAAAGATTGTAACTGTGCATATTCATGTAATATTTGTGGCTCATTAAATAAAGGAATCTATCACCTCTCAGTTTTGAAAACTAGGAAGTAATGGCTTATTGTATTGAATTTTTTAAAGCTATTCTTTATATAATGTGTTCATATCTCGATTTTGGCAGCATTTATGTTTTTATTAAAAGTAGCATATTTTAATTGTTTTCAAGCTTAAAGGTTACTGAGCTTTCCAGGGTACTAAACGTTTCTAAATTCTAAGTTTAGATAACCTGATACTTTTTATTAAATGAATATATAAAATTTTCTTAGACTAGTTGATTTCACCAAAGTTTGATATGGATAATTATAACAAAAAAAATAATTTTATTCATAGATATGCTTTATTGGCAAGTGCTTGCTTATAGATATACTTGTGTATTAAATCATGTTTTATCCTCATATCATTTATCATTAATGAGTGATTTTTATCTTGCATGTTATTATTTATTTGATAATATTTTTTTATGCATTGCTTTCAATAATTCTTTGATACTTACTAATGTGCAGAGTAAAAGATAATCCCAACTACACAAATTAAATACTCTAATTTTATGCATATATTATGTTGAATCAGTATTTTCCATATATACTCTTAAGGAAGTTCTTGTCAAAAGAAACCATGGGAATGCAATGCATTTTAATTATTATGTATTGCATCTTGATATGAATCTGATGCTACTCGATGCAGCATCAAGGATAGGTTTTTTTATATTAATTAAAATTTGAAATTTCTGAATGTAAATAAATATATTTCTCAACCATGAAATTAGTCTTTCAATGTAGATTTTTATGATTTTAATGCTATTTCAAAACAATTTTATTTTTGCTTTAATTGAATACATTTAATACATTTTGTGTATTTATTTTTTTAAATCATGGATTTTTTAGCTGTAAAGTCCAATTAACTTTTAATATTGTAATTTATTTTTACATTTGTTGTATCTCAGGGTTTTTTGTTACAAAAGCAATGCTCTCTGTTATCTAAGATTTGCATTTCACTGTGTTCTTATTTTAATTTTTAGAAGAACGACTGAAATTTTTTGACTTCTACTGAAGTAATTAGTATTTCATCATATTTTAATATTATGCTAAATTTATGCACAGGAGCCGGCTATTTTGTTCTGGCAAAATTTGCTAAATCCATATTATATTTTCTCTCAAAAATTGCCTGGAATTTCTTCTGTTGGTAAAAACTATTTTTCTATCCAAAATATTAGCATAACGAAAAGAAAAATTTGAATTTTGTGTAAGGTCTCAAACTAATAGAAAGCTTATCTTTCAGTTAATTATTTTACCCTATTGGTACATAATATGCAATGTCAATAATGTATCTATGATATTTACTATTGGAATTATTCTGCAAACAAATAAGATGTATGTGAAATTAAATTAAAAATCGCCCCTCCCCCTTTTTTTTCTTTATTTGTTCCTTTTTTTAATTTTTTTAGATGATTATTTTTTTTTTTCCTGTAAGTCTTGGAAAATTCTGTGATATATTCTTTTAAGTCTCATGTTTTTAAAGAAAAAGCTGCATATTCTTTATCTCAAGAGAGATGCAAATTAGGAAAACAATTGCTGCTATCTTTCCTTCTATATACAAGAAGAAACGTTTTTAATATGCAGTAGTTTCATTTTCTAAATTTTATTTAGAAAATGAAACTACTGCATATTAAAAATGTTTTATCAATTCATTGTGCATCTTTGCATTTTCATATAAAGAACATTTTTGTGTGTTTGGATATCATCTTTTGCTCATATTTTCCTCTTTTTATAAAAAGATTTTTAATGCATTTAGTGTGTAAAATAAAATATTTGCATTTCTTTTTAAATCTGCTTCAAAATAATGCAATTCTATGTATGAATCTTTTAGAGTTGTATATTTTAAGATTAATTTCAAAAGTAAGAGTATTTTACATATTGGGAGAATTTTGATTAATGTGACTTGCCTTTTTATGTGTTTCTCTTCATTTATATTTATTGTAAATTGTAGTGTTTTACATATGCTTGTCAAAAGTATCCAAATTAAATCATTTTGGTCTATGTATTTTTCTAAGAATTAAATTGCAAATTATTTTAAATAAACTTTTAAAGCCAAATTTTATTATAGTGATCATTTAAATAGGGAAAAGAATATGTATGAAACAAATAAGTACTTAAGTAATTGAGAATTATTAGAAGATTAACAAATCAAAATTATAAGTGCAGCTAAATTTTTAAATTTCGGTTTTAAATATAAAAGAGTAAACTTTTTATGCTTAAATACTTTTGTTTATTTTTTATTTGATGCTGGATTTTTTTATGACACAGTATTTGTTGACATTGTACAAATTGGTGTTTCTATTTAAAATGATTGATTTTATATTACACAAAGCATGATTTGCTTTGAAAATTTAGCACATATGTAATGTTTCATAAGAATTTTATGAATACATTAAATGCTGAAAGTTTTGTGATATTCAGGAAATTTAAAAGCAGATGCTATATGACTTCAAGTAGGAAGCTGTTTTGCTTTTCTGAAAATAAGCTTAGGACTTACATAAAAGTTCCTCTAACTGTATTGCCATAAAGTCTGTTAACATGGATGATGCATTATGGCAAATCTTATGATTTAAGTGGCAGCTCTATTTATCCATTTTCGCCTGTAGTTTGAGATTATGAATGGAAATGCAGCTCTTTCGATTTAATTTTAAGCATGGATTGTTTTCATTTTTGTTAGAACTATTTACAGTAATTAAAAAATTCTCAATAATATGTTGAAGCTGATTTTTCAGCACTTCTGAATGGATACTCAAGTGACAAAATATATTGTTTTATAGAAATATAGTTTTATGTTGATTTTACTACTTCTAAAACACTTGAAATGTGTTTTAAAACATGCAGTATGAATATTAAAAATTAGAAATGTTTCTTTTTTATATCTTTTTAGATATTTATTGTTGACTGTGAATATTATCATAATTTTGTACCATCCATTTTGTTTAATATATTTGTTGTAGTTTGATTTTAGAAAACACTTGAAAAATCAAGGAAATTATTATAATTAAATTTTTACTCTATCAAACATTTCAGTTTTCCTTAAAACTAATACATTTAACAATTCATCATGCTATATTATTCTTGTAATAATTACTAGTTTGTTTTAAGATTGCAACTGAATTTTTTTTGTATGTTATTTTTTAGAGAAAAACTTCTTTATGCAAAACAAATTAAATAGCAACTGACGATTTTTTCTAATATTAACAATAACATGAGTTTTGTATGGAGCTTATGTTTATTCAATTAGGCAATTTTTTTTCAATGTATTTTGTTGAAAATGTTATTTATCAAGCATTATTTAAGTAACTATTAATTCTTTGAGAAATCGTTAATCATTTTAAAAATTGCCTTAGACTATTTTTTTTTTTTCTCCCTTGGTGAATAATTTTTTGAAAAAAATTAACTTTATATAACGTTTATTGAGTCCAACAACTCTTTAAATAGCAATCCTGAAATACATAATATGCAGCCTTAATTCTGAAAGGATCAAGTAAAAAGTGCTCTAATAATATATAATTATTCTTGCTTTATTTTGTATAGTGTTAGATGTCATAATTTTACTGTTTGCTTGCTAGTCAGGATTTATCTGTAATTATATTAATTACTATATATGCAATTATATATTACTTCTTTATACATTAGTCAATCTTTTGTCCAACAAAATGCTGTCAGCTTTTACTAAACAATGAAAAGTATATGTTCAGCAAGTCATTGTATATTCAAAATGTATGTGTTCTCATTAAACTCATATTTCTAAAATAATAAAAAAAAAAAAGTCTTGTATGCTTTTTATTTCAATGTTTTTTTAAGATAGTATTTTTGTTTATATAAAACTATTATAAAACAAAAAAAATCTTCAAAAACAAAAACTCATTTGTTATATATTTTTATGAGGTTATTGTAATCATCAAATTAAAATTTCCTTGATACTGGCAGATTTTTGAATCGGGAATTGATAATTTTATTGGTTGACTTTCTTTGAATTCATCACTTGTATTTTCTCTAATGCATGTAATAATAATAAAAAAAACTTATAAAAGTCATGATTTTAAATTATGTGTTTTTAAAGCATATCTTAATGTCCATCAACTAGTTTAAAGTACTACTTAAAAAATTTTTAGAAATGATTGAATTTGGTTTTGGTTTCTTAGGATTCTTTATTATTATTTGCTCATTTTTTTTGAAGGTCACTCGTCTCAAAAAGGTACATCGGTGATTTTCTAAAATACTATTCAAGAATTGCAGTTAAAAACTATGGGTTGCTCAGAGGTTCCTGATTAATTTAAATTTGCGTATATTATTTAAATCCATCAAGAATCTAAAGCAATTTTTCTTTATAGAGTTTTATCTTTATTGGAAACACAGGAAAAATTATATGCCTTCTTTCAGAGAAAAAGTAAACTTGCTGAGCTTAGTCTAATTCCGATTTCCTTTTGCTATATGTATGAACAGTAATTAATCAACTTAACATAAGTTTCTTCTGGCTTAACTTTACAATCACGTAGTTTATATTGAAGAGTGATGTTAGAAGAGGAATTCGAATAGCTTTTCCAACGCGGAAATTTTCTTCCATCTGCATAAAATTTGTAAATAAATAAGAATAAATATAAATTAAAATACTGTAATAAATGTTTTGTTTCATAAAAAAAATACAAAGATAACGTACTGATATGTATACTTATTTTAACTTAGTACTTGGTTACAGTTTCCTTGTTAAAACTTATCTGCATTATGTCAAAAATCATATAATATTAATTAATAAAAAATTAATTATAAAAGGTAAAACTTAAAATGCCGACAGACTACAGTAAATTATAGATTATAGTGCATACTACAGCAATATTAATATTACATGCAATTACTTTAAATCTTTATTTTTCGTTTGTTATTATTGTTGTTTTGGGGAGAGGAGGGGTCCAGAAACACGATGCGAAGCTTCTATGGCGCATGGTGTCTTCGTGGTACTTCATCTGTAGCTTTTCACTTTTCGATATGATGTGAATTTTTTTTATAAATATTTATCCAGAGATTCATTAGCATTATATATCTATTGTTTTGGTTATTACTTAAAAAAATATATACTTTCTAACATTTTTGACTTCATTTTCTGAAACATAGTTTGCGATAGTTTATTGCTTTGTTAGTTTGTTTACGAAATAGTTCTTTTCAGGCCTGCGTGTTATAGTTTTCAAAAATATTCTAAAATTAAATACTTTCTGTGGTTATGTTGCTATCTGATGTATGATGCATTCTGAATTGAAAAGCAAAAATGTTTCCGAAAGATCCTGATATTTGAAAAATGGAAGATATGCGCTCTCTTCTCGCAGTTATATATATATATAACTTTAAATTTTTAAACTTCGCTTTTATTCCATCCCGGGAGACATAATTTATGTATAAAAAGCACGGACAAAACTGACGTCCGTTTACCAGCGATACAAGAGCAGAAGAAGACCGAAATATTTATCCCTAATGATTGTATACAATGATATTCTGATAAGGATTTCTTTATACGTGTCGGTTTGGGTAAGGGGAAAATAGGTATATTTTAAAAGAATTTGTTTAGACTGATAGATTTTTATCCCTTCACTCTGATTGTGGGAGCTTGTCGATTTCAGCAATTTTAGAGCTCATGTAGGCAGGGACGGCCATCTGAGGGGGGGGGGCGATGCTATGCATAGGGCCTCGAGCTTTAGGGGGCCCCAACATGATCAAGAACTAAAATAATGTTCTGAATGATAATAGAGGAATAGAAAAAAGAGAGGAAGAAATTTATCTGGATTAATCGATGTGTTTTGAAATATACAAAGTTTACAGATATATAGAGCAAGTGTGCAACATAATATAAACATAATAAAGTTATTTACCTTACCTACTAGGTTAAACAGCATATATTACTTTGATAATTCCCACTTTAAAATGCTTTATATTGTTAGATTTAACCATGCCCATGCAAGGAAGTAAACCTCTGGGAGTCAAAACTCGGTTTTAAAAAAGAAAAGAAGAAAAGCTAAATTTCAAAAGTCATGAGTCACTCTTTTCTTGTTTACGAAGCAATTCTGGCAATGAAAGTTCTTCGAATTAAGAACCTACAATTCAAGCTTCAACTGGCGAAAAAAGTTCCGCACAATCTTGCAATAAAAGTGTAAAAACTTTAAAAATCTTTGAAGAGCCATATGTTTATACAAATGTGATTGAATAAAAAAAACGACAATAACAAATGTGATCAAGTGCATATAAGTTATTCAGACTTATGGCCAAGCATTATAACTGATAAGTTAAAAATGTTTTGTGTTAAAAACAGACCTGTAAAACACAAAGTAGTTTTTGTTCGGAATGCTGAACGTAGATCATTTTCCACTATTTACTACTTTTTTATATATAAAAAAAATGCCAAATGGTGAAATGCAGCTTCGAAGTTGGTTGATGAATTCAAAAACGCAAGACTCGATGTTTTGTTTTTGCTGTTCATTATTTTCCAGAAGAAATGAAAAACTACATGATTTATAGGTGTCTATAATACCTGGAGAGAATTATTAACTGTAATTCAAGATCATGAGCTTTCTATTAGTAACATAATTCATTTATTGCCCGGAAAGAATTACTGAAACGACTGAACTTAAGTTATAATATTGATAAAACAAATCAAGTTAATATAAATAAGGAAACGGAAAGACTTAAATTACTATTTTAAAGAATTGTAGATGTGATTCTATTTTTAGATGTAATAATCTTCCACTTCGAGAAAATGATGAAATAATAGGAACGCCTAATAATGGAAATTTTTAAAGTTTAATCGAATTATTAAGTAAATACGACTTTATCCTTATGATCATATAAACAGAATAAAAAATTTCAAAAATAAAATTGTGCATAATTTAGCACATACATCATAAGAGCAAATTCTTTCTGCGTTAGGAAATGAAGTTTTTTTTAAAAAAATTAAAGATGATATAAAAGCAGCCACATATTACAGTATCCAAATAGATTCTACTTTTAATATTTCCCTTAAAAAACAAACGTCAGTCTTTATTAGGTATGTAAATTTTGAAGATAAAAGATTAAGTATAAACGAGTCATTTATAGGGTTTATTGAAGTAACGGATACTGATATGACTGGAGAAAAACTAGCAAAAGCTTTATTGGAAATATTAAGTGAGCTTGATTTAGATATTATGGATTGTAGTGGACAGGCATACGATAACGGTAGCAACATGAAAGGGAAATATAAAGGTGTACAATCTAGAATAATTGCTCTAAACCCTCATGCAATTTATGTGCCTTGTCTATGTCACTCTTTTAATTTATTAATTTGTGATGCCGCTTCCAGCAGTATATATTGTAGTTTTCTTTTTGGATATTGCTACTTTTATACTGGTTATTTTCTGCATCTACAAAAAGATGGGAAATGCTACAAAAGCATTTTTAAACATTACTCTTAAACCGTTATGGACGCTCGTTGTGAAGCCAAATTAAATACGGTTGAAACAATGTATATACAGTTTGAACAAACTTATAATTCCCTTGAAGAATTTATGTTTATAACAATAATATAATGGTATCTGAAGGCTAAAAGTTTATTGGATTAAATACAAGAAATCACACTTATTTTATGTTTAATAGTATGGTTTACAATATTTTCTAAAATTAGAACTATCAATAGACTATTTCAAGTAGAAATAATTGTTCGCGACCGGACTTTTAATTTAGTAAGTAAAATTAAAACTGATATTCAAAATTTTAGACTAAGCAAAAATGATAGCACGTAATTTCAATCTTTCAGAACATTTTCCTGAAAAACGAATTCGAAAAAGAGAAAAATCATATTTCGAAACAGGAAGATGAAATTATAGAAAGCCCGGTTGAAGAATTTAGATGTTATTTTTTAATCTATAACTGATACTGTTATTGTACATATAGAAGATAGATTTAAAAGTATTTCGAATTAATCACTGACATAAAAACATCAGAAAAAGATGAATTAGAAAAATGTCCCCAAAACTTAATTAAGTATTGTAACAACGATGTAAATGAAAACTTAACCCAAGGAATTGGTTTGCTAAGGGATTAGATTTCAGATGAAAGGGACGTAAATAACGTTCAACACATATTGCAATACATACTAATTAATAATTATAATGAATTATTTCTAAATGTATTAATTGTGTTAAAACTTTTCTTTACATTGCCAGTTACTATAATAAAGGTTGAGCACTCTTTCGGCAAATTGAAATTAATAAAGAATTGTCTTCGGACAAGCATGTGTGCATAACGCTTAAACGCACTTGCTATACTACGATCGAAAAAGAAACTGCAAAAAATTGTAATTTTCCTGAAGTAATCAATAGCAAAAATAAAATCACGCGTTAAATAAACATGCAATAGTAATATGCTTTCGTTTTTTTTTTTTTTTTTTTTTTACTTTTTAAAATATTTAGGGCCCCAAATGGTTTCTTGCACCCGGACCCCTTCATAGAGAAGGCCGGCTCTGCATGCAGGATTAATTAAATAAAAAAGGTGGAATTGGATATGAAAATAAGTGAACATTTTAGAATGAAGTTAATATAGGCTAAATTAAAATAAAATATCCTAAGAAATTAATTAGGATTTAAATAGATTTTAAAATATCATTGCATATACCGTATAAATTCGGCTTAAGTGGCTAAATATGAATTATAAAACAAATAAAACTCAAAGAAGACAGCTGAAAGAATGGAATGCTATCAGCACTCAGAAAAGTCAATACAGTTTTGTTCCAGTCAAGGGTATTTGAAATAAGTTTTGTTATAATTTTTATAGTTTAAAACACGACAGTGGTCACTGTATAAGCCAGTTCCACCAGTAGTCTAGCGTTGAAGAAGTGTGAGTTGAGAGCGTGAAGTGGAAAGCAAGTCATTTCATGTCACTGCCAGTAGATGAGTCGCAAACAAAAGACTTCGGGACAGATGTTGTAATAATTTTTATATATAGTATAGGTTAGTGTATTTTGTGCAATAAGCATAGGTTTTGCTATTAAAAAGCCTTTTTTAATGAACCTGCACTGATCCGGCGTTTTCTTTAATCGGTTGACCCTCTGATCTAATAACCAAAAGGATTATCCCATAGCTTATTATAATAAGCTACGGAGTGATTCAAGTTTCAGTGGACCAAATTTTCAAAAGTTCCAAGTTTTGAAAAATCATCGAATAATGATACGGAAATTTTGTCCCGGTGTGTTCCATTGCAGAAAGAGTATCATCTTCATCATTCCTTTTGAAATAAAATTGTATAAAAATCTCGAAATAAATGTCAGTGTCATTTATTAACCGATATTTACAGTACACTGGTGAAACACTATCAATTTACAACTTACCACGCGCTTAAATGTTTTTTATCTATTTATAGACCATTTCAATTTATTTTTTGGCAGTTACATTATATCTAGATAATTTGAAATTACAGTTCAATAATTATAATGTGATATAAAGTTTCAAGCAGCATTTCCATCGCACTGGCAATTGCATTGATCCTCCTTCCCTCCAGTAAATGGATTTCTTCTTTCTGCTGGATTTTTATATTTATTTTCGGCATTCGGATTCCATGACTGCGGATTTCTTATATCCTTTGGTTTCTTGTCTCTTTCATTCTGTCTGTCATTTGGATTTTTGCTCTTTTCGATCGAATTCAAAACAAGGTTCTTTGGGCCCTGAAAAGTATTTTCAAAAAGTGGATTCAATTCATTCAATTACTACAATGAAAATAGAATTGTTTTCATAATTTAAAGAAGAAGATTAAATTAATTATTTAAAACAATTAAAAACCGGTTTAATAAGAAGGATTTAAACACAGTTTAAGGTTTTAACACAGCAAGTTAACACAGTTTTTAAACACAGCAAGTTATAAAACTTGCATATATTTATGGAACTTCAGTTTATATTTTCGCAGCTAGAATCTTTATTGTAGATCATTACTAGTATCCTCTTTTGCTATTAGTCCTATAATTACTAATATCCGTTATCTAGAAACATTTTGTTTATGTGCTTTCTAAAAATAAATAATACAAAAACCGTCTTTTTAAATCTGTAGAATTTGGAAAGGAGGAAATATACTCCGTGCTTGAATAGTTTGTATTTCATAGTCATGACCCGACGGAATGTGGAATGTACGATTTTACACTTTCGTTTAGTTTGTCGGGTTTCATATTTGTAAAAATGGAATTTTGCAATCTTTCACCCAGTATTTAGAATTTTGTGTACTTGTTTTCTCGAATGCAATACATACCCTATTTCAATATTTTCAGAAATTAATAAACGGTTACCACAAACGTTTTCTACAGAAAATCTCTCCAGGAAATGCAATAATGTCTTTTACCTTTTAATCTGGTGAAAAAAGAAGCCATAAAAATTAAATATGAATATCCATTGAAATGCCTTAATTGTTAAACACAGCATAGCGAAGTTCTTCTGTTGTGTCGTTAAAACCATGTAATAACATACTTAAGGAAATTTTTTAAAGCTTAAAATTAAAATTCAGCTTCTCAATTATTATTCGTTATTTTCACCGAAAGAAGCGGATTCTACAGTAGTAGTAAGAAAAAAAAATATTTCTGTCAAATTTTTGATAGTGTTTTCGCCATAATGTTATCATTTATTTTCCTTTTCATTTAAAAATGGTTCATTTTAAAGGAAATAATTTGATTAAATTTGATCGAAATTGCATTTGTCAACTTTCCGTTAAATAATACTTTACAGTAAATACATTGCTGTGCCTGGCGAAGCATTGCTAAATATGTCTCTTGAACCAATAAATCCGATAAATCTAAATTCTCCCACCGATGTACTAAAATTCGGTTATTACAATAAAATTTAGTACACATATGCCCCAGGCTTTTAAACATCTAAAAGTTAATTAATATGTTAAAAAGAAATAATTTTTTCAAATGTTTTAATATTTCGAATAATGGCCAGAGCATAATGCTTAATATTTCCAGAATCGTCCAAATTCTAAAGAGCGTGATCACCCTGAGTAGCTAGCTATACAGTGGGTCTTCCTGCTAAAAATTAGGTTTTTGAGATAAATCACTTCGGCTAGAAACTTGCCCATAGTGATTTATCTCAAAATTGTAATAAAGTTACCGTTAGTAATCCTTTAACTTTAGTAAGTGAAAATAATTTCTCACACCAATAAGAACTTCCAACCCCGCAAGTAATTTCATGCGCTAATGGCGAATGTTTTTAGACCTGGCTGGGACATATTTGTCAAATTCAGGTATACTTTCAAATACAATTAGTAACTTGATTACTTCCATTTGCATATGAATAGTTAATTATTCTGCATTCGTTTCTTTAAAATTTCTAATACTGATGGTGTTATAGGCATTATTTTACTATCGATTGCTTAAGTTTTCACTGCTATTGGGGAGGAGATGGTGTATCAATACAAGAAGAAAAGTAAGCAAATGTTAAGGTTCTCTCTTAATAATTATAAGGGCTGCCCAAGTGAAAAATGGACAAGTTGAATAAAAAGAATACCTTTATTGGAAATTTTTAAAAATGCCATGGGTGTTGTAACACAGGTCCTATCGCTTAGGTAGCAGGTCTATGCTTTTGATGTAGAAAGATGGTAGTTAATTCTCGAGGAAGTCTTGCACTGTTTCCTTCTCTTCGTCGTCCGAATGGAAACGTGTCCCCTGTACTGCTTTCTTAAGTGGTCCAAACATGTGAAAGTCACGGGGTGTACGGAGGGTATTCTAACACTTCCTAACGGAATTTTTTTTTAAGTCGTCTGGTTTTCACAGGGGACGTGTGGGTGGGCATAGCCATGGAGAAGGATTACTCGCTGTGTGAAAAGGCCTGGCCGTTTGCTTTTGATTGCTTTCCATAGTTTCGTCAGAGTACTGCTGTATTGTGTTGAAGTGATAGTGTTCCTTTGAGGCAGAAAATCAATCAATAAATTCTATGGCAGTCGAAGAATCAGAAACCGTATTATCGAGCGTTGTTCCGATCTGGAGGCATCCATGTATGGAACAACTTTACTTTCGATCAATTTCCTTTATCATGAGAAACTTCCAATGCTGAACACCGTATACGGTGCACACCTTCTACCCCCCCCCCCCACTTTATATCACAGTTCGGTGATGCTGCTGTAGCTGCAATTATTCTGACGCATTCGCAAGTGTCCACTTTTCATTTGGGCAACTCTTATACTATATATAATTAGGAATTTTAAAAATTCAGCTGCGAAATTTTTATTTAACATTTTTTACCACACTCGATCAGGAAATTACCTAGTTGAAGTCCAAAAATTTTGGTCATCTATGTTGAAACAAAATATTATGAAAATAAGCCATTTTTAAATACCCTTTGTTGTGGAGGTCTTGGAGGTGGTAGAGGAGCTAAGTCCATTTTCGGCTGCGGAATAGGTCCAGGAAAAGGTCTTCTGGGTGGAGGCGGGAAAACGGGCAATGGAATTTTCCGAAACAAATTTAGCTCATACATATTTGGTGCTTTACCACATTCAAAATGAAACCACCAATCGCAGACAAAGAATCTCTGATGGAAAATCGTGCCGTTCACACACAGGAAACTGGCATTTCTGCCATCAGGAAAGCATACATGATATGCCTAAAAAAGTTTATAGTTTATAATAAAGGTATTTTATAATTTAATTAGATATACCTACCCCTGTTTTGTGCAGTGATGCATATAAGCATCACTTAGATTTTTTTATTTTTATTTATTTTGCTTGAGGAAAGAAAATTTTTAAAAACAAATTTTTTATTCAAAAGTTTCAGTTTGATTTATTTTCTTAAAAATAAGTTCTCTAGCACTTTTTTTTTGTAATTTTTTAATATTCATGACACTTGTTTGTTTTACACAACATCGATTGAAAAGGAAAAAAATGTAAATTTAATAAATAAGATTAATTAAATTATTTCAAATTAAATCATAATGATAAGCCATAAAATTCATATACTTTGTTATGGCAAAATCTAGCTCCTGTCCGTGCGTTTTTTTTAAAATTTCATTAAATATGTTACTTTAAATAAGAGCAGAACGCAGAGCTACAAAACAATCTTATTGACTAAAGATAATTTCCTTTCAGCTAAATTTCATTCGTAGAGCTAACGGAGTTCTTACGTAATTTTGTTTTGTTTTATCTGATGCAAGTTTTCTTCGGCAAAAATAAAAAAATAAAAAAAATAAATAGCTTTCTTAAGTTTGTAAAAGAGCATTTTCTCGTTACTGGTTTATTCATTTAAACCTTTTCGGACCTGTTATATTATTTAGTAACACTAAAATAGTCTGCTGCCAAATATTACTTATATAGATTCTCTTTATCTATATTTATATATATAAATGAAGTATAACGAAATATGAATAAATGAAACTTAGGTCTAATTTTTATAGAAAGCGAACTTTAAAAATACTTACTGTTACATCTAACGTTTCAATCAACTTGAACACTGAAAAGGATAACTCAGTACTAACAAAAATCTTTTCTTCGACTACAGTGAAATGTTTATTTATTCGACAGTTTTGTAAAACATATTTACGATTAATTTAATTTATCTTCCGATAATATCCATTTACTTATTCTATTATTTACATAGAAATTTATTCGTGGAACTAACCACCTGTGGTCACAAGCTTGTTCGCCAAAAATTATTAACTTTTTAATCTGTTAAAAATTAATATGGAATGCATTTTTAAAAAAATTCATCTTAGTGTTTGATACGACTTAAAAACATAAAATCAGTTTAATCAATTACAGCAAATTAAAAAGTGTATATATTAAGAAATAAAAGTTGAAGTGAAAATCTACTACGTATTTAATAATTGGCAAAAACACTAAATTGAATGTTTTGATAAATGAGTTTGAATTTCTTTATAATATTTAAAAACTTTGTTATCGATTGAGTATCAAATTGAATTTAAAAATATTATTAAAATTAAGAAAAAATTGTTTGGAAATAAAATTTACATAATTAGAAAGGTAATTTTTTGAATTTTAAGATAATACAGATAAACAGTTGTTACAAAAAAGTAACAACTATTTTGAACGATATGGTCATCAATTTCCACAGTTAAGTCATGCTATTGCCCATCTGTTGACTTTAAGCCTATTTTCGCACTCGATTAAACTTTCTGTTGCAAGCGTATTTCTTTTATATCTTCAGGCATCTGACTGAATGAACTTTTTAGTGACAAATCCTCTCAGAACAATTTTAATAATATTTTTCATGTCTATTAATCAGCTAAGTAACGAGTTGAATTCAATGCTATTGTAAGAACATTAGATGAAATAGTATGAAATTTGTATGCTGATTTGTTTACTTTTAACTGTTGCCATTCGACAATGAGTAATAAGAACGATTTCTATACCTTGTACGTTCGTTTTATTTATATAGATCAGAGGCAGGCATTAAGTCGATCGTGATCGACTGATGGACCGCCAAGACATTTTGGGGCGTCCGCCTTTACTAAAACCTAAGACGAGCATACTAAAAGTAACACCGAAGAAAAATTTCAAAAATATTTTTGACGAACTGCTTAAAAACGGAGATAAATTAATCAAAGAGAAATAATATGATGAAATAATAAAACTTCACTCCGAATTCGAGGGAAGTTTCCAAGAATATACTTGACTAGAATCAATTGTTATATTCGTTTTACTCATTTTGCAATGTTGATGTGGAAAAAATAACTGAACATGTAAATTTTATATTTTCTTTATCTCTTGAGGATTTTTTTCTTTTAAAATGGCATAATTTTTGCATGTAGTTAAGAACCTAAGATTAGGTTTCGGTATCTAATGGACGAAGTAAAGTATTCTAATTTAAAGAACGTTGCATATCATTTAGCGTCGTTCTTTGGCTCTACCTACATGTGTGAATCTGCATTTTCAACAATGAATATAATTAAAACAGCATATCGCTTCCGTCTCATAGACGACCACTTAGAATCCAGGTCAAGATTAGCATTTAGTAATATATACCGAGGTGTTCAAGATTGGCGGACAGTATGCAGACTAAGTTTTCTCCTAACTGTATCTATGAGAACTAACTTTAGAAGAAAATGATTTATTTTCTAATGTCCTTTGAATTGTTTGATATTAAATGCATCATTTGATATTGTTATATTTTTGGCTATTATTATTATGCTTGCAGTTATATAGGTAAGTATCTATTCCGTATTTATTATTAAATCTTAACAAATATTGTAGACCTTTTTTTTTTTTTTTTTTTTTTTTTTTTAGCTTACCACACCTACACCCCTGGGTGGACCGCAATACCATGAAAAAATTAGAAGTAGCCCGTACCCTGGAAAAGTCTGCCCACCCCTGATATAGATGATATGTACTACCTGACAGCCTGCTTCAACATCTCCGAAGTATCCTGCATAGTCATAGTCCGAGCAGCGAAAACTTGTTCCTTCGGGTACTGTAGCATGAACTGGATAATCAACTCCTGCTTGTCCTGGTATATTATCTCCATCTACATCATTCAACCAATCTGAACTGCGAAGAGCTGCTCGCAAACGCTGGTTTTGAGCCTTTAAAATAAGGTTATCGAGCATCTTATCAAGTAATTAAATTTCAAAACTATTTCAAGTTTGAAACATGGTGTTTATAAGTTTTCTTACCTCGATCCCAATGCAAATAGCGATGGAAACTGAAAGTAAATAAATAATATTAATTTAAATTTAATGATTTTTTAAGATAATTTTAAAATTTGATATAATTATCCCTATTGCTACTCATTAAAAGAAATGGTGAGTGTTAAATCAAAGTATCTAGTGCTAAACGAAAAAAGCACCAATTAATATTATCATGGAGTAATTTTACGCAATTGACATCATATATAATTATGCATATCATTTAACAGCTAAAACCATGCTGTTACACTCTGCTGTGTTATATCGTCTTTTTTCCTTTTACAATCTGTGTACTGAACTCGAAAATTAAATTGAAGCGATACGTTGATTTATTTCTCATGATTATGAATCTACCTTATAATTAAAAGAATATTTGCCAATGAGCTGACTACAGTGCATATTAGCCAAGTAAAAAACTTCTTTTAGTATTCGATGTTGCGAATGAGTACCCAAGAAATCGTAAACATCAGAGTGATGAATTAAAACTATTAAATTGTACAACTGTAAATCATATTCTCGGTAATATTATTGTATACATTTCTATTGATGATACGGAATCTACACTGGTGCGCAAAACTTAAGCAACAGGCATGTTTTTTGCCATACCTTCACGAGAAATCATCTGAGAAACATGAAATTCAGAAATGAGATACAGCATTTTGTTCTGAAAGAATGACGAAAGCATAGTTGCGCAGAAATGAATACAATGCATACATTATGGAATCAAACAAAAAAAAAGGCTTTAT
Organism: Argiope aurantia; assembly: GCA_026543865.1. Classification (NCBI taxonomy): domain Eukaryota; kingdom Metazoa; phylum Arthropoda; class Arachnida; order Araneae; family Araneidae; genus Argiope; species Argiope aurantia. The sequence goes on from JAPMOR010023624.1 coordinate 18,915, forward strand.
TGAACTCATAGTATCGTTACACATGATTGTCTGTCCAAGAGGAAGAACAGCAAACACATGTTCCTTATGGGATATGCCCTCCCCTTACTGCAATGGTTGCTTCGCACCGTCTCCCCATACTCAGCACCAGATTGTCCAACAGTTCTTGAGGTAAGAGTGCCCATTCCTCAATCAGCATCTGTTTAAGTTGTCGGGTGTTCCCAGGAGGATGTAATCGTTCCGCAAGGCGTCTCCCCAAAGCATCCCACGCATGTTCTATCGGATTTAAATCAGGGGAGCACGCCGGCCAATCCATTCGAGTGATATCTTCACTTTCCAGGAGCTCCTCAACAGCATGAGTCCTGTGTGGCCGTGCATTGTCATCCATAAAAACGAAGTCTGATCCAATGGCACCTCGGAACAGACGCACATGGGGAAGGATCACCTCCTGACAATAGCGATCTCCAGTTACAGAACCTCTGTCAAAAACGTGGAGCTCAGTCCGCCCGTTCATCATAATGCCTCCCCAGACGACAACTCCAGGACCACCGAAACGGTCTCTTTCCGTGTTGCTACTGAGATGAAACCGTGTCCCGACCTCTCTCCAAATCAACTGGTGTTGGGAATCGCTTGTGGCACTAAAACGACTCTCATCTGTAAAGAGGACACGACTCCATTGATGAGATGTCCAGTTTTTGTGCTCCCTGCACCACTCTAAACGGTGCCGCCGGTGGAAAACTGTCAAAGGGATGCAGCGTTCAGGACGGCGGGCGAATAGGCCACCTTTGTGAAGGCGTCTGGACACAGTAAAACACGACACTTGTCGCCCCGTTGCTGCACACAGTTGCTGAGCAATGGCGCTTGCTGACTGGTTTCAGGTTCTTTTCGCCTGCAGGACGATATGTGGGTCATCCACTGCAGTTGTTTTCCTGGGGCGGCCACCACCAACCTTTCTCACAGCTGTACCTGTGGTTTGGAAGGCTTTCCAAGCGCGCGAAACGACACTTTTGTTGATTCCGAACTCTTCAGCTACACTGGTCACACTACGCACCTCCTCCAGCTTTCCGATCATTCTTCCACGTGTGAAATCGTCCAGGTGATTTCTGCTAACCATATTTCACGAATTAACTCACGTGCACTTGCAGCGAATGTCTTTAATTGCGTCTCCGTCCTTCCTTTTATTGTAGTGTTGAGCTGCGCGCGCCTTCCGCACGTGTTTTGCGTACGCTCACGTCGCCTGTGACGTTTTGTTCCTTATATTTGCATACGCATGACCTTTCTCTTGAATTACGTGTTCATTGTACTGATCGCAAGAACTCCTTTTCTGCAATTTCATGGCTATCTGCTTAAAATTTGCATTGTTGCTTAAGTTTTGCACACCAGTGTATTATCAATAGAAATAATCAATATATGGAATAATAACAATAGAAATAATCAATATACGGAATAATATCAATAGAAATAATCAATATACGGAATAATACCAATAGAAATAATCAATATTATCAGTATACGGAATTTGGGGACGATACTTACAATGGAAGCGTAAATTTGCATATTCATAAACCACATGAATCTCAAGAACAAAACGAGTCTTAGAATCGAATTTTAAAAATAAAACATAATTATCAAATCTTGCACAAAATTCGAACACTTTATGAATTTCATCATCATTTTCAGCATATTTAAAAGGCGCTTGCCTCATTTTACCGGATACGTATCCTTCAAATTCCATATTTTTAAAAAATCAATTACGCAATTTATCCAGATTAATCAATGAAGTGCGTTTTTTTTCTACAAGGAAAATAATGCAATATTTAATTCAAAAGCATTTATTCTCTGACGATTAAAAAAAAACTTAAAAAACTATTTCAAAACAATGAATAATATACCTATGCAGTTATAAAGACATTTAAAAATTAAATTCTTGAACAGGAAGTCAATCATGTAGATATTTGAAGTCATTTTGTATGTTATATTTGAGACAATAGATAATTCTTTATAACTTTTTATTTCTTAATTTTGTTTAATATGCATTCGATTCTTGCAACTGATTACATCTGGCAACAGACATGACTAAATAAGATTATTTCTTTAAATAGAGAAAACTGAATGATGTTAATTCTACCGTCTGTCGAAATTTTTGACAGTTTTCGATTAAATAACACTCGATGTGCGAAGTACTTTATGCGAGTTCATATAAGGATTATCCTATAAGGGTTCTTTGTTACATTGAGAAAATATTATAAGGAAATATCATAATGAGACTCATTTAGTGATCTACATAAAAAAACCCGAATTAATTCGTTTTTAAATTGAAAATATAAATAAAATCAGATCAAGAAAAGAACAAAATACCTGCAAGAAAGGCATATATTTTCACAAGAACGCTATCTTTTGAGGTTGACATTGCCGGTAACATCTGGAAAAAAAGGATCATATAGGGTGAACCTGATAAAAAAATCTGAGTGAGATTATCAAAAGAAAAATGTGAGCAAGTTGGTATTAAGTTTGTTTCTCATTTAATATTATACCCCATTATCTCTCATTTATTAATAGCAATTATTTAGTAATCACTGCTGATTTACATTAAGAACTTACTTTTTCTATCAGAACCATATTCTTCTTTTTAATGTATGCAACTGAAGGTAGAATGTTGTTTAGGTTTTATTAATTAATGATATTCTTTGTTAATTAATCACAGTTTGGTGTGAAAAAAATATATAAAAAGTAATTATATCGTACAAACTCATTAATTAATAACTAATACAATGAGCAGTGCTTAGAGTAAAGAAAATCAATGAATTTAATAATTAGTTTATTAAAAAGAAATATAATGGGTAGTAATGATTGAAAAATTAATTCTATCATTAATGAGCTTACTTCATCAATGAAATTAAAAATTCATGTGGAAGTCAATTTACTTTCTGTAAAGGGTTAAAATGATTAATTTAAATTCTATTTTTGAAATGCTTTTATCTTTTTTTAGGATTTATTTGAAACTTGCCACTCTAGCAGAAAATAATAGAAACATTTTTTTTTCTTGCGTAATAGATTTGTCGTATAAATTAGTGTACATCTAAATACACAAGGAAAGATGATACAAAGAATAAGGCTTCGTCTTTTTTTTTTGTATACTTTTATTGAACTTGGTTTATTTCATTTTTATAAAAATTGAATATATTTTTCCCTTGCTTTCTCAGCTGCAGGAATTTTGAAATTTTGTATATTTAGATGTCTTGGATAGCAATATATTTTAATATTGTTAGAAATAAATTTTCATTTAATTAATTAATTTATTTAATATCATACGAATCATTAATTATTATTTCATATTATTATTATATAATTATAATCCAAATTTAATATCATACTGAACAATAAATGTCAGAAAAAAAATCACGCTTTCTTACCATTAACAAGAATAAATTAGAAAAGGTTACAAAGTGAAAGGCTATAAGTGAAAGGTTACAAAGTAGAAAATAAAAGTTTTAAAAATTCACTTTAGTTTGCTAATAAAAATGTGTTTTTAAAGATTGTTTTCATTAAATTTATTGCAGATATAGCTCCGAGAAGGAAATTTATCATTTCTTTTTACAAACAAATCTTTTGCTTCTGCGAATATGCTGCCTTTTTAAAAAAGTCAGCATTAAAGACAAAAGGAAAAAAAGAGTGTTTGATACATAAGATATTTAAAGACGGAAAGAAAATGAATTCTGGACAACTATTCTTTAATGTTACGAGAAATTGCATTTATAAAAATATACGTTTCTATTAAATTTATGAATTGGTCCAGGATAAAATTAATTTGTAGCGTCAACGCCCTGTATTCTTAATGTACATAGTATGTTTCATTAATTAAAGACTTTTTGACATGGCCGTTAATGAAATTTTTAATGTAAATAATTATGTTATGTTCTTTATTTTTATAACTAACAATTTATAAAAAATCAGAATAAAGGTGTTAGCTTTTAAATTTTTTAATTTAAAATGCATAAACTTTTTCATTCATTAGCAAGTCTAATTTCCATTTATGCTTATTTAATGCAATTATGTGATTTGATCATATTATATGAAAAAATAAATTATAAGGCGAACTATAATTGTATAGAAAAGTATATAGTATATTTCATAAGCCTTTCAGTGATTATATATATATATTTTAAAATGACGGATGGACTTGATACATCTAATTTGCTGTGCAGTTTAATGGAGATAAATTAAGGATAGATTTCAAGATAGTAAAGTATTTCATAACGTATGGTCAATTTCTGACTATGTGATGAAAATATTTAGCTTAATGAGCCTCAAAAAAGCCATTCCCAAATTAATTATGATCAATTTCATGAATTCATTTGCTATATTGAGTTTAATTATGGAAGAGTCAACCATATTTATTTCTGGTCCTATATAGATCAGTGAAAACAAAAGAAAAATAATGAAAATTCAAATAAATTAAAAAATATACTCTTTAATAGTAACTCATGCTGAAATAACTGAAGCTAAATAAATTATGACTTCTTTACGTAAGCATATTTTTCTAAAAGTCCTACTCTAAAAAGAACTTAGACAAACAAATGAGCTCTAAAAATTACTAAAACAATTAGCGTTGGTTTAACAGTTTGCTTTCTAAACCGATGAATCTATAAAGAAATCATTAATATCTATAGGCAATCAATTCATTTAGAATAAAAAGCTTTATTAAATCTGAAAATGGAATCATTTCGATGTAAGAATTATTGAAAAGTATTAGTCAAGATCAGTGTTTTCAAACAAATAGATGTATGATGATTTGAGTTCAAATAAAACCAATAAAAAAAGCAGGTATTTTTATTGGAATTTTGTTTACAATTAACTCTCTTACATTACTTAAAGATTCAAAAAATTATATATTCAACAATAAAAATTTTTTGACAAATAGATTCCGTAAGAACGTATTAATAAATTAATTGAAATTCAAAGCTTTTATCTTAAGCTTGTCAGGCAAGAAAAGCATCGTGGTATACCTTGGATATTCATGATATACAACCTGATTCATAGCTATTTCTATTCAGCTGTTTACGACGGCATACTTAATATTCTGCTTCATCGATTCATTTCAATATGAGGGAAAGTAATGTATGTACATTTACGGAATCATGAAGTTACTTCGTAGCTTTCATTAAAAAATGTAATCAATTAATGTAGTTTTGAAAAAATTTACTCTTTTGAAAGTAAAAATTACTTATGAATAATAAGAAATAGAGAGGTAATTGTTTATCCTCTGGTTTACAGTAGTAATTTTCGGTGAAGTCCTCAGATGAATCGAGGAAAAGGCATTCTTAGCTCGTTTGGGAAAAAATAATGATGCAAAATTACCGATTATCTTACAATTAATTATGTGGCTTATGCGCTGGGACTTTTGAACCGCCAAAAACAAGTTTAAAAGGAAGATTATTTTTTTTTTACTAAAAAAATATGCTAATGTAAATTATTGGTATCTTAAACGACCTTTGATCGTGTTAAAAGTACGAAGATAAATGAGCAGAAACACATTTATAATGATTGATTCCTCCTGCACATCGCTAGAAAGCTGATCTTTTATCATTAATTTTGAAAATAATGCTTTTGGTTTTGTTTTCTAAGTATTCGAATAAAGAGGTAATGTTTCATAACGGATTCTTTTTATCATGATTTTTAAAAAAAGAGATTCTTTTTCTTACATTTTATTGAGGAATTTCATCGTTAAGGGGGGAAAATAATTAATTAGCTTTCATTTATTGCGCCTAAAATATTTCTGTGATCAAAGAAAAAGGATGTTGCTGCTTTTCTTATGTCGTTTTAAACTCGACTTTTTAAAAGCAAAATTAAAATAATGAATATAAAAAGTATGTATTTAGATGTTTTCAAAGAAAAATAATAATATGTATATAAATGGGTGAATTTCCGTATTTTCAAAGGAAAATAAAAAATTCCTTTCGACAATCTGGAAGGCAAAGGTAGATTCCTTTACATCTCTCTGGCAATATAAATTGTTGATGTTAGAAGCAGTCAAAATTGGGGCATTAAAATCACTTTTCAGTCCCTAACTTCTAAGATATTGCGATTATCGAAAACCTTTGAGTACTAAAGTTGTTCGTCTTAACGAGGCGCTAATTTGGTTAATTGGATTTATTTTTCTACCTTCAACATTAAAAAAGTTATAGCGAAATGAAAATTTCACATCCCGCCCCCTGCCATTTCCCTTTGAGCTAGATGGGCCATTTACGAACTCGGCCGAGATTTTTATTTTTCTAACATATTCCAAGCCAGTTAAAATCCAATTCTCCCGAAATATTGTTATGAGAACCATTGCAATAGGTAGTCTTCCTATAGAAATCTACCTAATAAATATATAAAATACATGCACAGGGTGACTATAAAATGACTTTTACAGATTGGTGGCGTCTGCATCTAATACTAAAATAAAGCCGTAATAAAACCAAATTTCCCATACACTCAGCGAAAAGCATGAAGAAATGAATTCAGCAAAAAAATAAAAGAAAAATTGAAAGGAAAAAAGAAAAGAAAGAAGATTAATTTGAAAGTGCCTGGTATAAAAAAAATATTAGAACTGTTGGAATTTAAAACGGATCAATAATTACCATGAACACAAAGAAAATGGATGATACAAAATTTCATTCATGTTTAAATGATAAAAATAAATTCATAGAAAATAATCTCTTTTTTGATCAATATTAGGATTCCAAAACTTGCATACAACATTTTCAATGTGTTCACCTCCCCTTTCAATAAAATATTGTACCAGCAAATTAGGTTCCTCTATTTTTTCAGCATTTATCCCCCCATACCACCCACGGTTTAGTTTCATTCTTTATATTAGTTTTAGCTTAGTAATTGGGAGTGACTATAACACTCGCCGGTGAAGCCTCAGTTAGCTGGGAAATATTCATCTTCTTTAAAGCATTTTATAGGACGATACACATTTTGCCACTTTTTTCAGTGAAATTTTCTAACGGTTTTTTTAAACCTTAAATGCATCCGTACTGAAAAAAAAAATGAAACTTTTCTGAGTGTCACTATTCATTCTCTTCATCTGTTATTTATAAGGTAAGTTACTAAAATTTAAGTTTCTTGGATCTGTAAAATATGAAGATCATGAGTAAGTTTTAATTTCCATTCTTATATTTTCCTTTGAAGACTAGAATAAGATTCTTAATTATTCTTAATAATTTTCATCGTGGGTAGTTAGGAGCAGGTTTTTAATCTAATAAAAATACTTTTTCATCCATATTGAATAATTTATTATACAATAGGACATTTTATTAAGTCTAGGAGCACGATAATGTCCTATCCCACAAATAATGTTTATAATTTTATACCAAATTAGTAACTGGTGTTTTTAAATAATCTGCCATGTGATCTACATACATAATATTTTTCATAAACGAAAAGTCGATTATTAATAATTATTTTATACTGACTGACGTCCAGCATAGAAAAACAAGAAAGAATGTATACAAGAAAATTGAAGGAAGAACACTTCTTCCTTTACATCTTCAAAAATCATTTTTAATAGAGTTAAAAATCATTTTTAATAGAGAGTGCGTTTTTCTCTCTCTCTCTAATTTCGGTAAAATGTAAAAAGCTAGAAAATTCGAATATTTTCTTTTTCTTTTCTTATAAAGAAAAGAGAGAAAAATTGGCTCTTTTTATGGAGCTATTCATTTAGAGAAAACTTAACATAACAAAGGTAAGATGTATAGTCATTATTTCTTCCCTTTTCCGTAAATAACAATGACTATAAAGCTTCTAAATCTTCTTTTCTTCATCAGTGAACAATGTTTTGTTAACATCTTAAAAATGACAGTACGTGATTCACGATACAAATTCTATACTTGTTAATGCCTATTAATTCGCTTTTGCAAGTCAACGAGACAGTTACATGGAAGAATTAAAGAAAAGAACAAAATTTCATACAATGAATGGAAAATTATTGTGATGGTTAGAAGCATCCTTGTTTCCATCGCCAGTTTTATTTTGCTTTAGTTGATTTCTTGTCAAATTATTCGATTCAGAGATCTTGACCAATTTTCTTATTGGAACATTGAGTACAACATGACAGTCAAAATAACAACATTTCCCGAATATCATATAACAGTTTTAATATAAGTGTTCCTCTTACACAAAATATTTAATAACAGAAACTGTTAGTCTTTTAATCGCATAATCACTTTATCATAAATAGTACCTGGAAAACACCAAGCTTCGTTCACCTAGTGTTTTTTTTTTATTATATAAAATCGTGTTTTTTCGGAGAAAATGTTTAGATACGGTAATGTTATTTGAACGACAAGTTGATTGGTTGACACAATAAATACATTATTGCTAATAGATGTGAGCCGAACGTAGCGCCATCTCACAAAATTTTGAAGTGCCAATAGGAAATTATCCTATGACAATAGTGCAAGCACCACAAAAATTTACGAGATTGCGGTATATGACATTGTCAGCATGACAGCAGATAGAAAAAGGCTCTAATAGTTAGGTATAAAAAAAGATGTGTGTGTTTTTAATGTAAAATCACGTTTTTTTTTAGGAAAAACACCTATATAGATAAACTTAAAAGGCAAAACCCTATCTAAATACAAAATTTGATCCAAATCGTTAGAGCCGTTTCCGAAATACACGAAATAAAGTTATATATATGCAAAAATTGCTCGTTTAAAATTATCAAATATGAATATATCGCGAAAATTTTCAAACTCATAGCTTTTCGTTATGAGACAATAGCGGCAATAAAAAGTTAATAAAAAACAATATTTTACCAAAATCTCGATTATTTCTATGCTATTGTATTTCTGTCATCTACTCTTCAAATGCTATGGACTGATTAACGCGCATCTTCAAGGCACATAACTTTCTACTACACAGGAAATTTCATTGGAATAGATCTAATAGCCCTGGGGACAAAGCCTCAGTTTCATGATCAGTGAATAATTCTAGGTTTTAGCCATGTTTCTTCAAAGAGTTACCATGCATGTCAGTTTTGGGTTCAGATTTACCATAGATTTATTTACATATTTTAGAATTAGAATTAACTTTCATTTTTTTAAGCAAAGGAATAATAATAAAAAAATATCACTTACAAAATTGTCAACATCGGAAAGGGATTAGGATTGTTTACCGTAATAAATTTTAGGATTATTTTTCAATAATGATTGTATTTGGCTTCGTAGTCAGAGATCTACGGGCTCCAGTTTGAAAATATCTCTTCTAGAGAGAAAAATGGTGTACATTTCATCTATTTCAGGATCAAACGTTCTCAAATTAGAGTGATCTGGAAGTTTGTAAAATATGTTGACCGTTCGGATATCGTCCTCATCATCTGACAAAGGTTTAAAATTACATTCCATGTATGGCAATACTCGTGTAGTTTTAAATGCGATATTCATCTAAGAAATAATATCTAATAGCATTTCCATAAGCTTTCCAACGTATCTGCTTCTTTAAACCAGAAAAAAACCGTGAAGAATTGAAATTTCTGAAAATTAATCTTTGATAACCCAAATCGTATTTCTGTCATACCTGTGAAGTGAATAGAATCACTCTTCATTGTAGAAAACGAACGTTGATGACATCATTCAAATTCTAATTTGTTTATTAAAATCATTTAGCTATTCAAGGGACTTAACCTACTAGTAAACACTGTAAAAAGGGCAATGGCTAAATGATAGGCACTGTATTCTTTTTTCTAGAGTGCATTGCACCCTCTAATCTCTGTCATCTCATTAAGTTTCGAAAGCGCCGCTGGCAACAGCAATCAGTAGAAATAAAGCGTTTCCGTAATTCTTCTACCCCCACATCCTCAATTTTCGAGATTTGTTATTAATCACGAATAATTTCTTTTATGGTCGGTTGAAAACAGAAAAAAAAAAAGAAAGAAACCAACAAAATAAAATTTTTTAAAAAAATTCTTTCTTTTCCACACCTTTTTTCGATAGAACGAACGTTTGACCATCTCACGAACCTTTCAAAATAAAATATAAAAATAAATAAAATAAAAAATTTTTTCTTTCGCACTTCTCTTTTGAGTAGAATGATCATTTGACCATCTCACGAAACTAACAAAATACTGATCTCTCTTTGTTGACAGACGAGTGGATAGTGAAAACAAAATGGGGGAAAAAATAAAATAAAAAAATGATAAAAAACCGCGGGTGATCATTTCCTGTTCGGTGGTGGGTCAGAAAAGGTCAAATGAAGAATTAATTTTTCTCTTGGAGATGTATAATCATATACCTTCTACTAATGTAGGTCAAGAGAACTTCGCATCACCAGCTGCAGGGAGCCTTTGGGAAAAAAAGGAAGAAAAAAAATTCTTTGTCTCTGTTGGATAGTGAAATTCAAATGTAATGGACATATGTTTTGAATGCTTTGACAGGGCAGGTGAAATATTTGATTGAAAATACTTTTTATCTTATTATTTTTGTCACCACGTGAACTAGAAATATAATTATTGGGGAGATTGAACAAAATATTGCTTTGCCGATTTGGAGAGGAATCTTTAAATGCATTGACGCAAAATTTTGGTTATTCTGGTGTAATGAAAGTAATAGCAGAATATACGAAATATAGATAAATAAAACGAAAGAAAAGGGTCATAGAGTTTTGTTTCTCCAAATTTATGGGTTAGTCTGAAAGCCTGCTGATTAGTAGTGAAAAAACTTAGTGTTAAAGCAAAATAATAATAATAATACCTTTTACATTGGCAGAAATTTATTGGTGAAAAAATATACTTATTTGGTTATCAGTAATTCTTCCGGGATAAGTAATTCTTACAGTTAAGAAAGTTGGATAAGTAATTCTTGCAGTTAAGTAAGTTGGATAAGTAATTCTTACAGTTCTTCATAAGTTATTACGAAATTATTTTTATGCTGTTTCCGTTTGTGCTGTTTCATTCTATGCTATTTTCGAAATAATATTATAATTAAAAAGGGAATAAAATGAAAAATTAATCCTACAAAACTGATAATTTAAGTCGTTTGACTTTTAAACTAATCTTGTCCCATAACATAATTAATAATAATTATATAATATAATTGTTGAGCTTTTAATTTGCAATCATTTCTTAAAGATAGATGGCTTATAACCTTGAATTTTCGAAGGCTCGTGTCCTGATTACCTTGAAGGATTTACCAAGTCTGCTGAATACTGAATCTGATTTTCAAATTTCTTGTAGGAAAAAGTTAATAGCATTAATTTTAATTAAAAATACAATAAAATACACTACATTTCTATCCGGATTGAAAATAATGTATTTTGAAATTATGTGTTCAGTTATAATGAATTCAACACTCGATGATTTGTTAATTTTACAAATGCAATGGATTTAAATATTTGTTTCAGAATTTCAGAATGTTTTTACAAAAATATTCTGAGTGATTAATATACCTTATTGATAACATAAGCGAATACGTTTTCATATTATCGTTTTTCAATGCAGCTGCCGAAACAAAATAACTGATATAAACGCAACATTTTTTTATATTTATATTTATTGCTAATTCGTAAACATTTGGATAAAATTGCATGGGTTCGAATTAGTTTAAAGAATATTGAGTTGTTTGTAATATTTGAAACGAAACTTTCTTTTACCGAATAAATTTGAATATTTAACACTTTTTTTAAGAATGCCATTTGAAATTTTACAATGTCTACAAAATTTTAAAAGCATTTTAACATTTGTTTTTTAGATCAAATTTTAAATGTAAAAAATTTGAATTTGAACAAAATTAATGAAGATTAATAAAGAAAATCGATTTCAAAAGTAATTCTATATGCGGGTACCAAAAGCAAATTTAAATTATTTATGATAATCCATTTGTGTAACAGTTTTTATTTATTTCTAAATGAATAGATGTCGACACACTACACACAAATCTCTAATAAAGGATCAACTCTTTTACTTGGAGAAATATGTCTTACAGAATAGTGGCCAATAATCAAAATTTAAATTGTAAATCAGAATCTCCTTTTCACTTAGTTTATGCTATTTATTAAACTATGAATTATAATATTGATTGATAAGCGAAATAAAAGAAAATCTCAATTCAAGAAGCTGATGCTCGAAGCAGCAACTGATTAAACATTTCCTTCTTTAAACATAATGCGAAATCGATGTCCAAATTCGGAATCATTCGCTAAAGTTAATGAAAGTTAAGATAATTCTAGCAAAAGCATTTACATAAGCAAACATAATTTTACAAAAGCATTTACATAATTTCCAACAGAAAATATCTACATCTGAAACCTAACTATCACTAGATTAAAGATAGAATAAAAAATCGCCATTATATTTTGAAGAGATATAACGTTGTATTTCGAAGATGTAAGCGATTGTTAATTGAAATGGTAGCTTCTTAATTCTTATCCTCAGAGCTACATCACATCTGTATTTCAAAAAAAGAAAAAAATGTATTCAACATTATTTTGCTGATATTTCGATGATCGTACACGTTTAAGAATAAAACGATTTTTAATCGGATCCTATAACAACAATTTCATTGCGAAAATCTATACTTTCTTTGAAATGTCTACTGAAGTTTGAAGAATGCTAAGATGCTTGTCTTTGCAGTTCAGAATCACTCGAAAAATCGAAATGTGCATGTGAGTATGGCCTATAAATAGGGAAAAAAATCGGAAAAAGGGTTTAATCGAAGCTATAAAGCAAAGCAGTTTATCCTTAATTGTCGGAAACTTGAGAAATTCGTGAGGAAATTCAGCACTCCAGCTTTTATTTAGAATTATTCATATCGGCTCAAGTACTAATTTTAAAATGCACACATTTTTAAAATCTAGTCTATAATGTACATAATTAGGATAAATAGGAGTTGGAAGGTGAATTTTAAAATATCTTAAATATTATTGCTCTCTTCTAAAATTAATAGTTAAATCGCTAAGAAGGCTATTTCACCATTCCAGCGAATCGTTTCGAATTTGGAAGAGATGTGCTAGGAGAATCTAAGAGAAAGGGAATGATTTCGTCCTATTGTTGAAATTGAACCTAGAAATTTTTATTCTTGCGAGGAATGAATAAGGAAAGCACTTTTACTGTTATTTTATACAGGCTATGAAAAAAGTATTCTTTCACTGTTGATTACTCAAAGTCTATGAAAGTTTAAGTCAGGCATATTTACTTTGGAAAAGGGTCGATGTCTAGTATATGTGAATCACGCAGACACATAAGGGACCATCTTCATATTTATTTTGCCACATTTTCGAAATCATAGGTAAAATAGTAAATTTCAAAAAACATTTATTTATGCAATTGTATTTGTAATGCTTAGAAATGTAAGATGGTTGGCATTCCATTTCAGATAGTTTTTATCTATAAATTATAGTTCCAAGTAAAATACTTCGCTTTAAGAATTCCTTTCTTTTTAATTTATTGTGTTCTTCCCTTTTATAAAATATTTTCCTTTAGTGTTATTTTTCATACAGGTTTTATAATTTTATAACTAAGCAAATTAATTTGATACGAAATATTTTTCCAAATACACTATTGCAAGGACTTAATACAAAATTTTTGATTCAATTAATAATTTAATAAGGAAAATACGATTTTCATAAATGATGAATTATGATGTTTATATAATATATGATGATAAAAATGAATAGGTTAATCAAATTGAAAAAATACAATTGATTAATGTTATTTTGTACTATTTTCTTGCGCGTAATTTTGTCATCGTTTAAGAGCTTTTAAAATGAGTATTTTTTTCATTGGAATGGCAGGGTAGAAATTATTTAAATTTTAAAAATTACTTTTTTTTACATATACATTTAAAAACGAAACTTTTTTTTATATCATCAGAATAGCAGTTTTATTACGTTGTTTGAAATACATGGCTTTATAAGGCGCTTTTTAAAATAATTCTTAGATTTCAATTTTTACCACACACTTTGCAATGAATTAAGTTTGCTTGTAAGAAATGCAAATATATTTTATTAGTTTAAAAAAAAGTATGATTTCTACTTAAATCTTTTACCATTTCAGTAATTTTTCCAATCAAAGTTTTCGAACAATATTCCGCCATTTATCTAACCTGTAACGAAATATTTCATTTCCTGTTCCATTTGGTATATGCCATCTTTCGCAGCTGGGTCTGATGAAATTTCCAGACGGTCCACATCTTTTGTTTCTACAACGATAAAAATCGAAACTGCGAGGTCAGCAAATGTAAACACTGGGTGTGAGGAGGATTCGCGGGGGATGGAGCTGGGGAATGTCATTCGGGCAGGAGCGCCTCGTTTTAATGCGTCTCATGTTTTCGCTCTGAAGGGTTTCTTGTTCTTTTCGATTGAATGCTTTGGTGCATTGCGGCCCAAACCAGCTCTTGCGCCATAATATCCCGCTAACCTCCCTTTCCGCCTGAGAGAAATTTTCTGGGATATTTGATTTTATATCAGACTATTACGAAGATTCTTGACCTTTTAACTAACGGGACCTAAAGTTTCCATGTCAGTTTATACGCTTTCTCTTTTTCCAAAAATCTTTTGTTGAATTTCCCACTCCTTAGAATTCTAAAAAGTTATCATAAATTAAAGTGAATCGGAACAGCTATATCCGCTATTGACTCATTCGTCTAGATTTGCCCAGAATTTTAATAAATGTCCCGGTTATACAAGTTTTTTCCTCATAAGTAAATATTTCATACTAAAAAAGGAAAACATTCCAAAAAGTGTGGAGAATTCTCCTTCCCTACCATTACTATTCGTAAATGTAATCCCCTAATGCAATCACTGCGGATAAATCAATCTGAAATAAAAATAATAAAGGAAAATGTATTGTTTCTTTATCTTTTTCTGCCTTCTTTATATAAATTTTAATAACTAGCAGTTTCATCATTTATACATTTATCAATTTATTGTTTAAATTTTGTCCAATATCTTTGCCTACGCCTGCTTAACTGGAGACTGAAGTTCGGAAAATTCGTTCACTTTGCATTGAAGTTCAGAAAATTCGTTCACTTTGCACTGAAGTTTAGAAAATTCAATCATTTTGCATGAAAATACCTATCATATCGCTTATATCCATATAGTTAACAGTTTTTTAAGGGCGACAATTTATTTCTGTAATAAGTAAATGTACATTTTTCTTAATTTAGTTTCAGTAATTATCTTGCTTACATTTTTTTTTCTTTTTTTTTGACTCCCAATCTGTTACCTTTAGACCCTTTAAGGAAACACGCCTCAGAGGTAATCATTGATTTAAATAACAGTATTTTTTTTGGGTCCTTTATTATTTTTCGTCTTTTTTATTTCAAATCTTTGTCTTTTTCAGAATAGAAAATAAAAGTGATATAAAATATTTTATTACCTCTTTTATCGTAATATTACGTTATTTATCCTAAAAATTTTTTAGTTAAATTTTCCGATTGTTCTGTTTGAATAAATTATTTTGTGTTTTTTAATTGCATAATTAATTAGAAATTTTGATATCAAAACAAAGTCCTCCGGATTTTAAAGCTTTGTATTATTATCATTATATTGAGATATATTTGAAGAAAATTTGAAATAATTTGTGATATAATGCAGGAATTTTTACTTTTTTACATATAAAAGTACTGGCACCGAGCCTTTAAAATACAAAAAAATTGGGGAAAAAAAGCATTTCTCCAACTATTTGCATTCAAGCATACAGAAACATTTCAGCTTGCATTTGGAATGCCTCTCTATATATTGCATGGATAAATTTAAGATTTTCTTTATCATTATAAGGAAAAGGCAAATTTTTGATATGCTGAAATTCGGGAATTAATAAAATAATTAGATAATAAATTTAAAATATAAAAGTTTTATCTTCAATGAATTATATTTATTGTATTCTTGTACAATTATTTCATGTTATTATATTAATTGTGAACAAATACAATAAGTATTAGGAATTAGGTGATGCACAAGTTTACAAAAAAGGCTGAAAAGAAACCAAAAACCATCCGAATGCTAATAATAAATGCACATGGAATCATCCGACAAGAAACGAGGCAAAACGAGTTTATTTATATATATGTAATGATATTTTAAAATTTAATTTGATCCTAATTAATTTACCAATTTTTTAGCCTCATTCAGCCCATGTCAAAGTCATTCTAAAATATTCTCTTCTTTCCTGATCCTATTCCATTTTTTCTTTCTAATTAATTCAACTGAAGCTTTGTAAAAATGATTGCGTCAGCGGTTCCCACGTGCCGAGTGAAGGGATAAAGAATCGCTGATGTAAACAGATTCTTCTAAAGGATCCCTCTGTTTCTCTTGTCAAGGTCGCCACGTGTGGGAAATTCCAATTAGAAACGACACGTGTCAGAAATCTTATGTAAGATCAGGGATAAAATGTTCAGTTAACCTTCCTTTTTTTTTTTTTTTTTTTGCTTTGCTTTTCACTCTGTGTTGTGTGTGTATCATCGCTCCTGCTTGTACATAATGCGTGCTTCTCCGGGATGAAAAAAAAAAAAAAAAAAGTCTCAAAAAAATCGAAAGTCTCTTCGCTGTTTTCGAAACTGCCTCCTGATTAAAAAAATTTATATGCTTTAGAAATGAATACAGAATTTTAAGTCATTATTTGCCTTTTGGGGAACTTTTGCTTGTTTTAATTATTATTTATTTATTTCAACCTAGGTAGGGGAACTTTTTGCTTTTAATTGTTACACCTAAATGTTGAACCGACCGCCATACAAGTTACAAATGTATAAGAAGAATTTTTCTAATTAAAAATAAAATTCATTATGTATAATTAAAATTAATTAAATATATCCAAATATTAATCAATTAAGATAATTAAAAAATTGTAGCAATATTTCCTTTTGTATTTCATTTATTTTATCATGTTATTGTATTACTGGACCGTTGAATAATCTAGTTTTGGCATGCACTGGGTTTATAAAGAGAGAGGAAAAAAAATTTCAAAATCGAAAATATAAAGATATAGAATTTTCAATCGAAATTATGTGGAAAAAGTGATTTCAATGAATACGCGAAATATTATAAATAGTGATTTGACATGGGCATCAGTATCATTAATCTGATATGTATTATTAATGTGTATTATTTCGAAATCGAATTCAATACATGCTGGTTTAAAAAGCGTGATATCCTAAACTTTTTCCAATGAAACATATTTCTAAATTTTAAAATGTAGTATTTGCTAAAATATCTTCAGCAACTAATCTTTTTCAGAAATATGTACAAGAGATGTAATAAAGAATATTGTATGATAATATTTATTTAAGCTATTATTTGTTTCCAATCACTATTCTTTTTAAGTTAATAAAATAATTGCTCTGAAATTGGAGCCAAAAATAAATATTTTGATTTTTGTATTTTTTGCCCAAGACCATTGCGATGTTCCAACAAAATTTTTAGACAACGAAATTAAAAAACACACACTCATCTTATTTTCATAAAAAACAATAATAAAAACTCTAGACATATTTTAATTTCAAAACTCTATACATCTTTCTGGCTTCTTTAATATGTTAAAAATAATTCATGTTATTCTTTTCGTTTTTGTTTATTATGTGGAACAAATAAAATAGTTTTATAATGCTTCTTTTTAACCCATTCACATACAATAGTATGATTGACAGATATATCTAATAATAGATCTTTCTTGTTAAAAATTGTATCTGAATTGTCAGAAGCAATAAATTTAAAAGACAAAAATCGACTAGGCATAATAAAAATTTTCAATCCTTTTTTAGGTTTTAATATGAAATGAAATAAAATAAAATAAAATTTTCACATAGAACAGAATGCGCCATTTAATCAGGAGATTTAAAAAAATTGTATGTGAAGAAGATAATTGGTGCATAGTTATCCTCCTTGGCAATTAACTTACAAAAATGATTCTTTACATGCAAAAAAAAAAAAAAAAAAAAAAACCCTCAATAAATACAAAAAAGGATTTTACTGAAATTCTTGTTAGTCCTCTTACACATTCTTTCTTTTATACGAGCGAGAAAAGTAAGTGTTCTAATTTTTAATTCTGATGCATTTAAATATTTTCATGCTGAACAAAAGATTCTAACTGCTGAAAGGAATCCACAAATAACGGAGTTGAGACTGCTTTGAATTTTACAGTCTACATTCTTCTTACTTGGCAAGGGAACAGAGAAGCATTTAGATTACCTCCTTCCTTGGAAAGTCGTTTTTAGTAGTCATACGGTTTAAAAAAATTTGTAAATTAATGAAAGACGTATAAAGAAATTCACAGATGTTTCTCACCAAAGTGGAACCATGATGGTGCAAAATTGCAGCTTAAAATAATAATAGGATAAATAGTGCGGAAATTTGCAAAAATATGATTTTTGTACTATCTAACAAGTGATTCTTGAAAATGAAAGTTGGGTTTGCTTGGCAAAATTGATAGTTTTGCATACTTAAATGTTTTAATAATAATAATAATATGTATATATATATATATAGGGAGAGAGAGAATGTAAAAATATATCTTTTAAACAGTAGCGTGTCCGAGGAGAGAGAAGACGAAAATTTTAAAAACTTCGTTTTAATTTCATCCCGGAAGGCATAATATATGTACAAGAAACGATGACGAAACTGATGTCTATTCACAAGCGATACAAGACCAGAAGAGCGAAAGAGAGTGGAATATTTTTCCTGTGTGATTTTATACTGTGAGATTCTGATAAGGATTCTTTGACGCGTGTAGCCTTAGGAAAGGGAAATTTAAGAATCTTTTAAAAGAATTTACTTAGGTGGACAGAGTTTTATCCCTTCACTTGGAATGTGTGAAAGTGCTGATTAAAACAGTTTTACAGAGCTTGTGTAGAATTAATTAGATAAAAAATGTGGAATAAGAGCAGAAAATAAGAGAACATTTTAGAATTAAGTTAATATGGGTTAAATTTAAGATAAAACTTTGGAAATAAATTAGGATTTCAATTAGATTTTAAAATATCATTATATATATATATATATATATATATATATATATATATATATATATTAAATTCCCATTTTTTGTCTTAGATTAGCCCATGTTACTACATTCTAAAATTTTCTCTTATTTCCTGATCCAGCTCCACCTTTTTTATTTAATTATTACAAACACGAGTCTAAAAATAGCTTTTTCTTTGTTTTCCACGCCGCGAGTGAAGGGATTAAAATCCCTTGCGCCTACACAGTTGTTTCAAATACCTATGAGATTCCCTTTCCTGAGTCGATATATGTGAAAGAAATCCCTATCGGAATCTCGTAATAAAACCACAAAACGGAAAAAATTCTGTCATTTTCTCTCTTGTCTTCTGGTGCGGACGTATGCATCCCGTCTTTGTTCCTGAGTTAAAATTATTCCTCCCGTGGTTAAAGAAAATGATGTTAATTCAAAAAGTCTCTTCCTTTCGGCCGTGTAATTTGCCAAAATTGTGTGTGTGTGTTTGTATGTATATGTCTCCGAAATACATAATTCGAATTCAAAACTATTTGTTACGTAAACATTGGTAAATACTATAATATACCAATTATAGTTTTGTAATTTTAAATATTTCAAAAAATATTTTAAAAATTTATTTTATGCGTACTTATATAGTAGGCTGCTTCTTCAAATACAATATGAAATATTTTATTTATTTTAATTTAATTGTTTTGATATTTATTTGAAAAAACAGTAATCTCAACAATGTTTTAACTCGGAAGGGGTGAGAGGATGTAAACTACAATTTATTACGCTGTGTGTTGATAGGGATAACATATTTTCTTTTCAAATATTTTTTTTCTGCGGCTTATATTACACATTTCTGTAAGACATGAATGAAAAATGATCTCAGATTATTAAACAATGAAGAGCAGCAATTATTTTTCTGCAAAAGTGCTATTTCGTTTAAAACCTCTGTCATACTAAAGCACATATTTCCTACGAGATAATGGGGGGGGGGGGCAATTTTCTGAAATATGTGATAAATACCATTATATACTAGGTTACAATATCATACTGATTTGATTCTGATTCTAAAGTTATCAAAATTTCAACCTCAAAATCGAAAATAATAAATTTATATTCCATATTATTTACTCAATTTCATTTCGAAATATACAAAAAAGAAATATATAATCACCAAACATTTTGTGTTTTAAGTCTCCCGTGTTTTAAGTCTCTCTGGGTCTGAAAAGCAGATGTTTGGAATTATGGCTGGAACACGTTTAAAAAGCTTTCAGATACATAAACGAAATTTGATTTAGGGACTTTTCACCAAATTTTTAGATTTCTATCAAGTTTTGAAATTTTTTTTGAAGAAGTCTGTCTGTCTGGCTGTTCGGGTATAAATAGACACGATAACTAAAACACATTAAAACTTAGATAAATAAAATTTTGTACTCATTGTAACATACTGAGATCAAATTTAGAAATGCACAAATAAAGACGCACAACTAATATCAAGAGTAAATGGTTTTATCATTTACAATATTTGTATGTACTTTTGCACATTTTCCAAAATAGGATTTATGATACCTAGAGAATTATTTTATAATGCATTTCAAAATGCATAAATGCAATTTTTTGCATTTCTGACGATATTCTAGTATCTACACTCTGTTTGCCGACAAGATCCGAATTCTAATTTTTAGGTTTTAATCACAAACCTGGAGCAGTCATTTGATCACTGCATACTAATTCTAATAAATCTTTCGAATTATGAAATAAATAAATATTTTACCCTTAAAAATATAGTAAAATGAATAATAATTTCAAGGGCAAACCACTAGATCTGTTGACCCTATGACCTCAATAACAACAAAAAAGCTCTTAAATCAGATTTGAAAAATGAGAAGATGTTATGAGAAGGTTGATACACGCCTCTAAATTATTCAAATCCCAACTACTTCGAAAATAACACAATGGAAAATTCAAATTCTTCAAATATTTTCCAGATCGTGAATATGATTTTCTCACCTTCATGAATATTAAATTCTCCAACTGCGTTCTCTCCAATCCAACCGAGAAGAATTTAGATTAAATTCGTGACCATAATGCTCCTTATTAATCTCCTTGTTTATATTTTCTTGTGTGATAACATTCAACATATTTTACAGAGACTTCAAACAGAACCAAAGGAAACGGGTTCTTTATCATCAAGTCAAGGTTAAATGGGAAAGGAAATAAAAAATAATTATGCTTTGATTTTGGTAGTCCTTGGTATAAATTGTTAATACAGTTAAAAGTCTTAAACAAAAGAATCGTAGAAATTATTTTAACAATGATGATGACTTTCAAATTGATTTGTGGAGAGAAGGAGTGTTATATTTGAAATCCCCATTATTAATTTCCAGTGTTTATTTTAACATTCAGCGAAAAATAGTACAATGTCAATCATTTCGTTTGGTGCTTTGATGATTCCTACAAATAATCTTGTTAAATTTGGTCAGTTGGTTATTATTTTGTATAAATGGTAAAAAAAAACTATTCTGAGAATGCAAATATTTTTATTTTCTAAAGTTAAAGTATGCGTAATTAATCTTAAGTAGCTTTAATAAAGAGTGAATGATATATAGATGGCGATATTAATCGATCGATATTTCATTATTCAAGAAGTGCAGTCAAATTTTCAAAACGCTGCATCATATTTTAAACTAACTTACGTATATATCATAAAATATCTTTCCTCACCAAAAGACGTTGGATTTGTTTTATGATCATAATAATTATTTCTCAAATTTTAAAAAGAGAGATAAAAAAAAGAACTCTTCAGTGCCCTAAAAGTTATCTTTTATGATTAATTATCCCTATTAATTCTGCTTAAACCTATGCATTTTAATTTAAAGTTAATAAATCAGTTAGTTCCAGCTAGCCAGTTTAATTTTTCAAAAATAGTAAATTGTGTTAGTATTGATGTTAATAATTTTATAATTTTTAAATTGTTATAAGTAATTGATATGTTGTTTTGTTTAATGAATATGTCTATCACTTTTCAAATAGATTTTAATCAATATATAAAATTCATTAAAAGATATTTATAATTATCTTTATATCCCAAAAGATGTCGATAATTAATCAATCTAATCTTTGATTATTTATTCATATGTTTTGGAGAGAGATTTAATTGAACGCATGAAAATTGGTGCACAAATTCAAAAACCCTGTAGAACCAACACATAATATACATATACCAAACGTTTTTCCCGGGTTTTTTGTTGTTGTTTGTTTGTCCCTCCTTTCCTTCCTACTACCAACACTATTCGGAAAATATTCTATATTCCTTTAAGTTTGTTCAACATTCTGTACAACCATCACATTATGCACATATACCAAACACTAATCTCGGT
>JAPMOR010023624.1:46393-67978 GCA_026543865.1 Argiope aurantia
AGTACACATGTTATAGTTAAATGACATTCTAATTATTCATGTATTGGCAAAATGACAATCTTAAACTAATTATGGTGCACTCTAAAAAATTGTCCTTAAAGATTCTTCAAATAATTCAAAGCAATATTTTAAGTATCGTTTCTTTATTTAAAATTGTTTGTTAAGGTTTATTTTCTTCTACGTAGGAGTTATTTAACAATTTTGATCATGATATTTCATAATACCTTCTTGCAATATTTTTAAGGTATTTTCGGAGATTTTGTGAAAATGTTTAATGGTCCTCTTTAGTTCGTCTTTCAATCTTTTATTTTTTTCATAATAATTAGAGTTATTGTATTTAGTGATGAGAATCTATTAAAAATTTATTCAATAAAAGATAAAGAATATGATTTGAGTTAAAATTACATGCAATATTCAAAATCATATTTAAATTTAGTTTTGTAATAAATAATTATACTTATTTATAAATAAACAAAAACCTGAAATGCGTTCTAATTAAATTCATTGCTTACATTTGGAAATAAAAACAATATCATATAAAGATATACTTTTACCAAGCATTACTTCATAAGATAAGTGCTTAGTAAGACTTCTATTTTCTTTAATTACGGCTTTCGTCTAAATCATACAATTTTTTTAAAAAATTATTCTGAACAGAAATATGATTCTGTCTTACAGTTATATTGATATTATAAGATTAATTATATATAAATTATTATAATTAAATTATCGTAATTAATTATAAAACAAGTACAATTGAGTTTGGAAAATCGTAACAGGAGAAATTGAAGTTAATTGTCCTACCTGCTAAGTAGTGAATGAAAATTAAGTTCACCTGTCAGCATTCACGCTCTGGAGAAGTTCTCTTGCCGCTGTTTCACCTTCTTATACCCACCTCCTCATCTAACCTTTGACCCCTGTCCGCTGACCTTTTGACACCACTCACTTCCTTCTTGGTGCTAATGATTCCAACAAGCCGCTTACTAGCCATGGTTTGGCATATTACGGCCGCTATTTGTTTAACAATGAAAGTTGTTTTGTTCCTTCGCGTTATATTTTTCCGGTTTACCTGAAATTATGTATCCGTTGCTTGGGAAGCTTGATTTGATTAATATCTTATGGCCGCGTACTTTAAATTTTGAATTATCATCAAAGAAGTTTGGTTTATCTGTTGAAAGATTTATTTGATCGAATGATTTTATGGGGGAGTTTCTGATAGCTGGAATTCTTTTGCACATGGTTTTATGAGCTCTGTTCTGATGAAACGTACAAGATGAAGGAGATAATTCACTGTAGTATACCCTCTGAAGAATAATGAGTTATGCCAGTTTGTGATTAACGAGTCAAAGTAAAGTTGCTGATGTGACTTACGTATGCAAATATTTACTTTTTATTAACTGCTTCCAAAAGAATTTTTCGGTAATTTATTTATTTTTCAAATTCTTTTTATACATTTTGTTTAACTTATTTGCCTGAGGAAATGCTTGAAAAATGGATTTAATCTTCTAAAATATTCATAGGTTAGAGTTTTCTTGTAAATTGGTAATTACCCTAATCTATCAACTTTTAAAGTATCCCAATTTTATTCATTTCATATATGTTTATGATCCCATTTATATTCCATTCTTTTTCAATTAAATTATACGCAATAATTTTATATAATTAAAATGTGGTATCATTACGTAACATAGCGATATTATAGTGAATTAAACTAGCAAACTATTCAAAACAATTTACAAGAATCTAATATGTGCGTTTAAAAAATAAGTACAAACATGCATGATGCATTTTAAAAATTAAAATTCATTTGTTGTGACATTTCGGTCACTTCAACATTTCGAATTATTGTGATTAACATCATTAACATTTCGGTCACTTCAACTTTTTGAATTATTGTGATTAACATCAACTCTGAAGTGATGCATAATTATATTGCTGTTAATTAAACACGCATATAGCGTTGCCTTTTCTCAAAATAAAAAATAAAAAAAAAACTCTTCAAAATACAAAATACAAAATTAAGACATAATAATGTCTCCTGTTATTCTGATATGAAGCATAGTTCAAAAGATTTAGTTTCAATTATGTATTAATTGAAGAGATTAATAAAATGCATATCATGTATAAAGTATTCTGAATATGTATATGTACTTGAAAAACGATAACTAAGTAATTAATAATATTGCTACGAATATGTAATGTCGTTTCCTCTCCATATTAGTTTTATGATTGGAAAGAGAGATTTGTAGAGGTTCTTAATGGACACCAAGTGAATGACCTTCGATATTGAGGACAAACTTGGCTACTATTTGATGACTTAGTGACAAATTCGGTGGCTTTTACTACAAAAATAAAGTTACGGAAAATGAAGGAATTATGACCCTATATTTATTAGTAACTAAGATCTGGAAATCCTACGGGAGAATTCCATGCGACGTCAGACACTTTTGATAAGCCTATATAAACCGTAGACGCTGTGGTTCGTGTTTTATTTAATTTTATCAAACTTTAATTGTAATGTAAATTATTAATAATCCCTTCATGATCACTGATATAAAAACATTTCCTTTTTTGCCGCGAGTCAACTCTGAAAGAAAAATCAGTGAAATGAAACAAACGGAAAAAATTGCCTTCACATACCAATGATCAGTATTACCATATTTTCTAATAATGATTCTATCCATAGCATAATTACTATTGGATTATATATTCTTCATTTATCATATACATTCGATTGTACAACTTGGTTGATTTTTTAAAAATTCTGTTTTTAAATAGTGAGCTATTTAATTTTGAATTCAGCATTTTGACAATAATAACCTGTCTGCTCGTAATGAAAAACAATGTAACGTGAATTATAATTTATTTTAATGAAAGGAATGTATCCTTGTTTACTTTAAAACAAATTATTTTTGTGAAATGTTCCACATTGCGTCTCTTTCTCGTACATCCTTCCCTTAATGGAACAGAATGCTAATTACTAGAGTAAAGCATGTCAGGTTTATCAGGAAAAAAAAGGCGGAAATCGGCTAATTAATGCTAAAAGTTTTGTAGCATATTCATCATAGTGGCTTTCCCTTTTATAAGTATAGAAACTCTTAGTGTAAAAATGAAAATGAAAAATTTATATTTGGTTTGCAAAAAAAAGTTAATAATATTATTTTTATTGAGAAACGAGACTTTATAAGTCTATACATTCCGAAACATTGTAGATAAAAGATGTTCAAACGATCAAATTTTCCTGCAGTTATCCAGCTGCAGAATTACTGGATAGTTGCAGAAAATTTTGAAAATTAATCTTAATTTCATAAAGCACACAGCAGCATATTGTTGCTGTAAATATCAAAATTTCATATGTTAAAATCCGAATGCATCAAAATATACATATTGATATATTTTGATGCAAACACTGGTGCCATTAGTGGCATATAACATTTTAATATAACAGTGACGACATACTTTCATTGAACAACAAAATAATATTGTTATACAGAATCCAAAAAAAATGAATCATAATATCATAAAATAAGTTTATTCATTTACACAGAATCACATAAATGGCCATAGTTATATATATATTCATATATCATCAGTATTTGTTAAAAATACTGGATAATAATAGATTTTGCTTTCTGAGACAATTAAAAAAAATTCAAAATGAGCAGGATGTAAGTCCATATAAACATAGATGAATTTTCTGATGTGAAAAATAAACCAAAACTGCTATCAAATAATTGTATTTCATGGACCCGTTCTCATTCGATCAAAAAAGTCTTTAAAACTTTCGGATTCACTGGTCCTTTTCTCAATTTCAGGTACATCCAGCTGAAAGGGAACACAGTAGAAAACATTACTTCGAATTGCTTGGATAATCATTTTCAAAATACATTCATCTTGGATACACAGATATGGGTGGATGTTTGAGTCTCGCTTAAATGTCTATCATCTTCATTTAAAAGACTTGATGAGTAATTTTTTATCGGTTTTCCAGAAAGTTTCTAAGAGTGACAGGAACTTTACATCCCACAGGTATTCTCACTTCAGGATAGGATTTCACAGATGTGTCATAACATCCTGACAGGAGGAAAAAAGTGCGATGTACAAAATTTGAAAACACACTTTTTATTAAAGACGAAAGTTAATTTTACTGTAACTGTTTCTTAAACCTTTCTTTGCATGATGATGGAAATTTTCATCATAACATTTAGTGAACAAATAAATTGTACTGAAAACAGGTGTACTGTAAATTGGTTGTTGCTGGTTACTTTTTTCACGACTCTTGCGCATTAAGGAATGTAGCTGTCAAAAAAAAATGTCACAATCATTATAGCGGATTTGAACATGTCATTCCGCTGTTTGTTGTGGAATGTTGTGTCTTAAATGTTTTTTATAACAAATGAGAATTTTTTTTCTAATAAAAGCGAGAATGAGTGGAGAAATTTAGAAGAGATGGACATTGAATATTCTGTGTTGAGCTTAGCAAATAATGATGAATGATGGATATTTCCATCATACTCTTTTTTTAATTATTTTATATTATATATTTATACTAGGATTTTTTAAAAACATTTTTTTCCTTTAATATGGAGTATTAATTGTATCACCTTGATTTATTTCACACATACAAAAAAAATCGTGCAAAGAAGGGTTAACCGCCCGACCTCTAGTAATCTTTTCCAATATTCTGCATAAAATCGCAATCTATTTTTAATAGTTATTTATATGAAATACTTGCGTAGCGTCCCAAATACTTTTGTAATTAAAAAATTATTACTTATAAAATTGTTATTTATAATTGTTATATTATTATGCTATTATAATAAAGTAACGTACTAAATTTTATGGAATAATTGAAACAAGAAACTCCAGACAAGAAGAGCTTACTAATTTTCGATTCAAATTGTGAGCATTCTTGTATCCTAGGTAGACTTATAAATAAAGATTAATTGTACCGTCTATAAATAAAGATTAATTGTAAAGATAATTGATCTATAGATCTTCAGCTAAATGCCGACAAATGGCGACAATGATGTTCTTATTGCGTTTTATAAAGCTCCGAATCCTATCCTTACTCAGTTTTATAAATAATAAAATAAAATTATATCTACTTATTCTTACTTAACAGCTATTAAATATTTTTGGAATGTTTTCAAAGATTGTGAATTTTTGAAGATGTGATTGTATTTCTCAGGAAACTTTGGTATCTTGCGTATCATTTATCACTGCACGATCAGTAGTGGATTTCCGACTGAATAGATTAGGTAACCTTTGCACTAAGAAGGTCATAGATAAGTGGATTTTTAAAAAATGCAATCAGTCTAGATGCCAAAATATAAATTTTAAAAAATTACAAATTCTATGAATTATAAAATACAGGGTGTTTTCAGTGAACCGTTTCAGAACTTCTAAGAGGGGTAGGGTACATCCTGATAACTCGAAATCATAGAGCAATGTGAGGTCGGAAATGCTTTCCTGAAGCAGTGTTGTACACAGAAGCACCATAAAGAAAAGAGACCGTAAACGAGAAATCGTTTTAATAATACATGAAAAGAAGCAAAAGGTACATGAATTAAAGTAAGTGTTCGAAGTTTCTTCCACTAGCTACAATGCACGCCTCACATATCCGACGCACGGACATCCGAACATTCTGGAATACTCCAAGCATATCTCGAATCTCTCCGGCAGCTACTGCGATTCTTGCAACGAGCTCATCAGCAATGTCAACAGGGATGTCATAAACTAGCGATTTCATATGACCCCAGAAATAAAAATCAAGACATGATAAGTCGGGTGACCGAGCAGGTCAACGCACGGGACCCCCACGTCCGATCCACCGTTGACCAAATGTGACATCCAGGTAGTTACGAACATCTCCGCTTTAATGGGCAGGGACTCCATCGTGTTGGAACCACATTCTCTGTTGCGTCGATGCAGAAATCTGTTTATCTCTCAAAAGTTGTAGCAATACTTGCTGCAGAAAGAGCAAGTACGTAGGTCCGGTTAGACGACCAGGTAACAGGTCAAGTCCAATGAGGTGATCTCCCACAATACCGGCCCATACATTGACCGAAAATCGATTCTGTGCTGCACGACGTCGTATTGCATGCGGGTTCTCGACCGCCCAGATATGGTCGTTATGCATGTAGAAAATTCCTTCCCTTGTGAAGGATGCCTCATCGGAAAACAACACTTCAGCAGGAAAAAGGGGATTTGTAGCACATTTTCCCAGGTACCACTGTGCGAAAGCAATACGAGGTACATGATCCTCCGGTTTCTGTGTCTGGACACGCTGCAAGTGAAACGGATGCATGTCTTCTGCTCGGAGAATCCTCCAGACGCTGCAATGGGAAACCCCGACTGCGTTTGCTACACTTCGTGTACTCGTTCTTGGATTCCCCTGTACATGCTGCAGCACATTTTGTTCGGCGTCTGCAGTCCGTGTTGTTCTTACCCTGTCTCTGTGAGCTCTTTCTAATGAACCTGTCTCAGCTAACCTCTGGTGCACTCGTGCAAAGAAATTATGACTGGGAATACGCCTCGTCGGATATCGTTCCGCGTACAAACGCTGTGCGGCTGGCCCACTACAATTTTCAGCCCCGTACGCCAAATGCATATCGGCTAATTCTGCGATCGTGTAATCATCCATCCTACTAAATTGGCGTTCTTGTGCGAAATGAAGATTCCCTGCACGAAAGCTCGGACTTTTCGCACAACGCCATCTACCGCGTCAGGAAAGCATTTCTTACTGCCCATGGGTATATGAATTTGGTTGGTCAGGATGTACCCTACCCCTCTTAGAAATTCTGAAACGGTTCACTGAAACCCCCTGTATAAGAGTAATAGCAATACGTTGTTAAGTGTAATCGGTCATGTTCATATATGTATAAACTTTACATAGATAATATTATGCAGGTTGCAGTTATGATTCATAAGAACTTTTTCGAAAATTTACTATAGTAAAAAAAGGTTTAAAATGTGTTGTAAATGTAAATGTTAAACTAAATTGAGTAATTCATTTAAAGAACCCCCCCCCCCCTAATGTGCTTTACATAGGGCCACAAAATACTCAAATAAGCCAGTGTGCACATCATTTGGAATGTCAAAATCTTACGAATTACATTCAGCTAAGTTGTGAAGATACAAATCATTAAAGCATAAAAAAGTTCTGAGAATCAGTGGGAAATATTAACGAAATATTTTTGATTAAAATACTGCAAAATAACTTCTCTCTTTGAGTCAAAGTTTCAAACTCAGTAAACAATTTTAAATTACCTTGCTATGTTTTTTCATGCGCACATTGAATTTCTTCTTTGTAAATTTGTGGAATGCTTTAAGTAAATTTAAAAAAAGATGTATTATTATTTGTCAACAACAAAAATTGTGGATAGTTTAATTTGTATTGCCAGGTAGTTGGGTGTTGGGGAGTTATTATCTTTTTAGTTTCTTCTAGAGTTAATGACTACTACTTTTGAACTCAGTTTCAAAAGAAAATGAAAACCCTGTTTAGCGGAATCTCTTAGTGTTTGCTCTGATCTTCTTTAATAAAGCAGATAAAATAATTTAATCAAACACGTTTCAATCAGCTTTGAATGTTTTTCTAAGGATACTGTATAAATATGTGCATTTCTTGAGAAAACAGTGGCCTTTATATTCCCCTCTCCTTCCTTCATTACTCTAACTTCATTCAAGTGTTCGGAATAACCACAATATTGTTGCTGCCTTAGGTTTTGAAGAAATCCAGTACTTCTATTGATCCTCAAAGTAAAGTGAGAATAAAGAACTATCAAACTAAACTAATATTATCTCATAAGATGCCATCTATTTGTCTACTGCAATGTTGAAAAAAGAACTCTACTTTTTTATACGTATTTACTTATTCTTAGAATATTATTCTTTATTTCTTACTCACTGTATTTACTTATTCTCGGAGCTTTTTAGTGATCCTAACATATATCAAAACAAGATAAAAATATACATTTAATTACGCATTACTTACTCGGTTATTTTTTTGTTAAACTTGCATAAATGTTAAAGGCTGAATTCAAATTACAGAATACTAAAATGCATTTCAAAATATATAATTAAATTTGAGCAAATTAAATTACTTTTAATTAAATTAAATCAAAAATTAAAAACATTTTTTTCTAACAGGTATTATTGTAATTTTGTACCACGCGTACGAAACATACACTGTGACAAAGCAACGTAGTTAATATGACATTAACTGAGATTGAAATTTGAAGATCACGTCAGCTTTCAAACTGTAAGCAAGGTAAAAACCCTAATAATACTTTCAATTCTTTAATAATAGTTTCAACAGAATGTTTATTATCATGTCATGGACGACAGTTTAAAGTCATGGACAATTGTTTTTTGTTCATTTGTGTGATTCATCAATTTATTACTTCAGAGTAAAATTTCTTTAAAAAAAAACGAAATTAAATATTTGCAATATTTCTTAAAACTAATATAATTTAATTATAGCGATGCATAAATATATTACGATAGCTTTTCTATGGTATCTAGATAATTGTGGAGCTTGTACTAAGTTTTTATGAATTTCACATTATACTATTTTATTTTTAATTCATTATTTAATTACTTCCATCAATAGAAGGTTCTTCAGTTTTGGAACTATTTAATGAAATTTTAATTAGTGTAAAAAACATCCTCGATTTCTCATTTAGTCTGAAAGGAAAATTTAATTGCTCTAAAATAGCAAAAAATTATATTTCTAAGAAACTATGACAACAAACAAAATATCTTCAAATCCGTTACCTAGTACACTTCTTATATTTAACCAATTATTAAAAGGAATAAGAAATATCAATACCCGCATAAGATATGTTCCTTTAGTTTTGCAATGATGTTTAAGTTAAAGATTATTATACATTTATAATTGTATTGTACTCGAAAAAAGTTTTAAATTAAAATAACTAGAACATATTTAGTTATTGGGTCAAGCGCAGTTAATTAAAATGTGATTAATTTTTAATTAGTGAGGATATCGTTATACTTTAAAACGTTTATCTTTTCATATAAAAAAATAAATTTTAACAACTTTTATTTATTTGAATTTAGTTTTCATTAAATATTTATAATTATCAAACCCCAAAGGCTAAAATAAATTTTTCTAAGGGAGATCTATATCTGTACTAAATTTGTACCTTAAATAATATTTCTATAATAAGCAATAAAAAATATATAATTCACGATATCTTATAAAAAGTAGCAAAGATTTTGCAGTAACTACTGTACTGTCATATATATATTTGGCATCTTACTATACATTTTAATATGCTTTCTTTTAAATTAAGAAATTAATGAATAATTATTCATTTTGGGAAAAAATGTTTGAAATTAAATATTAGTCTTGATAGAAAGAAATATGAAAAATCCAAACTGGAAATTTCTTTACAAGTAATGAAAGTTTTCTACGCATTGGAGGAGCATAGATTTATAACTCTGTTCAATCAATATTAAGAGTTCGTACTGTCAAGGAATCGTAAACTCCCAAACATGAAGTTGTAAAGTTTTCATTATCGTAATATCCAGCACATTTGAAAGATTCAAATATAAAATATTTGGATATTCTCACACACTTTTCTATATATTTCAACAGTTACAACGCAAGTGAATATAAAGCATTGCTTTGAAATTATCCCTTATCAATGAAAACAAATCTTTTAAATTTTCTAGAGTATGATGTTTTCATGAAGTTTCCATATTTCTATGCGATGCATTATATTTTAGCTCTAAAAATTTAAACTTTTAAATATATACTATTGCATAAATGTACTTAATATAATTAGAAAAAATACAGTACACTCCCGAGTATCCGGCCAAATGTAGCAGACTAGTAGTTTGGATAACAAAAAAATCGGATAGGCCGGACTTCTAGGTACTCACTTCTTTGCCCAATACCAGAAGACAAAGTTTTTATATCAAACGTATTAAGTAATACGTATTTTCTCACTTCTTAGTGATTACTAAGCCCTCCATTTATTTCAAGGCACCTAAAATGTGAACGCAGTCGAGCACCGGTAAATCATAGAAGCAGTTGCTGTGCACACGTCGAGTTAAAATAGCAGGCTCTGTACTGGTAGTTTATATACTGCACTGCCCACTTGAAGAATTTTTAGGGAAAAAGTAAGATAAAAAGATATAAACTGTTCATATCTTAACATAAATTCAGTTATCCCTAACTTAAATGCAGGAAACATAAACAAAACATTAACGCAAATCGTAGGCTTAATTCTTAAGAAAATTAACTCAAACTGATTTTATTTTTCACTGATACAGATACTTAAAGGTAACTCTAAAATATGAATCAGAACATATAGCTTTTAGTTTTTGAAAAAGGCCTTAAAAGATTACTGGTTTTGTATTTTATCTCCATTGCCTTAGCAATGTTGCCAATGCAATGCCTGGCATTCCTGATTTAATTACGAATAAAGAAAACTATAGATACAAAAACCGGATAGTACAGAAGCTGGATAGTTGCGTTTTTATTTCTTTTATTAAAATTTTTTATTTCCAATCACATCTTTTAATAGCAAGAGAAGCATGGAATCTTAAAGTACTGAAATTCTTTCGTTCGTAATTAACAGAAAAGAAAACAAGATTTAATTTCACGGACTTTTTTCATTAACAGCTTTTATTACATAGCAGGAAAAAACCTTCTAATTATTCAATGTTCAAATTGAAATTATTTTGTAGAAATTTGCATTTTATTTCTTTGAAATCGCTTGTTTAATTAGTTGTGTTCAGAAAAGTAAGGGAAAGCATACTTACAACAGGAGGAGGTTGACTGAGCAGTTCCGGTGGTGGAGTTGGCAACCGGTTATCCAGATTCATGTCATCAAATGTTAACTGTGGGAAGAGATTCTCAATACATTAAGAGGATTGAAATTTTATAGATAATTTATTTACTGTGTCAAAGTTAACGAAAATCAAATCTTGAAAATTGCGAAAAAGTGAGCAGGAAATTAAATATTTTGTCATAATGAATACATAAAATCCCATTTTACACTTTTAAATACTTGACACTAATACTTGATTTCTATACTCTTTTCATTAGTAATATTCAGGGTTTTTGTTACCTACTATAAATCAATTTTAGATAAATGATCAATATAGATCCAGAATGCATTTTAGAATGATCAAACAAGTGTATCCATCTCTTTTCAGCATTTCTCAAATCATTTTTTTCTATGAAAGAAAATTTCTTAATTTCTAATGTAGATTGAGGCCATAATTAATTGCTCAGAACTCATTTGCAAATATAAAAAAAAACAAATAAAAATGAAATAAATAAAAAAAAAAACACTATTTTGTATATATACTTTCGTATATATATGACACTATTTCGATAATGGGGAATGATTTATATAATAAAATAATTTTTAATTTAGCAATTTAATTTAATTTTCAGAAACAAAAGGTGCAAAGTTTAGATTGATTTTTGGCATTAAAAAAACAAATAAATGAACGTTTAACATAACTGATTATTACTTAAAGGATATTTTAGCTGTTTCGTTTTTTCTTTTCTTTTCTTTTTTTTTAATTTCTATAATTTGCCTTTTGCCAAAAAGTAGAATGAATATTGAGAATGCAAGTTATTACTATTTGTAATTTTTGATTGTAAAATCGTTAAAAACAGCTTGTGGGATTGTTTAGCTGAATCAAAGAATTGTATGACATTGAACGCCAGATAGATAGATAGAAACATGCTTCATTCTGCAAGGGACATTATTATTTTATGAATGAGTATGTTATGGCATGTGCGAGAAAACATGTTGAATGCATTTTGTTAATAAGATTAAGAAATAAAAGAAGCAAAATTATAAAAAAGCAAGCTCTGATTTGTAAAGTCAATAAATAAAAGAATTGAAAATGTGTAAAAATTCAGTTAAACGTTGAAATTAAACGTAACTACTCAAATGTCCTTCTATGTTAAATTATCCATTATATTTTTGTCAATCCCGTAAAACGTTTCTTTATTTAGATTTTATACTTTTTTTCACTTCCCAAATTCAGCCTGTAGTACCACTTTTGCCCCCCTCTCCGTATAGAAATATTAATAAATAGATTCTCTTTAATCTAAATAGTATTTGTATGAAATAATGTTGGGTTTGGTCAAATACTTTTTTTTGTAATTGAGTTCTAACACCGATAGTTCAATTAACTCCATTAATGTGAGATAAAGCCCCACGGGGGACACTTCGTAATTGAGAATGAAAAGATTCCAATATGGTGGTTGATTCTTGCCACCCTTGTGAGTACACGAAAAGGTAGGGCTCTGGTTCCTTCCAATGATGACGGGACGTACTTCCTTAGGGAAGGGTTATACCTTGGCCGGTGATGGTCCTTAGAACTGAACCACAGTTCCCACCAGGGTTGCTGTTTAGGCGGTCCGGTCATTCAAATTTTTCAAGTTTTTCCGTGTGCCTTCTGGCGGGTTGGAGTATCCAGTTTATGATTTATACAGGATAAATTTTTATGAAATGTTCTTAGTTAAGATAGTTTTTCTAAATTTCTGATATATATATACATGTCAACATAAAGATCTGACACAATAGCATGTCATCTAATATTTTGTAATCATATCTTTTTTTCCCGAAAGGATTCAACTGGAATTATGACTGAAAAAAAAAAGATTTTGAAAAAGCTCTATTCCATGATCTTTGGGGATAGTCGCGATAGCTGAGATTAATTTTTTCTACCTCTCATTTTAAATTACACATTCTGCGTAAAACTCTGCATGATAAAAACAATTTAAAAATTCCGAAAATTTACTGAAATTTTGTTACCATTGATGGTCCCATTTTTTAAAATTTAATTTAATGCAGTTCAAAAGATACATAGACCATTCAGATAAGAATGATCTTAAATTAATAAAAATAATTATCCATTTTTATCTTCCAGACGTTGACAATCGTTCTTAAAATACTCCTGTCTGCATGCAATGCCCATCTTTGTCCCCTTTTTTATCCAATCTTCAAACACATGCTGGAAGTCACTTTTCAGCAGATCTTTTGAAAAGTGATCTGAAGCTTTTATCATTGCTTTTAATGATGGAAAACGTCTGCCTCAGAAGTGTTTCTTCAAATATTTGAAAAGGAAAAATAGCATGGTGCTAAACCAGGTTTATAAGGAGGATGGTTGACATATGTGACGTTCATTTTTGAAAGATAATCATAAAGAATCTCGGAACCCACCGTGCACAAACATCTGCCACATGTAGCTTTTCTGTGAGCAATGTGTGAGTAGTACCCAATGAAATGTCAAACTTTTCTTATAGGTTTTTAATTTAGTTCTACCATCTTCCCTCCCTACCACAGCAGCTGTTCTTTCTATTAGAGCAATCACAAGACCGCCGGTTCCCAATTCCTTTGAAAAGAATTGTCTTCTCTCTTAGAAAGTCTTGTCTGTTCTCTTCTCTCTTCCTTTGAAAGAATTGTCTTCTCTCTTTCAAACGTTTCCTAGCTATGCTAAAACTCTCCTTAAGCTTTCTGAAGCATCACATAGGTTTCAGCTGATGATTCTTTAATGAAAAAAAAAATTAAAAATCAATATGTTTGTTGCATGTCACGCCAATTTTTGACTTAGCGAAATTGGAACATCTCATATTTGATCGGATATTAAGACTACAGCAGTGAAATTATAACCGTGAAACATGCTCTCTCTGTTCTTCATTAATCCTGTATTATTCACTTATTATAACTATTATCACAGTATTCATATATATATATTTCTTGGGAGGTACTTCACTTCCGGCCATTGAGCAAAGCCTCTGGCGGAGGAAACGAGAGTTGCTGTCAGTTGACGCCTAGACGGGGCGAGGTGAAGACGGACTATTAACACGTGTTGTTTAAAAGACGAACTTTTGTGTTAGCTCTGAACTTGATTATCGAAGTCTCATCCTGTAAATTTGTCATCTTCAATTTGTTCATCATAATTTGTACATCATCATTAACGTAACTATATTGTCATTCATTAAATTCTCAAATATCAAGTAACTCGAATTTTTTATTGCTTGGCCATCATTCCGACATATATATTACTAGCCGCCTTTGGCGACCAGCCGGTTCGCCAGTATAACCGCTCGCTACAATTTTCAATTAAATATTTTAAGTAACTGGTCTCTTAATAGATTCTCAAACAAAACATTTTTAATCTTCAAATTTTGATAGTCAAACCAAACTTATACTGTTGTTTAGATCGTTTCGTTCAATTTACTATATATATTTTGCTAATTTGTTGTCATTTCCGGTAAAACTTCTGCAAACAGAATCGCTCGGTATTTAAGTCTTATGTGAATTACATAATATTTTTCATAATTTATGTAATATCTCAAAGAATAATTCAACAAAAATTTCTCAGATTCAGCATAAAATTCAGTTTTTAGTTTTGCTTTCAAAAGGATTGAAATGAAATCAATAATAATATTTTGTTCCGGCCTATAAATATATTTCAAAAATTATGAAGTCTAAATTTAATGCAGTAAGGTATCATATTCTGAGAAATATTCTGGACACACCAAATTTTAAATAAATGAATGAATGTTTCTATTTTCCACGATCAACTAAGACTTATTTATGAAGTTTTGAATGTTAAAAATTTAGAAAAACTCGACATTTTCATAATCTTAGGCCAATTAATCTTGAGAAACCTGCACGCTGATTGGCGTATTTTCTTTGAAACGATCGATGGAAAATCTAAAATTATCCTTTTTTTATGGAATAGTGATATTCAAATTTTCATAAATCAGTCAGTTTAAGTGATTGATTTAGTTGATTGGAAATTAACTCTTTTTATTTAAAATATTAGTGTTTCAAGAACATTTTGTTAATCGTGATTTCCACAGCAGAAGCTTTATGTAAAATCAAAAATTCGTTATTTATTAGAGCATTTATTGAATCAAGTTACATAAAATATAATCATTTTCCATTTAGACCATTTTAGCAGATCTGTGTCTTACTAAAGGTTTACAAATTAGCTGTGTGGCCCTGATTTGACTGTCTCTTCTGTTCATATTAAACAAAACTTGCCTTAAAATAAAACTGATTTATTGGATTAATAATATAGAGAGTGTAAAAGATCATAAAATAATTTTTCTTGAATTTATTTTTTAGAAAAAATATTTCATATTTGTTTCATTTCCTACAGACACGTGCCGAAAATTATATTTTTGCAGATTTCATTTCCAAAAAGATTTAATTTATTTTTAATTGGGGCTTTAATCAATGTGATGGCAACACTTTGAAAAAAGCTAATTTTTTTCCCAGGAATGCGAAACGTGCTCGTGCAGCTTAAATTTTATTTTTATTTTGTACGAAAAAAATTGTTTAAAAATATAATTAAAATATTTATTTAAAAATTCATTAAAAATAGAAATTTAATTTTAAGGTTAAAACATTGATATCAATTAAAAGATAAATTTTTGATCTTTAACTTCATGTAAAAACCTTTTTTGTGCAGTAATATTTTCGGAAGTTATAGCAGAAACACGCCAAAATTTAGCTTAATTTTTAAATAAATAAAATTCTAATTAAAAATTCAAAACAATAACCCCCAAGTGCACATTCCCAACCTCCAAGGTATACACGTACCAAATTTGGTTGCTGTAGGTTGAATGGTCTGGCCTGTAGAGCGCCAACACACACACACACATTGAGCTTTATTATAAGTATAGATATAGATTAATTTATGTTTTCTTGATTTTTAACCACCCTTAAAAATTATCAGAGTAAATATATAATTTTATGAAATAAATTAACATGTCTTTACATACCTGGTGCATCCTACTTTCCTTGTCCTGGATTCTTCTAGAAAATTGAATTCCGAATATTATAAGAAGAACAAGGAATCCTGCCAATAGAATGCACAGGACACCAGAAAAGGAATGGAGAGTTCCAAGAGTTTCAAATTGCACCTGAAGCAAATGCGAATTGTATTATAACACTTAAAAATATATTTCCTTGATCAGATTCGTATATTCTTTTTTTTAAAAGCAATAAGATTAAAATATATATTGATATATAAGATTACAAAGGATATAAAATAAAAATCACTTTTCAAAAATTCACAAAGAAATATAAGCTAACTAAAACAATAAATATTTAAAATCATAAGTGCCGAAATAGTTTTGAAATTTAATAATAATGTGAAAACTCGCATAAAAGTATCAGTGTGTTTTGAAATAATGAAATTTGCCAAATGCGAGGGATTTCTGAAACATGCAAATGACATTAATTCGTAATTGATCAATGAAATTAGCAAACACTTTACTTATTTAAGACATATTTAAAAAATTATATATTGAATCATCTGTGCCATTGTGTAGAATGATCAGTAACGTTTGCTATTTGATAAAACTTTTTTTTGTACATAAATATTTCTGTAGGTATTAAATTATTTTTTTTCTTATGCGAACAGGGGTTTTCAAACCTAATAATATAAAGTCTTCACATTCCTAAAACATTCTTCTCATTGTTTGAAATCTTTCATTTTAAAATGTCAGCTTGAAAAATGCACTCACTTCTTTAAAAAAATTCTGAACACATGTTGTAGAAAACTGATGAGGTTATGTTTAGTTTAGTTATATTAACGTCCCATTTTAAAGCAACACAAGGAGTATTTTGGGATGGAGCTCGTAATTTTAAGCAGCGGTCAGAAACGAAGATGACACCTGAGCTGGCAACCCCCTCTCCAAACGCCCGCGCAACACCAGCGGGAGGACAGATTTGGCGTGCACCGTGCCCGTGAGCAGAACACGACGGTTCTGCGATGGAATCGAGCCTCGAACTTGAAACCTTCCGGTACCGAAGCTGAGGCCTTATAATGCTAATTTTCGTCATAATTGTTATTCCATTTTTTATTATTTAATGTTCACTAAGTTTTTAGCTAGCATCCAAAAATTTCATTTGTTTAA
This sequence comes from Argiope aurantia, assembly GCA_026543865.1. Taxonomy (NCBI): domain Eukaryota; kingdom Metazoa; phylum Arthropoda; class Arachnida; order Araneae; family Araneidae; genus Argiope; species Argiope aurantia. The sequence continues at coordinate 63,330 of JAPMOR010023624.1, forward strand.
AAAAGTGATTTTTTGAATACACGCGCTTTATTTAGACTAATAGAATTGGATGGAAAGTCTAATAAATTAGCCTTCCAGTAAAGATAAAAATTATGGTTTTAGAAAAAAAGTCAGAAAATCCTATTCAGATCTATTCAAAATATAATTTAAAATCCTGATTTATAATAACTAATCTCATGAGGCTCAATAATCTCATAATTCATCTCAGTACATATCGATAGTTTCTACTTTCAAGATGCAAATTAAATTCCTTAATTTAATTAAGCACGTTAATTTGTAATGATCCATATCAATAAATATAAAAAGGAAATCTTTATTTAAAGGGGAAAAAAATGGAAGATTAAAATCATTAATACTTACAAAATCTTTTTTACATTGACTGGACTCTATCCACCATTTTCGATGAAGGTGACCCAAAACACCTTCCCTCTGTATTTTGATGAGAGCAGCAGAAATATTTGCCCTATAAAATACAATTTCATGGAAATATTTTAGATGATCATTTCCGGAACTGATTGGTCATAATTTATAAATTCAAAAGATCTACAAAAATATTTTGAGTAAATACTTTTTCTTTAAATGCTGCCACACTATTTGAAGTATCATATAATGGGGCTAGATTCTGACGAATAAAAATCTTAGGTTGGGCTTGGATTAGGCGTGTTTTTTAAGTTCATTTAAGACGTGTTTTTTCATTAAGAGGTGTTTTTTAAGTTCATTTAAGGCGTGTTTTTTTCAATAAGACGTGTTTTTTTAAGTTCATTAAGGTGTGTTTTTTTAATCGTTTTTTAATACGTTTTTTCATCAAGGCGTGTTTTTTTAATAGTTTTTAATACATTTTTTCATTAAGGCGTGTTTTTTAATCGTTTTTTAATATGTTTTTTCATTAAGGCGTGTTTTTTCGTTCATTTTTTTCACATTTTTTGTATAAAATAATCCATATCCGCTTCAGACGTAGCGTTATATCTGAAGAAAATAAATTCCTTGTCAATAGCTCCAAATGGGATAAATTTCACTAAATTTTTCAAAAAGTTCAGTAAATTATCCTTTTTCAATTAATTACCTATGTATAAATTTCCATTCGTGAAATATTTATTCCGGAATTTTTGACTAAAACACATGAATTCATAATGAATCAAAACATTCTTGGTTACATTTAAAAATATTTCATCATTCAAAGTTACTTTTACTCCTTTGAACTAACAGCCATAACTAATAAACAAAATTGAAAATATTTATAGCACCAAACTAAGACATGAAGTTTCCTCTCTTCGATTTTCTTGTATACGTAAGCGATACAGCTTAGTTTTTGTTTAGCTTCATAATGTAGTAAAAAGAATCCAGCTTGAATTTTAGACTTCTTTCCTTTGGTCTATTAAGTCCAAAATTTTATTAAATCTACATTTTTGGTTATAAATTCAGCAGCAAATTTTATTCTTCTTCCTTGTAGTGCTTTTGAGAAACCGTGTTCGCATGAGCACTGACAAATGAAAGGAAAAAAACCGCACATTCTGACTAAAATGTTACTCAAATATATAGAACGAGAACAAAGTTCAAATCCTAAAGTCTACCCATCTAGATTGCTTTGTTTTAGAGTTATACTATTCATATTCATACTGTCAGGCAGATAGAAAGATCTTCCTAAAGACGTATTTCGCCCAAAATTGTAAAACATTTTCATTTCATTCCTCAGGCCTATTACGTCTTTCCATTGTATGAGTGCCTACGCGTGAACATGATAATAGTGTTTTCGTTGATCTAATTATAGATATTGCCTCACAAATCAGAGTAATCAGCAGGTGCTGTGGCTCAATTGGCATAATATCTCGTTTCTAATTGCTTGGTTCATGGTTCGAACCCCAATCATGATGTTTTATCCAAGTATTGGAATTCTTTTATTTAAAATTTTATTTATTGTATATCTAAGATCTATAAGGTTTTAGATCTTTCTTAAGTATTCAAATTGGATTGTTCTCGAACATTCTATATGTGTATAAAAGCTGAGTTCCATCAGTGATGAGTAAGTTCTCAGTTTTGTGCTGTTGCGAGTTGCTTCGTTCTAATAAATCTAATTGTTTTTTAAACTAACGGCGTAGTTCTTTACATGTTCGTGATAATATTCATTAAAATCTCAAGGTCAAATGTTATGACACTTGCAGTACCTTCCCCTTCCGTATTTCGTAAATGAGAGAGTAAACAGAAAGACATATTTATAAGTTTTACTTACTTCAACGCGGAATCCAAAACCGAGGAAAATGCTATGGCATAGCCAGCAAAATTGTATGTATCATGAGTAAGGACAAGATCACATGGTTTTTGTCGACCATAGTAGTCGCCACTCGTGGATTCCATCATCAAAATGAAACCTCCATTGGAGTCTCTGACCTTCTGAATGCCTTCTTCTTTACTGCTTATTTTTAAATCGGGGTTGGCATCTAACACTGCTGAAAGCCTTTTATATAACGGTATACTTGACCTCTGTAAAAAAAGGAGATAAAATGTACCGCATATCGGATCAGTTTTAAAATCTGATTTGAATGCTAGAATAAAATTTGCTTACTTTTATGAATGATGCTGCATTGCTCGGATAGATTACACCTACTTTTGGCCATCCTTTTTCTAGGGACTCCTACAAAGAAAATGTCAGAATCAAAGAAAAGATAATTAAACCATCATTAAACTTATTTCTTTCGTAAAATATTTAAAAATTCCGTATTCTTTTATACTAGCAAAAAAAAACCTTTTTTATTTATTATGGTAGATGGCCACGTTTATATTAAAACTTTAGTTGTCTTTTATGTAGATAGAAAAGTAAATCTGGTTTATTCACGTGTGTTTTATATTAGTTAATACATTAATCAAATTACGTTGTATTTAGATGATTCGGGGATGATTTTATAGAAATTTTCTTGTAAACAATCAATCATTCATAATTAGGTTTAGTCTGACCACCAATAATTTTAGATGCCTTATCTTTACTAAGATACAGTAAAAGTAGATATCGGAATGTTGGATGCTACTGATTATGTTTGGATATTTTTATCAATTATATTTCCATATAGGAGCATTGATTAATTTTGAAATTCTTTATGATAAAGACCAAGAAAAAGAACGGACCTTTCTGCACTTGATGATCTTTCTATTGAAACAAAAAATAAATGACATCAGAATATCTGGTGGATGACTGTTATATAAATGAATATATTCTTGGAAACGAGAACTCAAGATTTGATTGAGAGGATTACTTCTAATTTTAAATTCTACTAACAAACAGTTTGCGACTTTTTCCAGATATAATATAACAGGTATGTTTTTGTTATATATACTCCTATATGTTCCAGCATTCATATAGTATTTTAGTATGTTTCAGTTGCATCCAGATTTATACGTTATATATTAACATTTGTATTTTACAAACATGCAATTACTGTTATACAGAATTATTTCGAATTTTGCATACAGATAATTAGGGGAAGTAAAAGCCCAAAAACAGGGCAGAACATATAGGTATGGTCTTCTCTGTATCGTTCCAATTTTAGTATATGTACTGCCGAAGCAAGTACAAAAGGAATGAATGACCTGGTGCAACATCTGGGTAAATTATAAGACACATGAAGAACTAGCAGAAAGCACGAACCAATAATGGAAGAAAACTTTTTTTCGCTGTTCCTTAACATTTAGTCCCTTTTAACAAAAATTTCTCAAAGTTTTTAACAACCACAATCCATTTCAATAGTTCTTAACATTGCTGCTTTTTAGAGGCAGAACATGAACTAAAGAACCATCTCACGAACGTTTGCAGAGGCTGTAGAGATTCTCGTATATAATTTTGTTCTAGACGATTTAATGTCACCTCTTCCAAGGCAGGTATATGAGCACACCGTTAGTAGTCTCAGAAAGCCTGTTGCTATAGAATATCTCTTATTCATACAAGTTCTGATACAAATTTGTAAACATGTGCAAATGCAATATATGCCAAATCGGGTGCCATTCCCTACACAGTGGTCCTTCCGCTGCCACCAGCTACTCCACACCCCAAGTGCTTGTTTTCCGCGTGGAATCGCTATTGCGGTGGCAAGCAGCATCCTGTTGTCGTTTCTCGTCATTTTTTTGTGTGTGATATTCATTCATTTTGTGTACTATGACACTCCCAACAATTCTAGGTTTAGTTTGAATCATTCTGTATATCATTATTTAACTTCATAAATATAGAAAATGCATAAAAAATATAAATTCAGAAAGTTCAGGATCATATATAAAAATGTATTCTGAAGACAATCAGAATACAAAAAACCGGAGTTTTCTTTTAGAAGCTCAAAAAGGTCACAGCAGTAGTAGTTACGTTGATATCAAGAAATTAATTTTCAAAAAAAATAATATCTGATTCAAATTGATGCGTAATTTCAACACTAAACCTATTGACACTTTGAAGCTTTTATTGGAAAACAGTTTAACAGTCTAAACTAGTCTATTATTCATTGGTCATTAATATTAGAGTTAACATGACTAGATATAGAAAAAAAAATATCTGTCTAGAAATCTTTTAAAGCTTGAGAATAAAAGTCAAACATTTTATTCCATAGTAGATAAGTAGTAGACTCCTTTCAAAAACGTTACTTAAAAAGAGAAAAGAAGTTTTTGCATATTTT
>JAPMOR010023624.1:67988-99119 GCA_026543865.1 Argiope aurantia
TACTATAAACAATTCTTTGATAATTTGTAAAATAATATTTTCAAAATACTTACGAGAAGAATCGATTCTAATGAGAGTGCTTTTAATTGTACATATTGTGGACTACGCTCTCCAGTAGAATCATTCACGCGGAGTTGTGAAGTCAAGGAAGCTATAAACAAACAAGTGAAAACAGCAGTAGAAAACCACCATGCTCCAGTCAATATCCGGGATGAAATGGATCTACGAAAGTAGAAATACATTAAAAACATTAGCTTCTTCATTTTTGTAAAAAAGAAAAATAATTAATCAACGGTTTACCTAATTTGCCCTAAAAAGACTTTAACAAACTTAAGGGATAAGAAAGAAACATGGAAACAAATTATTTATATAATGAAACATAGGTTCGTTCAAAAACGTAAAGGACATCCACTAAAGAAGGCTCTTTGCCAGTGAATTAAGTACAAAAGATACACCAGATAAACTGTATAACTCAGGTTTAATGGAATATAAATTCACAATAGGCAACAACCTTGTGGTACGTATAGTAATCGAACGCAATATTACAAATCGAATATTTGTATAATATCACAAATCGAAAGCAATATGGTGGATACAATGAAAGAAATATTTTAGAGTAAAAGTAAGTGTTCAAAGAACTTTCTGTTTGAAGCTATACACGCTTTGGATGCTTTATTCAAACAACTGGATTGCTTTGCATTTTCTTGAATTTGCAGCTTTGCGCTGTATTTCTGTAAACCTGAGTTATCATTAAGGCTTGAAATGACTTTAGGGAACACTTTGCAATGTCATAAATATTATCCTCGTAAGTTAATATAAATTAATATATTGCATTCGTCTAGTAGTTTTCTTGTATTCTAACCCAATATTGTACGTTTTGCGTTCGGTTCATACTGGGTTCGGTAAATAGAACCGAGTATGCATTTTGAGTTTCTCCCCTTTTATCGAAGTGTGCTATAATGTTTTACAGATTTACGATTTAAGCATCAAGACTATATACCAAATTTTATCTGTTTAATTCTTTCCGCTTTTTAATTTATTTTAAAATAAGCAAAGGACAGGCATGTGTACAGACATATATTTAGTACAAATGTTGATACAAATTTACATTTTTGTTATTATGAACACGCGCCAGATTTAATGCAGCATTGCATTTTCCAGTTACTGTGTTCCCTTACATAGTTTTTCCTTTGATTATTTTGGCCCAAAATTTGATATATACTCAAAGATATGATGCAGTGAGGCCAAAATTATAAATTTTTCAGTTACATGCCAAATTTTATTAATTTATGCTTTTTCAGCTCTTAGCAATCAGGCAAAAGTATTTAACAAAATGAAATGAAACTCGAATAATTATAAAAGTACAGTCAGTCCATTTATTAGGGCTAGTTTTGATTTATATTTTATGCTTATATATGGTTATTACTACAGAAAGTGTCTTTGATTATGTTTCGGGCATAATAACCGAAAAAATGAATGCATAGAAACAATGGAAATAAACTCTCCAACTTTAAAATTCTTGCATCTAATAACTGTGTCTTCTAAATACGTTCCTTAAAGAACTTCTTATTTTTGTCATATACAAAACATGAAAAGAAAAATTATTGTGACTCAATGAATCTTCACGTTTTAGCTATCCTTCCCTTTTTGGAATTATGTTTACTTGTCGTTGAATACAATAATTCAAAAGTGCAACAAGCTAGACAGGTGAAATTTGATGATATAAAACTATAGATTTCTGTTGGATTTTGAAGGAAAAAAAAAGGAAAACAAATTTTTATTATTATTATTATTATTTTTTAATGTTTCTGATTTTCCGTTCGTGTTCATATGAACATGGTAACTCAAAAACGATGAACTAATAAAGAAATCGTACTATATCAAAATCGTAAACACAATCGTAAACAAAAACAAATAACTTTTTGTTTGAATTATATCGATATAATTTTTAAAATATATATATTTTATTTTTATTTTTTATATCGTAAATTAATTCTTTATTTTTTTGCAGATTTTGTCCTACTACAAAATACATCTGCTGTTGAGGAATTTGTTCGAGTGAAATTGAGATCGTAATAAACTTTTAATCGGAAAAGGAGAGAGAAGGGCAAAAAAATTTCCATTGTATTTTTCTAGTTGCTGCAATAAGAGTTGCAGGGCTCGTGTAATAAATTTACATTTTCTTTGGAAACAAACAAAATATAATAATGCTTACAAACGGAAAACTGAATTAACCTTTTCAACTTCCATTTACTTCATAAAACCGTAAATGACATCTCTGATTTCATGAAACAATTTCAAAATGCTATGTTCTAGCTTTAATTAGAATTCTGAATCAAAATAATATAATTTAAAATAACTTTTTAAGATATGTATAAGAAAAAGAAATTTCAGACTTATGGTCTTTCCAGATAATTCTCTTTTCAGATTCCAACTTTTTCTTAGAAAGTAATAATATTTTCTTCAAACAACCTCTCATCGGAAAAATTCCATAGTTTTCTCTTTCTACAGAAACAACAGAAATTGAAAACTAATTGGGTCCTTTTACTCCCCTTTACTTTAGAAATCCTTAAATAATACCTCTGAACTCATTATAAATTCAAAACTCCCAGTTTCATTATAAATTCAAGCTGAATTCATTATAAATTCAAAACTCCCAGTTTTGAAGAAGTCTGGGCATAATGCGCAAATTAATTTTTGCAAAGGATATTTCAAAATGTATGTGCAGATATTTCTTCTCCGTCCAAATCTTCTGAGCATGTAGTTACATTTTCCTAAAGCAATCTTTCATCGGAAAAATTTGCTTAGTCATTAAATTTCGATAAAAATCTCAGCAACCTCCTAAGACGTTAAAGTAATCGCCCTCTTTCCCTCTATTTAAGAATAAAGCATGCTGTACAAAACTGATGACTTCTCAGTTTCTAAAAGAGATAAAGTCACCCTCTTTACTATTCTCTAAAATTACCCACCAGTCATTGTTATTCAAAACACAGTGGTGCTTTTAAATGCGTATGCGGGCGGAAAGATGAATCTTGTACTTTGTTATCAAAAGAGGAAGGATAATTAAGTTTATTTTATACGTTCTACTCTGGCTAGTAGTATCTAGCGAAAATAAGCTTATTATTTATTTTATGAACCACTTTCGTCTTCTTATTGTTTATTAACACACTGAATGGATTTCGAAAGCAGGGTTATATGATTAATAGTATTTATTAAATTTATAAATACAGTGAAAATTTGATATTTACAATGTATCATCAACATGCTAATGTTAAAAATACAAAACATTTGTGTTAATAGTGAGTAAAATTTAAGTAAGCTTCTAGTATAGCATTGAACACATATAAGTCTATATAAACGTATATATATTTCTCTGTTCACTAGCTTGGAATTTCAAAAAAGGGTTTCGTACAACAAGGTACAAGAATGCTCCTCAGCTAGAATTATTTATAGAAGCTTTAAATATCGTTTCATTGTTCTTCAAATGTTCCAGAAATTTCTTTATTCCCACTGTACAGAATGATGTTATCCATTTGAAAATGTGTAAGATAAACAATCTATTTTGTATACGTATTGTTGCGAAATTTTCTTTACCGGGATTCGTTTGGATAGTGGAAGTGATATGGTGTGTAGAACGCTCAATCAGCAGACGGTAGTAAAAAAAAAAAACGATACGTTTATTTACACGAAGACACACAGGACAGCACAAAGCGACAACTATATACAGCACAGAAGACGATTATCTTCACCCGAGACGTGTAGCATACAACAGCAGCATACAACCAGAATCTACTGCAGACAGTAGCGCACAGCTCAGTTCAGTACGAGCTTGACTCCGTAGCTGCTCACCGTCGTTTCCGCCTCCTCCGCTCCGTCTTCGGACTTGGATTACTGACTTCGTTGACTCGACTCCGCTGCTCTCGAACTCGGACTACTCCGTCGTCTCCTCGACTACTGGCTTCGTCGTCTCCCAACTCGGACTTGACTCTCTGGCAGCCGCAGCCCCTTTTATAGATCTCAGGAAGGCGGGGCTAGAAGCCTCTCAACCAATCAGGAACGTTCGAGGCGTATCTCGGTTCCTACTGGACGGATCGGGAAAATTCTCGAAGTTTCGGGTATTATCTATTTTGGCGCCAAAGTCGCCAAATTCGTCGCCAATTCGCCAAATGGTCGCCAAGTTTGTCGCCAAGCTCTGGGACCTCCGACGCGCTAGTCCCATTCAGATGACTGTAAAACTTTCTTTCTATTGATGGAACAAACTATGCTGGGAAGCCGAATTGCAGGTTTGTAACAGTATTTTAATGAAAGCCATTCTAAACAAAGACATAAATATGACTATTTAATTTTAGACATTATTGGATTTTCTTTTTTATGATTAGCGCATAACGATAGATTCGTTAAAACGATAATTATGCATTGCCATTATAGCGGAATTTTACTGTAATGTTGAATTTAAATTGTACTTTCACAGATTTAGAGTTTCTAACTCGTATCTTAAAAGCTAATAAGTTATCAAAAACTTTCTTTATTTAAATTTTATTAATATGGTACCGTTCCTTCGGTTTTTCTCATTAAATCAGTTCAATACAAGCATGAAAATTTTCACAAACTGCTATCGGAAACTTTCAGCAATTCCGTCATACGATAGTTTTTTAATGTTGTTGAAGTTTTAATGTAATTGAAATGTCAAATAAATTTAATAAAAAAGATTACTAAATGCGAGATTTTATTAGTGCGTTAAAGAGTAAAAATTGTTTTATTTAAAAAAAAATTATTATTTTTGATCGTTAATTTATAATTCATTATTATATATATTAAGGAATATAGAAATCATTATTATCTTAAATTCATTCCTGTTGGATCTTTTCTAATGAAATTCACATTTAATTAAATTAATCTATTAACTTATAATTAAGTTCTGAAAACATTAAAATAGCTTACTGTCTCTAAGAGCACACACAAAAATTTCAAAATTGCAGCACATTTAAAATTGAGTGAAAAATTGATTACAAACCTTTACCTATACAAACATGAAATAAATTAATTTAAATTAAAGTGTATGAAAATAGTTTCAATAAGTCGTTGAATACTTAATCAATAGTATTTGAATAAAAGCATATCCTCTGTCTTGTCGTGGATCTGATTCTTGTGATACTTTTTTTGCATTTGATGTTAGTATTAACCCTAATGAAAATCTATTTTAAAATACAGCCATATGTTTATATGTGAAAATCTTTAATTAATGACTTTTTAAAGATTTGTGTCTTTTGTATGAGCTTTTATTTAACTAGAAATGTTTTCATATTTGTAAAAGCGAAAATTTGTAATGGATTTTTCACTAAATTCTTGATGTTGTGTAGTTTTAAAATTTTGCATACTTGTGTGCTCTCGATGACAAAACACAATTTTAATATTCTCAAAACTTTATTATCATTTAATCTATCAATCTGATTGATTTTTTTATTCTAGATGAGAGGTGCCATCTAATAGAGAATAAAAGGAAAAATTGTTTACATCATATGTTTATAATAATAAATTAATTTAATTAACTAGAAAGTAGGTAATAATTAAATATATATATATATATATATATTTCTTTATACCTCAATAAAAGTGTTTTTTTAAAAGTTGTTTTATTTATATTTGATGTCAATATTAATTCTAATAAAAATTTTTTTAATTTACTGCTATTGGTTTACATGTTTTTATTGTCATTTTACAATAGGTCATTGAAAAATGGTGACGATTAATTAATTAATTAATTTTTATAAGATTTGAACACAGTTTTTAATTTTAATCATAAAAACAGGAATCAAATTAGAAATCGCATGTTAGAAAAGATACAATGAACAAATAATATTTCGCCATTCTGATGAGTAGTATTAATTTCTGCCTAGAAAATAGAAAATACATAATTTGTAGATTTTTTTGTAGAGTTTATTTTAAAATCAGTTTGGTAAAATATCTGCCAAAAGTCAGTGACGCTGTGTTAAATATATAAAATAATGTGTTAAAAACAAAAGAATTTACTTATTATCTATTATCTAAAGTTTCGTGAATTACAATTCGTGAATTATTATCAGTTATTTCGTTAAGGGATACATATCACATACTAAAGTGCTGATGTGGATATTGGCAGAAGGGATACATATCGCATGCTATTTTGATCAATCTATTTGGTGTCTCAAAATTAGATCCGATTCTAGTAACCCGCCATAAAATTTTAAAATCATAAAATGGCAGCAAATCTAAATATCCATTTTTTAATCCGATTTTAAATGTTAAGATACATTAGGAATTAATTTTCCTCTCCAAACTGATCGTTCATTTATACATATAACTTTAAAATAGCATAAAATAATATTAGATGTTTGCATGTATTTTAATCAGTGACATCTTTTGGTAAAAATGGGAAGTATCTATATAAACGACAATGGTTTTGGGTTTTACCAATTATAACTTTATTGTTACCATTTTAAAAGTTTTCCATTTAGTATTATTGAGTTATTCAGTGTATAAAGACCTAGATCATGTTACGCTCCAAATTGCATTTTCGACATTGTTTTTTTTAATTATTATTTTATTTGAAGAAATATGCTGCCGAAGCCTATCAGACACTTTTACAAACTTATCGTGATGCTGCTCCGTCATATCCCAATTGTCAGTTTTGGTTTCAACGATTAACAAGTGGTGATTTCGATGTCAATAACAAAGAATGGCCTAGAGGACCAAAAAAATTCAAAGACAATCAGTTGCAAGATTTATTGGACAAAAATGGGAAAATTGTAAAAAAAAATGATGGAAAATATTTTGATTGATATATATTGTACCAATTTTTCTCAATAAATGCCTTTTTAAAGTGAAAAAAAATGATCAAAATACATGCAAGCACCTAATAATATCTTTAAATCAGATCTGTAAATCAGAATAACGTCAAAATTTTCTGTTACAAACATTTATAACAAGGTCAATCAATTTTAAAGAACAATTTAATAAAAAATAGCTTGATTCTAATGGAAGAAATACCAGAATCTCAAGATAGTTCCATCAAATGAACACGAGACTGAAATTTTATTAAGTATTCTAGTTTAAAAACCATACCTAGGGTAGACACCTGTTCCTTGCATCATTGAACTTCCTATGGCAAACCAAACATTCATTGTGATAGCATTTCTCCTACCCCATATTCCTGAGGCCGACTGAATACTGTCTGGAGCACCCGTGAACTTGGTGATGGCGTGAAACAGAACACTGAAAAGGATGGCTGATACTAGCATGCAGATCCATACGCTCAACGAAAAAGCGTTGAAGACAAAGAACATCGAGGAGGCTGCTGGAACACTTTGGGGGTTCTTCATCACCACGCTGAAACTCACCATGTCAAATGGGTCAGTGAAGTCTACAACTCTTTGGCGTTTTCCGGTAACTGCCAAATCAGCCACCGCAACGTCAGCTTTCTAGAAGATAGATTGGTGTTAATCTTGTTAGATTAATTTTTAAGATCATTATTCTTATTTCCACTCAAAATTTAAAACAAAATTAAGTAGTAAGAACTAATTAGAAAGATTATTAGGTAAGATGTCCTTATTCTATTAAATTGAGTATTTAAATCTTTCGTCTTCAGTCTCTTAAAAATAGATTTCGAAATCAGGTAAAAGTAGTATCGGATGCATTTTGTTTTTATCTAACTCTTGAAGTTAGTAATCGTTTTACACAATGAGAAAGTTTTAAGATTTGAATACAAAAGCAGTTATAGAACATTCTTTCACTATATATTATGTTTGTATATATAAATCTGAATAATTTTTTTCAAAGATAATGTCACATAAAATGAGCTTCGAGAAATGTTAATTTTAATTTCGTGTCTTCTTAAAACTGAAAAATCATTTTAAAACTGCATAAAAATTCTATTAGAATTAGTTAAGTAATTAATACCTTTTTCAAACATTAGATTTATACAGTTTGCATGAAATTTTTCGAGTGGTTCGTTGAGTAGTAGTATCATTTGAATATTCCTGATTTTTAATACGATCCAAATTATTTCTCATAATAATTTCAAATATTCCATATATTGAAGATAGTAGAGCCTACTTTTGTCATGTATCTGGTTCATTTGTGACCAAATTCAAGGCACAAACTGTTAGGCGCAGTTGGAAACACAAAAACTAGCCAAAATCATGCAGGATAGCATGATTGAAAGCGGCTCGCCAGTACATAGATGTACTGTAGCACTAAACAATCTAACTACTTATGGAGTACATACAGCTATTTACAATAGCCGACCTGCCAACATCCTCTCAAAGATCACAATCACCACTGAAAAAGTTATTTTTTGAAAAAAGTTCCTAAATCTATTGTGAACCATCCTTTAAGGTTGTGTCGATTTTCGATTTATCGAGAAAAAAAATCGTTATTTCTGAAAAAATCGATTTTTTGATGCCAGTTTTCGAAAAATATAGATGTATCGAAAGCATGATCATGAATAATAGTTCACGATGAATCGCGATACAATAAATCGATATTCACAATTAATTTGCGTTTTCGATTCCATTTTGGTTATCGGTTAGTGTTTAATTTTGTTGCTTTCCATTCTTATCGAACTTCATACAAAATTTTGGTTAATATTTCTATAAATACTGTCATATTCTAATATATAAAATTAATTGTTTTCTTAAAAAATGATATCATGCATAAGTGCATAAAAAATGATATCATTATGGAAAAATAATTAAGGTTTTTAGAAGGGTTTTGACGGTCCTTTTATTTATTTGCTAAATATTCATCTTCAGAAACAAAAGCAAAAAGGATTCATTCAGATTAAATCCACAGTTATATTCACTGCTCGCATTTTTACACTCAAATGTAAGTGCATAAAAAAAGAAGCGAAAATTAATTTTTCAAGAAGCGAAAATTAATTTTTCAAGACATTATATTTTGAATTCCTGATTTTTCTTAAACTAATTAATTTTACTTGTTGAAGGCATAATTGTGTTGTTTTTCCTTTTTTTAAAATGAAGAATGAAAGAAACTGAAGTTTTTTTAAGTCAGCAATAAAAAGAGTAAAATTTTAAAAATTATTATATTGAAAAAACGAAATATTATAAATTGTAACATGCTGACATTGCTTTGACATTGACACACTTTATTAAAGGGGTTTTAACGCAATTATCTTCTAACTATTTTTATTCTAAAGAAAGCAAATATTTTTTATAAAAATTGAAATTTCCTTTTATTTGGGGTCGTTCTGATCAGTCAATATGTTAAGAGATGCTATTTATAACTTATAATAGCCATAAATAAATAATGATATTACGATATATCGAAAAATATCGATATGTGTTGGACGATATATCGCGATGATGAAGTTCGGTCATCGCCCAGCTCTAGCATCCATAATTATGAATGGCTATAAGTTTGAGAGTTCTGAAAATGAATGCCTGCACGTACTCTCCAAGTGTATGGGCAGATATAGAGTTTTATAGTTTATAGTGATGTTTTCTGTCATAGATTCCAGGGTGATGCTGGGTTGCTTTTTTATTTGCTTTCTACTTCCCCTAACGGTTTGTATTCCGATTGTAGAATCGTCTTAAATAACAAATATCATTTCTCCAGTTTAAAAATAAACTACATTTGTCTGTTATAAAAAATGTACGAATTTTTCAAAAAGTTAACTTTTTTTGCTGCAACTACTACTTAAAATATTTAGTATTTTACTTACGCCTTGGATTATTTCTCCAACCATCCCTGACCATCTTTCTTTGGATGAATCAAATTTACCGTACGAGTTATCTTCTACCAAATTTATCATACATTTCACTTGTAGCATTCCACAGATAATATCGATCATGTCTTTACAGAAACCTTCAAAACGATCATTTCCTTGAAATTCACTCCCATTTTCAGCCTTCTTTATCATCATGTAGGGTGGACTCTGAAAAAAACGTTTTTGTATGTCTATTATAAGCAGATCAGTGGAATTAGGAACAAGTTCTAACACACGTGAATGTAATAACAATATAAGTATTTTCACTTTAATTATACATTGAATGCTAATTCTATCGTAACTATTATTCCCAAAATTCAAAATATTAACTGCTGATTTCGCAGTTTTTTTTTTTTTAAATTTTACTTGTCAGTACATAAATAAAATCAATTTTTAAAAACTTTTTTTTCTTATCACATTTTTACTTTTTCAGCTTTTAATGTGTTTAATTTATAACACATTATTATAATCCAGCAGTCAATGTTTCTCAAATTCCTCACCAGATGGCGCCTATTATATGAAATCTAAATTTATGTAAAATCAAACATTTTATTCTTATTACATTTTTACTTTTTCAGCTTTTAATGTGTTTAATTTATAACACATTATTATAATCCAGCAGTCAATGTTTCTCAAATTTATCACCAGATGACGCCTATTATATGAAATCTAAATTTATGTAAAATCAAACGATTATCTGATAGTTAAGTTCTGTCAGTTTTAAAATATTGCACAGTGCTCTTAAATTCCTATACTTTGCCTATCCTTCTCCTCTAATAAACCGGCGTTTTCAGAAAGACAAATGAGGACATTTAGTGGGAATCAAATCGCTTGTCCTTGATATTGGGGAGGCGTGAATGATAGGCTACAGCTAATACGTTAATTTATATTTTGTAATATTTATTGTGTATATTATAACTTTCTATATAAATATATTTGCTTAGTGCATTAAACATAGGTTTTATTATTAAAATGCGTTTTTTGTGAATCTCTATTTATCCGGCACTTTCGTTAATTCGGAATTTTTCTGGTCTGCTATCGTCTCAATTATTGAAAGATTTTTATATATTCATAAGGAACACACAAACTGTACAAAATTTAAAATATCAGAAAGAGAGAAAAAAATGATTTCAAAATTCCATCATTTTCATAATGATAATCGGCAATAGTCATTATAAAAATGATCATTTTTATAATTCATTAGAAAAATGTTCAATTTTATAATGATAATTTTATAATGGAATTGGCAAACATGAACTAAATCAAGTAAATAAAACTCAAAAAAGTATTTTTGAGTGTCATTGATAAGATCTTGCAGATTCAAAAAGTTTAAAAATATTTATATTATGAACGGAAATATTATTTTGGCATCTGTCTCATTTCAGATTTTCGACGTCTTAATATTCATACAGCATTTTTATATTCAGCCAAAATCTAATAAAATAAGTCCAGTTTTGTCGGATAGTTTTGTTTAATAAACTTTAGAAATAAATAACTTTAATATAATATATATAAATAATATAAAAATAAACTTTAGAAACTTAAATTTATTGTTAGAAGACAAATTGTTTTCATTCTGTAGCTTTATCTGATAACTTTAGTCCTGGAATACTATCTTTGATAATCATTATTTGTAGACTAACGCTTTTGAAGTGTATCAATAAATGGAAGCAACTTACGAAACTGAATAGCGTTCATAAATGTATGAATAGACATGAACATTATAAATAATTCAGAGAAGCAAATGAAATATTCGCTGGGCCGGATAATGAATGACTCTATCCCTTGAGTAATCATGTAATGTCATGTTGATGTGGATAATATATTTAAGTGGACGTATTATGCGAGATATAACCATATTATCCAAATGAATTAGACTCTGTCACGTATTTCTAAATAATAGAAACCAACAGCTCCTGAATACTATTAACGCTTAAATAATGTATTAAGATAATGTAATAAATGGGAAAAAGTCAAGTTACCGACAGTTAGTAATACAGTTCATGTTATCTGTTTCAAATGAAAAAAAAACAGTAAGTCAGATAAAATAGTTATACAAAATAGTTATTCATTTTATGTATATTGTCTCTGATATTTAAAAATAATACACACACACACACACACACACACATATATATATATATATATATAAATTATACCCTAATTAATTTCCAAAGTTTTATCTTAATTCAGCTCATTTTCACTTCATTCTAAAATGTTCTCTTATTTTCTGATCCCATTCCACCTTCTTTATGTAATTAATGCTACAGATGCTCTGTAAAAGTGCTTATATAAACTTCTCACACTTTGTGATTTCAAAATAATCATTTACAATTTTTCTAGTTATTCAAAACATATTTTCATAAAATAATTTTGCAAAATTATTATTCATTTTATGATTATTTCTATTTTCTCTGTTATTTAAAACAACTAACATAAGTGAAACCAATAGACATTTATATCGAAACATTTCATGTTACGTAAAATGAATTTTTTCTCATTTTATGCAGCACAAAATTTGCTGCAATTTATTTTTCTTGACTGCTATAAAATAATGTAGCTTTATAAATGTAATATGTAGATATGCGATCACTTATTATGATAGTAGTTTTTCTTGATTTCTGTAAAGAAATGTAGATATATAAATGTAATATGTAGATATGCAATCACTTACTATGATAGTAGTTATCCGAAGTACATTAGCATCCGAAACTTGTGGTAAGGCTCCGGGTTTATATGACTTAGAATTGCTATATCTTCGAATTCCCCCAAAGTTTCCAGTATCTGTCCAAGATCCAAACTAAATAAGATATTACAAGTTAAAACTTGTATTGCAACCTAATTAAAAAAGCATCGAGACCGAGAATTTATAGAATCAAACGAGATTTACTTCTCGATAGCCTGTTGGAGTTGACTGCACTATGG
Source organism: Argiope aurantia (assembly GCA_026543865.1). Lineage (NCBI taxonomy): Eukaryota > Metazoa > Arthropoda > Arachnida > Araneae > Araneidae > Argiope > Argiope aurantia. Next base: position 80,677 of record JAPMOR010023624.1, read on the forward strand.
TGAGGTTTATGTTTATTCTAGTTCCTTTTATTTCAGGGTACTGTATGTTACCTGTTAGGCCCTTTCTTGTATTAGTCTAAATGAGAAGTTAAAAAAAAAGATTTAAAAAATTACAAAAGAAAATAAATTTCAAAAACTCTTTAGCATATTTTGAAGAGAATATTAATAAGAGTTGTGATAATTATTAGCTATGGACTTATTTTCTTTTCATTTAAAATGAAAGCTTAAAATACGTAATAATCTAAAAGAACTAAAGATATAAAATTTTATTTCAAATTCTTACTTAATGATAGCAATTTTTGTTAATTTGATGTTTAAAAAGTCGCTGACTATTTTACAAACATTTTTAAAGGTAAATAAAAAACGCTATTTCGTTTTATAATAAAAACAAACGCGACTTTTATAATTCATATCACTGCAAAAAATTTTGCTTTTGAAAGGTTTCAGTGTTCTTTAAATTTCAATACAGAAAAATTATAAAAATCTAAATTCCTTCAATTAAATTCTTGAAGTACAGTAATCAAAAACTTAAATATAAGAGATATAATGTTTTACTAAAATATGACAAAAAGACAAAAATAATGCTTGAGATATTCATCTAAGAATAAAATTCCTAAGAGTTTTCGCTGGATCTTTTTAAACTACAGAAGGCTGAAGTGATTTGAAAGCACTTAACAATAAATTATTTCCCCTGCATTTCGAAAAGAGGAGTACTTCATTCAACAAAAGGCAGAAAACCCCAAAATGAATATAAGCTTTCATGCGATTTAAACATCATTCTTGTCGTTTTCAAAAGGTAAACAGAATTATATTTCAAATAACTCATACTGTGATTCGGTAAATCACATCGCCTATAGACACTCAACTCAAGGTCTCTAGGGTGGGAATGCTTGCAACTTAACTTCACGCCCTTGCACCTCTCTTTCGAACTCAGGAAAACTTTGTAAAACTTTCCCATATTAATGAACTGAAGGAAGAAAGAAAAATGATCAGCTTCTAAAATACGTTCATCATTTCTTTTGCTATTTTTACTGATTATTATAAACAAAAAAAAAATATTCATTGAATATTCATCCATGTATGCTTATAGCACAAAAAGGTCTTTAATATTATTTATATTAGGATAACGATCAATAAGTATCTAATTTTAAAATTTATTTGTCGCATTATATGAAAGTTCTGTTTTCAAAAATTGAATTTATTCTTTACCTTGTCCCTGAAGTGAAATAATTCCTGCATGGAGATTTACATGTTTTAAGTTTCATGTTTTCAAAAATTTTAAATTACGTTTATCTTTTCCACTCTATATGCTAGTTCTATGTTTATATACTAACAGAAAAAGTTGATTTAGCCAAACCTTTGTGCATATAAACTGCAAGCATGCACAATAATTTTACCACTGTCTTCCGCTTTATGTTTTCTTCAGTTGATAGACCGTTTTAGAAACTCGAATGTTACATCATTGAATGTAAAATATGAAATAAAATTCTCCATGCATGCTGTTTCTCAAATGCTGTTCTTTATTCATGCTTTTCTTAAATACAGTGATTAACATCTTTTTTTTCCCCCAATGACAATTTTTAATTAACAGTATTTTAATTAACAGTATTTAATTAACAGTAACACTGTTTCGTGTGCTTCATGTCACCATAAATGTAAACCATCAGTATAAATGCAATTTATATCTTCAAATCTATTAATTTAATTCGAACTCATCAAATTAAAAAAAAATCTCGAATCAAAAAGTAAAAATGAATCTTTGGAAAAAAAAATCAATTTAAGAATACTCTTCATTTTAGTAGAATTATAGAAAGATGAAATTTTTTACTGAAAGTTGAATGTAACGATTTTTAAAAAAATATGAAATATCAGTAATACATTGAACCTGATTACTAGAATAATTCTCATCTTTCCACACATGAAAAAGTAATAAATTCAATAAGATTTAAAGACTATTTTGTGATTTATTTCTTTTTACAATGCAAGTATTGTTTTTGTTACTACATTCATTTATAAATATTCTAATATCTGAATATTTTTATTTATTTAATTAATTTTTTTATTTATTTCATTTGTTTTTTGAATGCTAGATTTCCAGTTATAAGTCTTTTGCTTCAATAATAAATTTAAATAAATATATAAAAGTACATTACAAATTAAAACACTTTATTTGAACTTGCCTTCTTAATTATTTGAGCTATTCGCCCATCAACTTGACCTTGAAAGCAATCTTTCATTTTAGAGCTGAAAGGTTTGATCCCATAAATAGGTGGATTCATTTTCCTGCTCCATATCATGTTTATTGCTTGTGACAGAAACATTGCGGCGTCGAAATAATAATAGTCTGAGATCTGAGAAGAAATGAATTAAATGAATTATAAATAGAAAAATACTGGGAACAATTTAAAAAAAAAAAGACATCTCATTAGGTTTCAATCAATTTTGATAGTCTAATAAAAAAAAACTTTTCAGCTCACAGTTAAGTCTGGTTCTCCATCGGGTGATCGATTTCCGAGTAATTTCAGCCATTCTTCCTTTATATGGTTTACTCGATCAAAGTCGGGTGGCAATGCCAGAAAACCAGTTATCTTTAACACTCCAAATTCGTGTAGAGTCCAAAACTTCTCTAATGTCTTAAAAGGAAGGAAAAGCAGAAATTTGTAAATAAAATGCATACATTTTCATATCTTTTGTCATAAATACGAGCGTAAAAATATTAATATTATTCTAACAGTGTTCTATTTAAATATGGTTATTTTGTATATTTACAGAACTTATCCACTGTCACAAAAATATTAATCAGAAAAATTAAAATAAATAATAAATAATAAAATTTAAAATAATAATGATAAATGTTTTTTTTTAATTGGATAATTTTTAGGTCAGGAAATATAGTGGAATCTTTATTAATATAGAATTTTATTCTACTTTTTTCAAAAATTTATAATAGAATTCAAGTTATAAAAAATATTTGCATTTGAAAAAAGGATTAACAAATACAAATAAAAAATAAACTTTTACAAAAATATCGGGATCTTAAATAATTTGCTTCTTTTCATTTTTTTTTTAAATTTAAGCATATTTATTGTTATATTCCTGTTTTGTTGTTTGTTTCTGAATGCATGCATAGTGAAATACGGAAAATGTATAGAAATATTTAAAATGAAAGATTATTACATGAAAAAAGTATCAAATAATTCGGATAAATATACGAATACATTCGTGATTTGCTTTTGTAAATTAGAAAATTAAGAAATATATCTGTGCAGTAGTTATCATACTGAGTTCCTGAAAGAACTAAATAATTTTTGTTTGATGAGAAATTCGCTTTGATTTCAGACATTAATACCTAAAACGTACAGATATTAACTTTAATATACTTTTAAGGTCAGCAATAAATTTTAAGATCGGTCATTTTATTATTAAACAGTAGTTGTGAATTAAAATCAGGAATGTTATATTATTATATGTTTATTATTTATATATAGGTTATATTATTATATGTTATATTTGAATATACTGTGCGATACCACAACCTAGCCAGAGCTCATGTGGGAAACTTGATGGGGCGCGGAAGAACAACCCCACCTAGCACGAAGGAACAAACTAAACTTGATGACACTGGACCCTTGCAAACAATAAAGAATATTAAGTTATGAAACATTAAAAAAATATAAAATATATTAAATGAGTGTCAACTTTTTACATTAGGAGATAGTTAAATACAAAAGATTTGACAAAATATCCCTAATAGAATATTTACTGACTGGAATTTTCATGAGTTCTTCGAGACATACAATTTCTTGGCCATATGAGTCTGTGTTCTCGCCATAGTGCACAGGCTTTGATCACGTGATTTATAGATCCTTATAAACATTTTATCATTAATTTGTTTTCAATTTGTAACACCATTAATTCATAAAGAATTGCCATTTACTTATGCTTTTTTATATATTGCAGCTTGTTTGTTATTTGTTTAAGTAAGCATGGTGTTCTTCCACGAGTACATGAAATTCAACTTTCATCAATAATATTTCTTTCTAACTGCTTTATTGATGAAACTAGCAGAATTATTAGAATTATAAGCTATTAGCAGATACTTAGTATTTTTACTATTTCTTCATTCGCAACTGATGCAGATTTCTGATGAATTGAAATGTTTCAGATATAAAGCTGTGAAGCATTCCCTCCCCATAGTGGCAGTACACAACTCATACAACTGACACTCACGTACACAACTCATTGAGAAAAGACTCTAAATCACTTTGAGTTGAGGCGTGGACTTATAACCAAACTCCCAGGCTAAATTTTATGAATAATTAATTGAATGTTTCAGTTTTTAAGTGCTTTGTATTTATATTATGTAATAATAATGCAGTAACTGAATTGTTTTAAAAGAGCAAGCTGATGTCATAATTTGCGCTTCATACTAAGCACTGTTCTTATGATGGTGCATGTGTATCTGTTAGGAGTACAGAGTGTGCTCATTTGTTTTAAAAAATTTTCAATTAATTTCACAAAAATAGATATAATCAGTAAGTTTCTGGAGCATTTTTCCTTGGACGTTTTTTTAAATCGCATTTTTTTTCTCATTTTTTTTTTCAAAATTTGTTTATCGATTTTTTTATCAGTAAAAATATTAATCTCTTTGAAAAATATTAATCCAATTTTAAATATTTTTAAAGCGATAAAATAAAGAAAGAGTATTCTTACTGGTTCACTTAATACAAATTGATAGTTTTTCTTTCTGATACCCGTGTGATGGACATGAAGTTGAAGAATGTCTCGAGCAAGTGACGCATCGGTATCAAGAATAACATGAAAATTTCGATGTTTTCCAGGATTATCAAGAGTCTGAAGATATTCTATTGCTTGTCTGGCCGAACTTACCCTCGTGATACCTAGTAATTTCAATTTTAATGCTCCATACCCGACACGGAACATTATTTGTAGCTTTTCTGGTCCTAGAATGAAAATAAAAAGATTCGTTTAGACAGAATATCAATCAATAATATTTTTATGTAGCCTTTCAGTCTGTTATATAATACAGAGCCCTTTCTGCAAAAAAAGGGCTCTGTAGAAAAGTACTGATAAAAATTCAGAGAGAAAGCATAAGCTACCACCAAGAATGTCAGCGGTTTGATGAGTTTTGGCGACCCCATTTGCAAAAGCCTCATTATTTTACAAAAGAGGTACAAACCTTCGATTTAAGGAATTTATTGGAACGAACGATTATCTGTAAAATCGAAGGTCCGCTTAATTGAGAATTATATAATGCAGGGAGAAAGGCTCTGTAGAGAAGATATACAAATAATACAAAATTTACAGAGAAAATATAAACTATTTCTGAGAATGTCAGCGATTTATGAATTTTGGCGGCTTCGTTTCAAGTGATTTGTGAAAACCTCATTATTTTACAAAATTCCTGCAAACACCAATTATATGAATTCATTGGAATAAACAAATTCCAACAACAACAAAAAAATCGAAGGCCCGTTTAACCAAGAATTATATTATTAACAGTGGGGGATACTGTTGTATTTGAAATAGTTTTATATAATATAAAACTTAAGTATATTTATCACATTCGTAACAAAGATTTTCCTACAACTGCGTATTAAAAGAATGAAAAGTTCTGGCTTCAACAGATTATTTTTCCCAATTACATTTGCTACATCCGAAAGCTCTGATCATTACATCCCAAATTCTTTTATTCGAGATCCATTAAATGTGGGAACTCATTTGCTTGAGATACCAAGTTTGTTATGTCAGTGGTTTAATTTGAATTATTGTTTATATAAACTTAGAATTGCAGAAAATGTCTGAAAGTTACTCGGATTTAATTACAACAAAACTTTATCGAGTTCGTTTCTTTTGCTGACTGGTATTCAATTATTCATTTTATTCTGGTGTTAAAGTGCATTTTTTAAAGAATAAATGAAAAATTTCATTTTCTAGGAAAAAAAATTGAAAGTTATTTCAGATGTAAAATATAAATGCTAGTACCGACACACTAAACAATATATATATATACATTCGCATAAATGCTACAAATCCGTTTCTCCTTATTTTATTTATAATTAATACCAGTGTGACGACATTTATTTTCTACATTGTTAAATAGTAAAGTTATCATTAAAATGATAAATTATATCTTTGCAGTAAAAATTATTCAAAATTTCCGAGTCGGCTATAATAAATAGATTAAATACATTTACAATGCCAGGCAATTCTAATTTCCTTACCATTTTCGTCATCGTAAATATACACTATCTCCTGCCATCTCAAATCTCGTATAAGATCTAAAATGGCTCTCGTAGTGCTTGGACGAATTCCAACAGCAAACTTTGCCATGAGATCTGGAGCTTTGGGATCATCCGGAGTCTCCACCAATTCCGGACTGACCAAAGAAATATTGTATTCATTCGAATAGGAAGCCAGTACTGGGAAATAAGAGGAAGCAGTAGGGGTCAAAATAGTTCCAACTCCTTTGTTGAGCAATCGGCATACTGAAAAAAAATCGAGTATGAAACTAAAGCTAATTATTCGATTTTCCCCATAGTAAAAGAATTTCATTTACGAATTTATTCTTGGCAGGACCAGTTCGAACTTGTTGCTCCTAGATAAGCATGGTTTTGGTTCTGACGGTACAAAAATGATGGTGAGGCAGGTTAATGCTTGGGTCGCTCGTAGTGGGGTCTTTTATAAGATATTCATAACACTTGCATTATTATGTGATATGGTCCGGTCATTCAAGTATTCAGTTTATATTCTAATAAGTAGGTATAGCTTTTCTTGAGATTGATTACGAATATCTTCCGTCTGAGGGAACAAACACGAAAACAAGGAATGGTGTATCAAGAAATATGATCATTGTGGAAATTCCGGGTTCACTCTGGGTAATTCTATTAACGCGCCATTTCGAAGCTTCGGGGGTGGTATTTTGAGACGAACTTCACAATTTTGAACTGTATGCAGATGACGAAGGCTATGCTCATGCTAATACCTCCCTCTATAATATTTCACACCACGTCAACATGATTTTCAAAGGATTTAACGACAAATGATGATTCTTTGTTGTAATCAGACCTGAAACTCTGTTGTTGTTTGTTTGTTCCTTATCCCCCTTGGATTGAACACCAAGCCATGACAAGACATCAAGGAAAGAGAGGTATAGTAGCTTCTGAGGGTATAGACTCCTGAGCACCCAAGGGCAGAAGTCTGACTTTATCTCATATGAAGATGACACTCACATACTCGCTTGCATAACCCCTTTTTGCAGGAGGGGGGGGGCTCTTTCACACACCTCACAGATAGAACATAGGGTAAAGAACAATCCTGCCCGAACCAGAACTCAAAGCGGACGTCCAGATCAAGAGGAAGATGCGCTACCCCTAGGCTAGGCACCAGAAACTCTAATACCCCAAAACCGAGAACTTATCACCAAGGCACCACGACCCCCTAAATTTAGTAAATTTGTAGGTATCTTCTGATGATGAGTCAGTCGTATACCCTTTCTTTCGTGTGCGCGCTGCAGGAAGCGCGTTTCAAAACGATCATTTTTAGAGGGGTGGGTGACAAAGTTATTTATTATGATCTTCATAGTTTTAAATCACAAGAGAAATAGTCAAGATGGTAGTTCCTATTGAGACTATTCATGATAATGAAAATATATTGTTTATAACGAATGAAAAATATATAATTGAAATTACATTATCACAGTTGGATCAAAACAAAGCAGCAGTTGCTGATTGTAATTTTATAAAAGAACGTAGGAATGTGAATGGATGGGGTTCAGTCTTCACTGGCATGCGTTCGAATTATGTCGACAGTTTTTAATGCTTCTGCAAGGAAAGAACAAAATAATTTTAAGTAAAATAATATAAAAAATTATTTAAGAATATGTTTACTGTCTCAGCAGATTGATTTTCTAAAAAATACGTGATCGAAAGCAATTACAAATTTTTTCGAATATACTTTATAAAAGATATTTGATCGAAAATGAAAGTTTCATAATTTTTACCCACCAACCTCATTTTTATATTCATTTATTTATTTTAGATAAAAAATAATCATAAAACTCAAAAAATGAACCGAATTCATGGCAATGCTTTTATATTTCATCAGACCGCGGCTGCAGTAAATAAATCAAAAATATTCCGGGATTGAGGCTATCTAGTTTAGCTCTATCCAATTTATCAAGGAGGTGTAAAAATCCAGGAGAGAAAGTGTCGGCATTAGCTTCGAGATTCTAAAAGTATTTCAAACCGAGTTCGGTTCCTAATATTCGAACTCATATAACGTTATTATAATGAAGGCCATATAACCCCTTGACCTGTGAATTTAGTTAACTTTCTAATTAGATGACACATTCTAACTTGGACATTTATTGTTATTTTAATTTCTATAAAAATATAAGGAGAATTTGAGATATTGAAGCGTTTTTAAATGACTTTTGCATTTTAAATTATTTAATATTTTCACTCAATTGCAGATTTAAAATTTAAAATTCAGTAATTCGATGCGCTAGTCAGACTCGTCATTGCATGCGAACGGGTTAATAAATCATCATAAGACTCAATTATGGCAAAAATCGCATGAACTCAGGATTGTTTTTAGGCTCTTGTCTCCCAACATCATAAAGAATACCTTTCTATTACATAAAATACCTGCCATGTATTCGCATACAGTCAGAAGTAATACTTATGCCAAACTACCCATTTACCTCAGGATAAGTAATGAATTAATTGTAATCATGAAGATACTTAAAGCAGGAAAAGTTGTTAATACAGTGATTGAATATTCAAAATGGTCACTTTTGCTATGTAAATCGGTACCAAATCAAATAAGAAGTGTGGTTTAATCTGAAGTTTTTTTTTTAATAAACTTAGCAATCTTGCTTGCGGTGTGTATCGTAAAATTTGATAAAAAATTTTCATTACTTCGAAAATAACTCTTGTAAGTACATTACGTATTTACTATAAAATGATAATAAATTCTTTTATATTTTGATTAATTATAGGCCCAATCAAAAAGCACAATCTGAAATACAGTATGCACCAAAATATACAGTACTGAAACTCGCGCACTTCGAACACATGGTTGCATTTGTCGGCGAGGTATATCTCCCGCTACACGTGTTCGCAGTAGTGAAAAGGAAGTTGTGCTGTGTAGTTGTTGGAAATGGGTCTCTCGACGGAGGAAAATGTATTTATAGTTGAGCATTATTTCCGCTCATACGGAAACGGTTGTGAAGACGGACCGAGTTTGAAAAAGGCGGCAGAACAATTCCAAGAGACTTTTAATAAGACGGCACCAAGTAACACAGTTATGCTGTCTATTGTTACGAAATTCTGCCGTTCTTGAAGTGTACTGAGTCAATGAAAGGCGATACTTACTTGTGGGAAATGTTAAAGGAGAACGTGTTCAATTGTGAAAAACTAAAAAGAATGTGAGAAAATCATCTCTTTTTGCAGGAGTCTGCAGCAACCTTTGTTTCAGGATATGTTTAAGAATCTACGTGAACGACATGGACACTGTCTACAGCGAGGCGGTGCCCACTTTGAACACTTGCATTACGTATACCGAGGTAAATCAACACGTTAATAGTGTATATGTATGTATGATAATTTCTTTTGAGGAAAAATAAACTCCTAGATGACAATAATGCAATTTTGTTCATTTTTTCATTTCAGTACTGTATATTTTGGCGCATACTGTATTTATTTAAACTCACAGAAGTTCTATGTTAAAAAAAACAACTTGATATATTTAATCTAAAATTTTCAAAAGTCGGATGTACCTGCTTGATGATAGTAAAACGCATCTTCATCTAGCAACTTTTCTTTAACTGCCATGTAAGGTATCGGGAACGGGCCATTAGATAGTATTCTCCAGAAAGCATTGTCAATGATTTTTTCGGCAACTTCATCTCCATCTCGCAATATAATTCCTGGAATAGTAAAAAGGTCAAAGGTTTTAGTCCATTCGGAAATAATATGCTTTTTTTAAAGATTGCAGTTGGTGATTTTATAGAACTGAGAATCAGCCTCAAAATATGCAACCATTAATTAAAACGAAATGAAGTTACTTATATTAGGAGAGAACAGACTGTTGATTCTTATAACTAAATATTATATAAAATCAGGTGAATTTGGTTAACCTGTTAACCGAGTATGACGAAATATTTCAATCAGAAGTGAGTTGATTTTAAGTTAATTCCCCAGTTAACAGGTTAATGAATTATATAATGCCATCTGATACATTATACGATTAGACAATAACTATTCATCATAGCAGTTCTACTTTTTATTTTCTACTTTTGAGTCCTTGATATAATTTATTATAAATATTATAGAATCCTGAAATGAATCTTTTTCTTGAATTCTATACCGGGCGGTACCATGTGTGTGGAAAGAAATTAAACGAACTTAATCAATCAACTGAAAATTAAGGCCTGAAAATATTTTTGAAGTATATTACCATCAAGAACACACAAGCGTGAAAATTTTCAAAACTCTAGTACATCAAATATTGATTGTAGATATGATTTCTGAACTCCTTCTTTACAAACATGAAATAAGTCTGACTAAATAAAAGCGAGGGGTTTTTACCTCTCTACAATAAAAATCGTAGTTTATCTCATCTAGGAAGAAACACCGCAATCAATAAGTTATCTGCAATTGAAAGGAGTACACAAATAATATAATGTCAACTTCTCATACAGAAAGTTTAAGAAAGCAACTAAGACATTTTCTACCACTAGAGGGCCGCGGTGGCCTAGTGGTAAGGTCTCGGCTTCGGAACGGGAGGGTTTCAGGTTCGAGACCCGATTCCACCGAAAGACCGTCGTGTAAGGGGGTCAGTTGCACATTAAATCCGTCATGACCAAACGTCCTCCAGCTGGTGTGGTGTGGAGAGGGGGGTGCCAGCCCAGGTGTCGTCCTCGTCATCTGACCGTGGTTCAAAATTACGAGGTCCGTCCCAAAATAGCCCTAGTTTTGCTTCAAAACGGGACATTAATATAACCAAACCTCAAACCTGCCACTAGAATTCGCAAAACTGAAGAAGAACAAGTATGCATAAAGTTTAAAATACTTAAAATGTCTTTCCTATTGTATATGACGTAATATCAATTGTATTATGCTATAACTGTACATATTTTATAATAGCAATTCACAGACAAAAGGTTTGATCTAGTTGCTTGCTCTAAGCTGAAATCGTATACCTTTCTTAAGACCATTTGAAAATTATAGTCTCTAAAAGAAATAAACGATTGATTACTTTGCCATAAAAAGTAACTTTTTTAATTACTCTCCAAAAAACAAACATACACCAAATGGAATAACAGACTGATCTCTTTATAGAAAAAGAAGAAAAATAATTTTATTTACATGATTTCGAAGCACCAAATAAGTCAAAGAATCAAAAAATCCCTTTATAAGAAACAACTGTTGCAGCCTTCATTTGCTCAAACTACAGTAAATATAAAATTAAAATATCGCTGAAAGCATCCTGATGGGAGCAGAGACTGATTTTAACAACACCAAGCGAGTTTTCTTTGGAAACATTTGCAATTTGCAGAAGCGAAACCGTTTCTTTTGTATCATCAAAAAGTATTGAGGGAAGAATGATTTTTTGAATAAAAATCCCTATGAGCTATTAGGAACAGACCGAAGAATTTGGAATCGTAGTGGCATAGCTAAGACGGTATATGAGATGGCATGCTTCTCTCTTAACTTCCATATCACGTCAACTGGTGGTGCTTTATTCATGAATAATTAACGTACACTATAAAAGTCCACATACATATCTTCGAATGAATTTACATGAACTGTTAATCCATCGACCATGAACCAAAACTGATGTGAAGGCACTAAGGCAAGCTTGTAAAATCCACGGGTCACAACGAATATCTTTTCTACCCAGCAAGAATAATATGCAACAAATTTTTTAATAAGGATTTCAGAAAATTGGGGAAAGTAGTTGAAAAAGATAGATTTAAGACATTTTTCAACATAAACGAGCCAAATTTAGAAAAAAAATCATAATGTCAAAAATGCGCGATAAACTTTTGAGTTTCAGAATTACATTTGAAACAAGGTTTGAAGTTTTTAAACACTCGGAAAGAAAAACTTTCTTTGATACCTAACGATAATGCAAATGAAGATAATCGAAATTCAGTGCTGCTTTTTCCAAAAGTTTAGAAATAACCTGAAAACTGATGATAATTCAAAAAATTTGCAGGCAAACTGGACGAATCTTAATAATAATATAATATTTATTATACCACGCGTAACCTGAAGAACGAAAAAATGCTATACATAGTATTTACCATTTATGATATCATCAGGAGCATAAAATGTCCTAGATTCAAACATAAAATTGAATGTAAAGAAATTTCTCAGATGTAAATATGATTCCCCGAACAATAATAAGGCATGACAGCTACATCCCTGCTGTTTATCATGTTTTCAATGAGTTGAATGGTTAGTAATACCCATTGATGATGTAAAGTAGTTAAGCTCATGCAGAGCTGGGAAGAATGTGGAGGTGAGCAAGATGCTTCCGATTCGTCCCACAAATTCTAAGAGGAATTAAGCTTCCGAAAGCGTGTTGGCATTGCATTGAGATTATAGGATCTTCTTATAGAAATTAGTGCACGAGGCGAGCAGTGTGGAAGGGGAATTATCGGATTGCAAAATAAAGATATCGCCGATTGCGCCAGCATGTGGACACGCATTCGGATCCAGTATGTTTGTCTATATTTCAGCTTTGAGAGCTCCATATAAATAAGGTCTGTGCATCCATTTAACCATAATGTCCACCAAACAAGAATCCTACCTTCATCAATATACTGTGGAGGAAGTAAGCGGGAAGCACAATCACATAAGACTGCCTTCCACGTATTGTCTGTACTGATATTATCCTTACTGTATCAAAGATTGGTATGGATTTAAAGTGAGGTGAAATATGGTGTTACATTTCCATTGCAATGTCCAATAAATCGCAAGTACCGATAATGTGAAAAAAGATTCAGTCTTGGCTTGTTTTCTGTGGTTCTTCGAGAAGCCGAATAAGTAGCTAGAAAGTGATTTCAAAGAGACTCACCTCGTAACGATCGAAATATAGCTAATTTATAATATTAGCATGTTGTTGACATGCCTCTAGTTAGCCTATGGCTTTATGATGCAATTCTGGTGAAAAATGTCGCCTCGAGCTCCTTTTTATGCTATGGTTATTTCAAAATTGTTAAATATACTACCGTTCATTAAATAGTGGTTCCCTCCTAAACAACTGATTTTAAGCTGCATCGTATTTTCAATAAACAGTGGTGGCGACAGTCTTTAGCATATTACGAATCATTGCAACTTGATGTTATTTATAATATATCCGAATTTCTAGAATTTCGATCTACTATAGCTATATTATTTCTCGATTTGTTATCTAACTTTTTAAAACTAGTGTAAGGTAAAATTAGTGAAATTAGGGAGTCTGAATTTAACATATATTTGCTTGCTAGGTGTAAAATCAGTCAATGATGAAATATATTCCTTATTTCGGTGTTTATGTATGAAATTATTTCCTTATTTCGGCGTTTCTATCGGTATGAGTGATTGCTTTCATTTCTGAAACAATGTAAATACTAATAGATCCACGATTATTGATTGCTTAGGACAGGTTATGAAAATAGTCACAGTGAACAAGCTATACCGTGAATCAGGAAAGATGATAGCAGAGAACAAAATACCATATGTCAGAACAAAATCTTTATTTTATCGTTATTCTATTATTCTTGTTTTTTTCACACACTGATTTCGAAATAAATGCATGTTTTTATAACAATTTATAGGATATTTTTGTGTGGCCCACAAAACTTCCATTTTGCTTATTTGGCTCGTATTACCATTGAGTGTGATAGGCTTGTACTATGGCTTTCATCTACGATAAACACTTGGTTTAGATAAGGTTTCAAAGCAATATGCATTCAAACCATATGTAGACGAAAGAATAGTCATATAATATCACGTGGAAGAATGTACGCTGAGGTATCATTTCTATTCTTCCATCAAGCTCTCAGTGGGAGTTTGAACACTATGTGCAGGGTGAGCATATTTGTTATCGCAAATTCTTCACTATGGTCTAATTAAAATCATGAAAAGTCAACATTGTAGTTGACTATTTGGATTAGAGTAATTCTATTAAAATTTCTATACTAAAATGCAGATTAAAAAGCGAATGTATTCACTATTACTGATATTAATGTTAACTATTTATATTTAATCTAGAACATTTAGTTTGAAAATATCTTGTAGTTGTTGACAAAAAGGTCTTGGGGGAGGGGGGAGTGTTTTAAAAATATCATTTATATTATTACCATATTGACCGTACATTTTTGAATAATTTTAGCTTATTATAAATCTAGATTTTGCATGCAGTTCTTGATTTTAAATGTTCTGCTTGAAGTTCTCTTTCTTAATTATGATTATACATCTTAATTACATGATATTAACAATACATTATAAAATCAGTATATTGAAGTAAATTTCCTTACTCGTCTTCTATAATATTCCATAATCCATAGATTTCTTCAGGTCTACAATTTTTCATAATTTCAGATGCTCGGAAATTCATTTGTTGATTTAGCAAGAATATGAGTGGAACTCAATGAAAAGAAATCAGTTTCTTGTTTGTTTTTTAGTTTTTTTTTCTACCAAATTTTCAGAGCGGACTTAGATGCAGGATTGCTCGATTTTAGTTTTTGGAGTTTTACTATTTCAGGGGAATATTTTTAAAAAGATTTTCTTCTTACAGTATTGAATAGAGAATATTATTTTGCTAACTTGAGAAATTTCGCTTTACATTTTTTTCATCTCTCCTTAATTTTCCATTCTATTCAAAATAAGCAACAGTCATAAATCTCTTATAGTATGTTCCTACAGATATTTTAAACAAAAATTTCAAATTTTTTCTATCTCCTTTGTAATTACAAATAATTTTTTAATCGCAATTGTTTAGATATAGGAGAGATGGTTGTACTTTGTATTATTTTTTTTCTATTATATGATTAACAATTAATATATAAACATCAATCACACTTCTTCGAAGTTTTTAAAGAAAGTTTTGATATTGATTAAGTTGAAACCTGTTGCCTTTGATAAATCCTTCTTTCATCTATCTATTCGATTATTTTGCAGCGTACCTTGTCATAAACAGTCTCAAATATTCTTCTCCGGCTATTTTAACTTCGTTACACTTGACAGGCCAAATTTTGCAAAGTTATAAACCACACTCTGAATTCCATTGTCAATCCATTGTTTATCGTTTTCAATTTATTTACATGCTCTTCGTTTTCATTTCTTTTTTGTACTTTTGTTCTGGACATTTTAATTTCTCTTTTCGCGGCTTCTTAAAAAACGTTAAATTTTGACTTAATTTTGAATATTTAACGTTAGAAATTTATATTGCTCTCTAATCGATATTTTTTCTTTTTCAGCTCGCACTGATACAGTTTTTTATTTTTTTATTTTATAGTTTAAGAATCGGTATCTTTACGTCTTCTCCTTACTTGGTCTTTGGGATGATATAATATTTCACAAAAGACCAGGAAAATACCCTCATATACCTCGAATCAGTGATCCATGGTAAAAGGTGAGTTTCGGATCCATGGTACAACATTACTGTGAGATACCCCAACCTAGCCAGAGGTAATGCGGGAAACTTGATGGGGCGCGGAAGAAAAACCCCACCTAGCACGAAGGAACAAACTACACTTGATGACATTGGAGCCATGCAAACAATAGAGAACCCTCTAAAGAAAACGCATATTGGCACAGAAAGAGAATAATAATTATAATAAAAAAATTACATTTTACATTACATATTAAGCTGTAAAACATTAAAAATGCATAAGATACATCAAATGAGCGTTAACTTTTTACATTAGGAGAGAGCTAAAGACAAAAGCTTTCATAAAATGTCCCTAATAGAAGATTTAATGACTGGTGTTTTTATGAGCTCTTCGACGTCAAGAGATATCCAATTTCTTGACTATCTGAGTTTGTTTTCTCGTCATAGTGCTCAGGCTTTGATCACATGATTTATAGATCCTTCTTCGGTGCCACATTGACAAGTCGAACTTTGGTCAAATAAACGACTTTGATGTACAGAAAATACACCATAGCCAATGCATACTTAATTAAGATAATAATCATTCTCAATTCGGTTAACCTAAACTTTTTTACTCTCCTGCCAATCCTTAATTATTAGTTTTTTAGCCTCATTTCTGAGTTGGAATTTGGACTTAATCTCTTAAGTTTAAAACTACCATGGTACAACATGTGATATTTGCAGTTATAACATGAAGTTCGAATTTCTGAACAACACGTCGGTTTATTTACCAAATTATACTGCACAAACAAGAACATAGTACGAATCTCCAAACGATTCTAAAAATTTTAAATAAATAAATATAATTTTTCAAACAATTTTACTTTTTACATAGAAAAACAGTTTAATAGCTGCATTTATAAACAAGACCCAAATGGTTAACAATCAATAGTTTTTACAAAATATTAATAAGTATTGTTTATGATAATTCAGCTGTTTGCTACAAGATGGCAGCCCATACCGAGAAAAGGCTTAGTGTTTCAAGGTACATTTTCCCCAAGATACAAGTCTCCCCCAACCGAATTTCGTCGAATGTCGTCATGTTTTTTCATTTTTTGTCAAATATATGCTTTTAATGCGTAATTCTGGATTGAGCTCTGCATTAGGTCACAACATACGACAATAAAAAATATACTTTTGTTCTTTTTTTATATAATTTATGTCATTTATTATTTTGTTTGTAGTTGAAACAAGGTAATTTAATGTTTGTGTGATAATTATTTTAACTGACAGATTTTATTTTAAAAATAAAAATGTCATCGTAACAAAAGTTACGTTAGACACGAAGAAGTTCGTCTCTCTCTTTTTTTTTTTTTTTTTTTAGATACGTTTTTCAAACTACATTTTCATTAAAAAAATGCATTTTTTTTCTTTGTCAATGTTCACACGTATTATAGATTGAGATACAATGATTTCATGGATTTTACATGATTCTCGAATTACCGAATAAGAATATTTCTCTACTTGAATTAATCGAAAGCACTGCCTTCTATTTGTTACTTATTTATCAACGAGTAGAAAGCAATGTTTTCTGAAATGGCATTTCTAAACGAATAATAAATAAAGAAAACTTGATCGTTTTAATTGAGAATTTAAAGTATGCTTAAATAATTAGTAAAAAATAAAATTGTTGTAAACTACACGATTGCTTATATGTTTCTTTAAAATCCTTCAAAAAATTCCGGAATAGTCTCTCTAACACAAAAATTTCGAAGCGCACGAAAAAAATTATGAAATTCCTGTTACCAAAACATAAGAATTTCAATTTTAATATTTAATTCAGTGAGAAATGTTTCAAAAATAATTTAAAAAATAACAAAGCTATAATTCTTTCCATCGAAAAATATTTTGATATCGCAAAGTATACTTTTCATGATCACGCAATCTATTTTCATGAATGTTAAAAATTTTGAAAAATATGAAATGATGATGATAAATGATGAATAAATGATGAAAGACGTGCTGTCACCAATAAGAAAAGCAGCATTGTTAAATTCAATCAGAAATATGAAAGAGTTTATTATTTCGTCCATTTTAGAGTAAATAGAGTAAATAACCCAGCCAAGTCCAGGCATAAATCGACATGCATCAAAATTAAATACTTGCTGATCAAACAATAAAAAAAAGAAATCTATTTCCGTTTTTTTGTCAGATTTCATGCTTTGGTTAATATCAGCAGTAGATCTTTGTCAGAGATAATCTTAGGCAATTATTTCTTTCAAAATAAATGATTCAGTGTTGAAAGCTTAGTGCCCTCGAAACGCATATCATTTTATCTAACTATTTTCTTAGGTTAACGATATTTATTATTACTTTCAAAAATATTATTATTATTACTTGGGATTATTTTTAAATAACCGATTTCATTGAGCTCCTATTCCAATGAAAATTCATCTTTGTTTTTACTACACTCCTCCCTCCAATACGTATTATTGACGTGAACTAGTTGAAACAGCAGAATTTGCAAACCAAATTTATATCAGAAACCAAGAGATGAAAATTACTTGATTATTCGAATCTTTGGACTTTCTATATATATATAAAAATCTTTGGACTTCCGGTCTTTGTTATTGTAGTAATGATTAATTTGAAAAATAAAAATATTTCTAATAGTTCAAAAATATAATATATAATATAAAATATATAATAATATACTAACATATATATACATATGAGCCTTTGATTTTGAAAGTGGAGCAAGTCTATTTTTGAAAAAAATGGGGATAATGGCAGTTATAGATAAAACTTTATATGATCTTTTTATGAGTAAAAAA